>BMAV01000022.1:175842-213843 GCA_019973955.1 Trichonephila inaurata madagascariensis | reverse complement strand
TTTATAGTTTTTCTCAGGAAAAATTTTATTTTTACATCTTTTTATGGTTATAAAATTATATATTTTCGTATGGTGCTATTTGAATTGTATACAAAATTGATTACTTACATTCGTAAAGATATAATTTATATTTACGTTTGAATTTTTGTATACTTTGATATATTGTATCTCTTTAGTGAATAATCTGACAAGCCGCCACTACTGACGTGGCCACAGAGGGGACGCAAAGTTCTCAAGGATATCCTGCGGATGAATCCAATCTCAATAATGATGATTGTTTGGTCACCGAAATGAGTAGATGGAATTGAAATGCGAAGAACCTTTTTAAACACAGTGTTTCTCTTTACGATAAATCAGAGTGTTATTATCCGTGAACTTACTTTAGGCGCATAACCTATTCCGATCCTTTTCGCATTCAGATGTGTTTTGTTCAATTAATAAAATGGGAAAATTCGGGATTTTATTTTTGTCGTTTATTTTCCAGTGAAATTTACAAATATTCTTAGGAATATCAAAAACTTATCAAGCCTTTTCCTCCTACCCAATCTAGGTCGCGGTAGCCGAGTGGTATAGGTATCGGATCGTGGCTTGCCTTGTCACAAGTTCGAGCCCAGTACCACTAAAGACCCACCGTGTAGGGAAGCGATGCACGTTAAATCTGTCGAGAGCTGAAACGTCCTCTCGTTGGTGTGGTGATGATGATGAGTTTGGACCAGTTCCACTGGCGCAAGAGCCGGTTTTGGCTATACTGCGCCAAACATTCATAGGTATGTGGTCTGGACGGGAAAAGAAGAAAAAGGAGAAATTGGATGACAAGATAGAGGGTCGAAAATAGAGAAGGATCACTGGGGTACCCCGGGGTCGTGACACCTGTGTTTACCAAAGATAGTAAACCCCTTGGGAAAAGGAAAGGATCACTAGAGAGGGTACCTCGGGATTGTGACACCCGTACCCACCTAAAGAAGGTGAGCCCCCTGAGGGGTGTGTGTGTGGTGTGGTAGTTAGGAGAGGGAAGTGCAATTTCAGGTGTCGTCCTCGTCACTTGACCATGGTCCAAAATTACGTGGTCTGCGGCCAAAAGCCCTCGTGTAGCTGAACAGAGCGACGTTCACATTCAATCGATCATTCAACCTACCCAATCTAGAGGCCGCGGTAGCCCAGTGATCAAGGTATCGGATCATGGCTGGCGTGTCATTTCGAGCTAAGTACCACTGAATACCCGTTGTTCAGAGGAGGGATGAACGTTAAATCCGTCGAGAACTGAAACGACCTCCCATTGGTGTGGTGTGGTAGTTAGGAGAGGGGGATGCCAGCTCATGTGTCGTCCTCGTCACTTGACCATGGTCCAAAATGGCGAGGTTCGTCGCCAAAAGCCCTCGTGTAGCTGAACAGTGCAACGTTAATCTTCACTCACTCACCCACCCTACCCAATCTAAAGCAGGAAACACGAAGAAAAAAATAAGGATTACGAGAAAGAAAGAGCATTCTTGTAGAATAGTTTTAAGATTCTTCGTGAAAATTCAAGAACAGGATTTTTTAATTTTTGGCACATTTCTAAATAAAGAAAAGTGCTCAAAAATATATATTATTTTCTAACTTCCCTACCCAATGGTGATCCTATCCCTGATCATGCTACTCATTTCTACGACAATAATGAAAATGGCCGTGGTAGTAAAATGGTCATGGTAACGAACTGGTGGCCTGCGTTGTCCAACTGGGGTTTTGGAATTGAGAGCCTCCAAAGACCAGCCGTATTGGAGAAGCAATGCATGTTCATTCTGTCCAAGCCGGAGTCCCTCCTGTTGTAGTGGTGTGAAAGTTCATGTATTGTCCTCGTCACTTGACCGTGGCTCAAACTTGCGATGTGTGACGCCAACTGCATTCACTTTGTTTCACGGAACAGCATAAATCAAATTCAATAATTTCATTTCTTTTTCCCTTGAGAAAAATGCGGTTCATATTTCCTTTCTTGAATCAGAATCCTAAAATAAGTTTTTCACAATGCATATTAAACGAAGAAATTGCGAATTTATCTTGCATTTCAAGATTTTAAAGAAGTAATATAAAAAAATTAATGCCAATGTTACAATGTTAAAATTTATTTGAAAATCGAGATAGTTTATTTGAGTGAGTGCACCATAAAGCAACATGATGGCTTTCAGCGGTGCACCTCGACATTTTGAACCATGGTAAAGAGGAGGGGGAAAATTTTAAACGTCGCACTGAACAGGGGGTTTGGGGACGGACCACGTTTTGCCATGGTAAAGGACGGGAGACACCGAGCGGCACCCCCCCGGGAACTACCACACCAACCAAGGGGGAGGACGTTTCAGCTTCAAGATTTAACGTGACGCTCCCCCACAGGGGCGGGTTTTAGGGAAAGGGGTCGAACCAGACATGCCGCCATGACCGGTCCTTAACCACTGGGGTTCAGAAACCCCGAACCATGGTCAAAGGGGATGAGGACTACACCTGAGCTGGAAACCCTCTCTCCGAACTTCCACACCACGTATACAGGAGGGCTTTGATCCTCGATGTTTAAAATGATGCCTTCAATGTTCCCCAATGCTTTTTAAATTTAATCCCCCCCAAAAGCTTTCCCCATTCAGATTATCGCTGATTGAACAGAGAAGTCTTTTCAGCTGTCAACACTACAGAAAATTTTAATGTGCTCAAAATTTTCGGCAATTTAACTCCGCGTTTAGTTTAACGTTAAACCTGAAATTCTTCACCCAATTCTGTTTAATTGCGTAACGAATTACTTCTACCTAAAAACCGCTTCTTAGTTAAATGGGCAATAATGGATGCTTATTCGGGTGGGTAAATAACATCTGATTGCCCACCCCTATGACCAGCATGCAAAAATAAGGCTGATTATTCAAAAATTGGATAATCCTTACGTGACCTAGATTCCTGCATATTAAAGATTTCCGTGTCTTCATGTTTTGGACACCTACAGAGGAAACTAATATAATTATTTTCACAATGTACTTCGGAAATACTCATTAAAATCCCATTTTTTCACAAGCAGTTAAAATCATTAAATTCACGCTGTTTAATTATTTGCTTAATTTAAAAAGGTAGAAGCCAATTTTTCTCGTTGATTCTCATTTGGAGGATTACTGTGAAGCCTCTAAGGAATTTCACGTGAAAAGGGTTAGAGACATTAATTGATTGCGATAAGATAATAAGTGAAAATTTTCAAAAAACTCTTTCAAAACAGAACTTTTTTTTAAATAAAAGCGAAGACCTTAAAACAAATGGAATGTAAGGATCCAGTTAAAAATAATGTTTTTAAAAAGTTATAAAATGTTAACATTTATAATCTAATGTATATGCTTAATTAAATACCTTTTTTTGTCAATACTTCTTTCCAGCCCTATATTTTACTTAGTATTCTATTTTTTTTCCTTGAATAACATTTTACCTTGAAAAGTGATTAGAATGAAAGAAAAATTTAAAGAACTTTCTCTAATTACATTAACACATTGAAGGCCGTGGTAGCCTGGTCATTATGATCGCGAACTCGAGGCCAGAGTGTCGCGGGTTTGAGTCCTGGTGCCACTGAAGATCTGACGTGTAAAGAGGGTCGATGCGCGTTAAATCTACCGAGGTTTAATGTCCTCCCGTTGGTGTGGTGTGGTAGTCAAGAGAAAAGGGTGACATATCAGAAGTCGTTCTCGTCACTTGACGTAGGCTCAAAATAACGAGGCCAGTAGCCTTCTTGTTGCTTTATATTGTGACGTTAAGGTAAGTCTCACTTTAATTAAAATAAAGTGTTACGCGCGACACTGCAGAGAAAATTAAAGAGAGCGACACTGAAGCCCAGTGGCTGAGTGCTTAATACATCGCGCTTTCACACCACAGGTCCGGGGTTCAAACCACGGACTAGCCAAGGTTGACTGAGCCTTTCATCAATTCAGTGGGTCGATAAATAAGTACCAAGCTTACTTTGGAAACTTAACACTGGAGGTTTTGTCTCAGACTGACTACCTGACCGGAAAATCTGATCATGCACCTCAGGGCCCAACGTCGTGTATACTAAGCTGGGTACAGTAGGCCTTGGACCTCATGGGCTGCCACGCCACTTAGTTAAGTTTGAACGACACTATAGAACAGTCTTTTACAAATTATGGTATAATCCCTCCCCCATGATAAGTGCTTAATAAGGTTGCATTATAAAGCAACACTAGGGCTATTACACGTCCTGAGCTGGCCTTCCATCTCGGCAGCCCTTTTCAACATTGACCTCAACTGCACCAGGGAGACCCTCTACTCGGATAAGGCCGAGAATGTGGCTAGAGCGGGTGCTACACGCCTTCGGACCTATCTAATAACTTTGCACTTGTTTGACGACAACAACAACTAGGGCTATTGGCGAAGGAACTCGTAATTATTAACCTCGGTCAATTGACGAGGATCGCACCTGAGCTGACTTAGGTGACTACCCTCACCTAACTACTACAACGCGCCAAGTGGTAGACTTTGAGATTTAAAGTGCACGACAGAGTAATTACATGGTCCGTCTTCAGAGGCACTAGGGCTGGAACTCGTAACACGCAAGCCACGACCTAGTGACCATAATCGTGTCGGAGAACGATACGCGTTACATCTGTCGAGAGCTCAAACGTCCTCCCGTTGGTGTGGTAGTGAGGAGAGGAGGTGCCAACTCGGGTGTCATTCTCGTCACTTGATCATGGTTCAAAATGACGAGGTCCGTCACCAAAAGCCCTCGAATAGCTGAGCAGTGTGACGTTAATATTCACTCACTCACTCGTGACCATGGCCACTAGGCTACCGCGACCACAAACACCCCTAGAAGTATATGTAAACAAATCGTAAGGGCATTTGATAAAACAATTATTTTTTAACGAATGTAGCTTATCAAGAGAGAATCTTCAATATAGGTTTATCTCTTCCCCCTTAGACAAATATATATATATATATAGTCTAATCCTCTACAAACAAGAGATAAACATCCATCAATCACATTCGAAAAACACATAGAAAACAGGAAAATCACACAATGACCGACATATGAGCAACCGAGATTCAAAATTATTAAATGAATGTTGCAGTATTATAAATATTGCTGACTTAGGACATACAGCCAATATATAAAATAATTTATATAAAAGTGGGGTTGAACATGTTTTTCGGCCAGCCAACATTTCCCCTTTATGTTAATAATACTGAGCAAAAAACTATAACAATGGATAGGAATATCTAAATCCATTACAAGATAGAGGTAACTTACCTAAAAACTGCACTTAAAAAAGCAGAGCCCGCGCTAAATCTGAGTGCAATAAATAAGTTATTGCCAGATTCTGGACCCTAATGCAGATTCAAAGCATGTGAATGGTTGTAATGTAGCACTTTACAAAAGTATAAAAGAACAGAAATAAAAATTAAAAAGAGAGTTACAAATTACCATAACTTTAATGACACTAGAGTATATATGAATTAAATAATAATAACTAATTTTATCTAATATTAGAATATGGAGGTAACTATAACTAGGAAATATGATAAATTTATAGTAATAAACTATTATTAATCTAAGAATTTTTAATCTTTACTATTTTGAATAGCTTTATTCATATAACTATTAACAAAATTATTTGGGTATTTCTGATTTAAGCAATATTTAGTAAAATGTTTATAGTTATTTATTATTTCTGATTTTTTTGACACCAGAAATTTTTATTGCGTTGTATATAATTAATAACAATATTTCTGAATCTAGAAACACGTACATTACTCTCCCAATGAGAAATTTTATAATATTGAAATTAAATTCTTTTTTATCATAAATATTAGAAGCTATTACATTATCTTTTAATTTGATATGTATATCAAGAAAATTTGCTTCATTGTTGTTACTATTTGTATGAATTAAATTAAGATATTGTGGATAAAAATTAGCGTTAGGTATAAAATTGACTTGCTTGCCAAAAATAATTATGTCATCTATTAAACGATAAATGTAATATTTAGAAGAATTAATGTGTAACTATTTTCAAAATAATGTAAATATAAATTGGCAAGACAGTTGCTTGCAGGGCTACCTTGTGGCAAACCTTTAATCTGCAGATTATAGTTTTACCAGTATAATATACATAGTTCTCTTTAAGTGTAAATCTAAGTAGTGAGCTAAATCTATCATAATTAACATTATTAAATAAATTATCTTTATGTAAATTTACAAGTATATTAATTATATCATCAATATTAATAGAGTTAATATATATATATATTAAAAGTAAAACATTAAAAATAACAGAATGGATATTCTGTAAGGAATTACTGTAGATGCAGAAATTTATTTATATGAAAACAGTAACAGTAAGTTTCGATTATGGTTTCTGAAACGTTTCATCAGAAAGTAGAAAAGAATGTATAAAAAAAAAAGTATTATTGGGGGGGCAAAAATATATGAAACATTTTTTTGCTGATACTTTAAAGATATAAATAAATAAATAAGTAAAATGCTGTCAAAATTAACAAAATGAAATTATAAATTTTATAACGACTCTCAGTTTGTAAAAGTTTTATATCATCGTACATAGAAGTTTTTAGTGGAAACTAAAAGTTGCGTCAGGAAAAAGGTTATAACTATTCAAGACTCCTTCTTTCAAGCAATGGCAATATAAGCTCGTATCTGGAGAAAAAATTTTTTAAAATCCATGGTAACATTTCACGAACATAACATCAAACTGCAGTATAAACCAGGGAAGATGGGTTTTTTTTTTAATATTTAGGAAAAGCAAAAAGAATGAGTCATATTTTAATGAATTTCAACGTAATTGTCCCAACTATGTTCTTCATATACAAAAAATTCAATGGGGCCCAAGAAGCAAGTATGGAGAGATGAGTAAAATATTTCGATTATTATTTTATCCTTACATGTCCATTGTTGTGATTAGATGACTGTGAACTCGATATGTTGTACGTCCGTTATTTATGCCCAATTCCTTCAACAATTGCACGGCAAGAGAGTTGAAATGAGACAGTGTTTCTGTAAACTGAGTGAAGGAAGCAAAATGCATATTGAAAGATCATTTTTTTAGTAACATTATTGTTTTTTCAATGAGTATATATATTTTCTCTTCATTAAATAAGCGGACTAGTAACTATCCAATAAGAATCTAAATAAAAAAATTATTAATGTCGAACAAGTTATTTTATGCAAAAGGATATATATATCAAAAATCCTAAAATTTTTGTCCACCCCACTTCAAGTTAAGCGACCACTAGTTTAAGAAACAGTGCTCTAGAGGAAGAAGCGTCAGATAATGAATAATTTAATAATTAAATTACTCATTCAGATAATGAATAATGGTTTGGTACAACTTCCAAAGTACTAAAACAGACATGAACCACACAATCTAAAATCTTCGAAACAAAGCTATTTTGAGCAACATGGATGTTCACAAAAGACAAAATATGCCATGCAAGAGATCAGAATTAAAATGCAAATAAAAAAACAACTGTCGAGGATGGGTTTATAAACAACTCAATTTCTTTTAAAATATTTTATGTAAAAATAAGGTTATTACTTTCTTTCATTTATGACAGCCTAAATTCACATCAATGTTGAAACATTATCCATTTTTACTCATACTGTAACACAAGGTTCGCTTAATCTGTGGCTTAATAACTATAGCTCTCAGCTACTGTCTGTTAAATGGGTTAGACTGTAATAATTATTGTGTCATATAAATCAAATATATCTGTATAACTAATGTGATTAAATGCATTTAAAAATTATAACATTTTAAAGGGAACAAGTTTTTTCTCATAAGTTTCAACAATCAACTATTAAAATCCAAGACAAACTTGAAAAATAACATTATATGTTTATTCTATAAACACAAATTACTTTATAATTTTTTCATGAATCAACCAAATTATCAAAAATGTTTTTATATCATCCAATATATAGTAATTTATGTGTCATATATATATATATATATATATATATAAAATGCATAATAAGGAATTAAATTACATAATTTACTTGCTACTGTGTTTTAAAAGAGTAGAATAAGAGCTGTTCTTTAACTAGATTAAGAATGGAAAATGTTTTTTCCACTTTAAACAGAACTGGATTATATGTATACCAATTTCAATCATTTTGTATAAAGTGTTTTAGACAATTTGCTATTCAAACCCAAGTGTGCCAAATATCACATCCAAAATGTTTAAACTTTATCAGTTTTCAGATATTATAATAAAATATTAATTTAGAAAATATACTTGTTTTATATTAACTTACAAATTTTCCCTTAACTTTGTTTACTTATTACAGGTTAAATTTTAAAACTTGTCTACATAAGGGAATAAATATACTACACTGATTTATACTCTAGCAGTTTTTCAACTTAACTCAGTGGCACAACAGCCCATGAGGGCCAAGGCCTACTGTCCCCAATTCAGTATGCGTGACCTTGGGCCCTGAGCAGATGTTCCAGTCAGGGTGATCAGTCTGACGCGAAACCCCCAGTGTTAAGTTCCCAAACAAGCCTGGTATTCATTTATTGACCCACTGAAGGGATGAAAGGCTGAGTCAACCTTGCCCAGCCTGGGGTTTGAACCTCAGACCTGTGGTGTGGAAGCACGATGCACTAACCACTGGACTCTTCCGAGTTTTTCAAAAAAGAATAAAATCATATGCAACCTAAGCACACTAAAATGGTGCATACTATACAATTTAAAACAAATATATTTACAAGAAGCAATCATTTTTTGAAGAAAAAAATTCAACCTCTTTCATTACAAAGCTTAGATGAAACAAGTAATACAAAAAAAAATGAGTCAATTACTACTTTGAATGAATGAATAGAAAGTATTTTATTAACGATTGAAGATTTGAATAAGATATATATATATAAATAGGGAGAGGGTGACCTAATTATAGGAATTGAAAAAAAGAGCATGATTTGTCTGCATTGTTGTAACAATGCACACCTGATTTGGCTCAAAAACAGGTTTTCGATACCAACTTTTGTCTTTAACAGTTACAACAATTGAGACGAATCTAAGTTGGCATCAAAAACTGGTAATTAATTTAATTAATATTTGAAAAAACTGTCTTAACATCAAGTGTCATCCACTACAAGTTTAAAAAAAATTATTTGAACTTGATTGGATGAACAAAAAGTATTTTATTAACGATTGAAAATTTGAACGAAATAAATATATAGAGAGTGAGCTAATAAGTAGGAATTGAAAAATACATCTCCTTGGTAATACTATGCAATAACTTTAATTGCATTCTTATCTTGTTCAGTTTCCAATATGGACTAGGGAAAGTGTTTAATTTGTGTTTATCTGGTTTAATCAGTTTGCAGATTTAATGAATATAAAAATTTGTGATTCAAATGGTCAAGATACAACTTGTCAATAAAAAGGGAGTGAGGATAGCTTCAATGAATAAATAGGTATGCTTGAAATATTGATGTTAATTATTGATTTTTCTAAATAAACATGTATGTAATGTGTTTCATTTTGAAAAAATAAAAGCTTTCAATTATTTTAAAATTTTAATAATAAAACTCTTATAAAAGATACAGTAAAAAAAGTATATAATGTCACATTACAATTTCAAAGGAGATACAATGTTATTAATATACAATTAAATATTTTGTTGAAAGATACTAAACAAGATAGACACACACAAAAAAGTACAATGTTAAGGCATAGTAAAATATATTGACACCTAGTTAAAAAACTCATTTTATTAAAATGAATTATTCTGTAAAATAGTAACTTTTCATTACGTAAAAACTATCAAAACATATAATAAGGGGGGGAAATGCAATTTCAAATATCTTTCAATCTAACATTACGGCACATGTGAAAAGTAGTTTACTTTGAGTAAAAAATTACATAAATATGTATTTAAATTTTGAGAAATATAAAAGTAATAACAGGAGCGTAATTTTAAAAAGTATTTTCATTATATCAAATAAAGAATGGAATTTTTTTAAAAATAAAATTCCAGATGGTTAAGTAAATCATCTTTTCATTTTCAAGAAATTATTCAGAGAACATTATGGAAATAATTATAAAATGTTTCTACTAAAGGATTATTAAAATAATTGTTTCTCAATAAATGTGAAATACTGAGCCTATAGTACAGATTCTCAAGTTAAAAAGGATTTTATTGTTCCATGTGTATGCTATTTTTTTAACTAATTTAATGGGCAAGATTATGATTAATAATAAGAAAAAAGGACATATATTAAAGAAACAGTCGTCTTCTTTAAAAAAAAATACCAATGTATATATTTTATAAGGAAATAAATGTAAACATCAAAAATAAAATTTCTTTGAAACAATAAACAAAGTTTAACAATTCACAAACTACATTTCTGTATAGGAAAAGAATACTGACTAAAGTGACTTTAAAATGCCTTGTTAAAATACTTCTTCACAATGACTAGTTATACAAATAACAATACGTCCTTCATAAATTTTATTCATTATAAAACTGGTACACACACATGAAATAAAACTCGGAAACATAAAATTAGCTCAATATCTTATTTTAAGAAATAAAGAATTTTCATGTCCACAACAGGAATGTTACTTTTTTGTAAAATAATTATTTCCATAATATCAAATAATAAAATTTTTTCGAAAAAATCAATTTTAGAGATTTTACCAATACATTTTTAAAAAATCTGTAAGGTATCATGTATTTCTTTTTTGTTATCTCAAAAAAGGAATATATGTTTGAGCTAATGAAAGAAATTCTTAAGTTAAAAGGATTTTATTGTTCTATATGTATGCTGTTTCAATAGAGCCAATTGAATAAAACGATTATTGAATAATACAGGAAAAAAGGATGTATTTAAAAAAAATCTAAACTTGCAAACGCAGGAATAAACTTTTAATCAACTTGTTTCATAATGGGGACTTTTTTTAATAGATATATCTAATATCTATGCAGAGGTAAGCAACAGTTATAGTAAATATTTCGTCATGCCAATTGCAGTAGAATTTGTGCATAACGATATATTTCATCTCATAACCAGTAAATAAGTTAAATAAATACTAATACATGTATTTCATAAACAAATAAATGTGAACAGCAAACATAAAATTTCTTTGAAATAATAAACAAATTTTAACAATTCACAGGCTATATTTCAATATAACAAAAAAGTACTGACTAGAACAACTTTAAAGTGACTAGTTAAAACACTTTATAATGACTAGTTACACAAACAATACAATAATTGTATAGTTTATCCATTATAAAACAACAACATAGTATATGAAATATGACCAAGAGAAACATTAAATAAACTCAATGCTTTTTTTAAGAAATGTGAAGAGCCTTCACATACTCATTAAAAAACTCTTGTCTAAAAATTTACATAATGAATAAATTATAAAAATCCATAAAATCCTATCTTTTTGATCTTTCCATGTCAATGAAAAATTTTGAATAAATGCATGTTTAAGTAGATTTAACTTTTTCTGATATTTCTCTTATCTCTGTTACACTTTTTTTTTTTTTTAAAAAAAAGAGAAGGTTTTTGAAGCATTACATGTAAAAGTATTGCACATAGTTATGAAGTATATTGCACAAGAATTTTTCATTATGCAAGTGTATATATAATCTAAAATGTAAATAAAAAACTTTTTTTTCTTTTAAAACTATACATATCAATTTTAAACTTAATTAAATGTAAATACATCACATGTGACAAAATGTCAAATCCAACACAAATCAATGAGGATTAAAGGTATCCATGAACCAGTTAGTGGAATAATCAAAATTATTAAAGGAATAACTTGGTTCTTCAGCTGGCAGAAGTGGCTCTTGTTTTATTTGAATTGGCTGATTCATATTACTTTGCTGAGGTAAATAAAAATGCTTCATAAAATTTTCATCCCTTGGAGTAAAATTAGAAGACTTCGCAATATTTCCTGAACTCACAGTTTGGTTCCAAACTCCTTGAAAATTTTGAGCTAAATATGGTGGATATAAATTCATATTACAATGCATATTCAAGAGTCTATCTACTGGACCAAGATCTTTATACACTGCAGCAGATTCACATCGAGAAAAGTTCGATCGTTCTGAAGTAGATATATTATTACCTTTACCATATTTATTATGAGCATTATTGTAGACAGAGTCCACAGATGTATTTGGCACAAAAATGTCAGGACTACTGTTGATATCATGTGATCTTTGGATGGATATGAAATTATTCTCAAAGTTATCTTCATCGTGTGCAGTTTCTGGTACAAATGACAAAAGATTTTGATTCTGATATGGGATCTCAATAAAACCACTGTAATCATCATCACTTAAAATATATTCATTAGAAGATGTCAAAGGACCCGATTCTTCAGAGGAGAAAAATTCGGAAGAAACATTATCAGAATTTTGTGAAAATGAAATCTGATTTGTTGAAGGTTTTTTCCTCTGCAATCCTGAATAATTGGAAAATTCCTTACTAATTGTAGGAGAGATATTAGATTGGAATTTAAAATTTTCTTCATCTATAAGAAATTGAGGATCATTTGTTCCTAATGAATTCAGCACATCCTTTTTACAAAGAGAGAAAGTAGACTTCTTGAACTGACAAGGTAAATTTAATTCTTCAGGGACATAATCACTTTGGTTCTCTTTTAATGAAGTAGCAAAATTTTCAATATTTTGCGCAAAAGAAAAATACTGGCTTCTCTTTGGATCAGTAAAATAACTATCTTTAAATAAAAATTCATTTTGGTTCAAACTGGATGTTTGTCTTTCTACAACACAGCTATCTTTAACAGTTCCTATTTTATCTTTACTGGTAATTCTGTCAGAATGCTCCACTGATTGGTCTGTCCATAACTGAAAATTTCCATTAAGTTCTATTTCAGTACCTCCATTAGGCATATAAGCATTTGTAGGCACAGTGGAACAGCTCACAGCATGAAATGAATCCTGAAATGAATATATATAAGGAAAATTTTTTAAAAGATGAAAAATTAAATATACCAGCAAGGAAAATCAAAAGGAATAATTAGGAAAAAAGAAAACATCTTTTGTTATTCTGAACCCAAGAAAAACTTATAGAAACCAAAACCATACCCAACAAAAGCATAATTTTATAAAAAGAAATAATTTTAAAAATTCAGCAACAAATTTTTTCAAAGGGAAATCAAACATGAGGAAATAACATCTTAACACTAAAATAATAAAACTCCCCGAAATATGAATTACTTTTGCAGAATGTATAGTTAATATTAATTAAAATGCAAGTTTTGCATTATTATTTTTTTTATGTTTTTAATTATAGCGGTTTTTGTGATACTGTATGTTGTGGATACTGAAAAGTAATAAAAAGGAAACTGAAAGGAATATAATTAAATATCCTCAGTACACTGTCTACCTGTGTTCAAAGGAATTTTATTTTATTGAACAAGCAAGTTGCACCATTTGTTGAACAATTCAGCTTTTAAAAACAAAGAAATTAGAATGACAAGAATAGACAGAAATTACAATCCATTTCGATAAATTTATTTACCTACAGCATTCTGCAAAAGCCTCACCTGAAGATCGAGAGTTTTAGACAATGAATTTTTAATTTGTACTGTGTCATACTTTTCATGCAGGTTGTGTTGGCAAACTTTGACAGACAACATAAAACTGAAAAAATTACAAGATAAACATAAAAAGAATCTACAAGTCTAAAAGTTGCTCAGATCTCATGATGAGTGAGTCACTCGTTTCTTAAATATTTCAACAAAATTTAGACAGTTATGTGGAATGTTTTTGTTCTCCAAAAAAATAAACTCACAAAAGTTGATAATTATAATTTTTGTATGAAATTGGCTGAAAACATTAGTGAAAAATTCAATAATTGTACATTGCAACCTATGAAAAGACAAAAATAAAGCAACAGTCTATTACAACTTATTACTAGATACTTTCAGACTTATTACCCACAACTCAATCAAAGAAAATCATAATTAGTAGTACACTAAAAAAAGTACATCATGATTTAGCAAGTCATATGGAAAAATTACAGTATTTTTAATGATTAACAAAATGCATTATAAAATCACACAAAAAGTTTTATTGAATACCAAAAATACTACTTGTGCTTAGGTGTTTTGCCAGTGTTCCGGCAACTGGAACATTTTTTCTTTTATAAAAACCAGGTTTATTCATGAAACATTAGTCAAGATACAGTTTCACAGTCTTCAAAGACGTTAACCATTAGCCATTTAGAAAATTTTGAAGTGACTAGCTGGTGAATATGAGGGAGAGGACGGGATTACACAGAAATACCCAAAACTATTATATTCAATAAGTCATTACAATGTGAAGTCGAGCATTGCCCTGCTCAATGTTTGACCAGTTCTGGAGGCTTTTCTATATGTTTGCTTCATTACTGCCATTTAGGAACAATAATTAAAAAAATTATAGTTTAGATTAGGTGGCAAAGTTCATAAAAAAATAACTTTTTTGTAGTCCCACCATACACAAAGTATGATTTTTAGGGGGATTTAGGCCCCTCTCCATGATAGTCACTCATTATCATCGATATCAAAATAACTAGATGAATTGTGTTTCACTTTAAAAAACCACAGGATTTATCAGATGACCCAATACATTACCAGTTCACAGAATGCAATGTTAGTTTACATATGTATTCCATTACACATTATAATATATCAGAAAAAAGCAAACTAATTAATCTTATTTTAAAATTCTATATTATAAATGTTGTACACTTAATTTCTTCCATTGTAAAAAATAAGACATATTATAATGCAAAGAGTGCAACTGTTTTTCCTTGAATGCACATCACAACATACACATGCGGATGCAAAAATTTCAGTCATAAAAATCAGATACAGAAGAATTTCAAAAGATCAGCAATTTTGATTAGAAAAATAATAGTATTCAAAAATTGATAAATGCATACCAATAAAAATTATTTGTTGTTTAATTAAAGAACTTTTTGTCATGTGTCAAATGGTGTATAGAGAAAAATACATAAAAAATATTTATCTAATAAATTATTCCAACTATTATATTACAGCCTTTTTAATACAAATAATTTCCGGGTATTTTTCTCTTCCATTCCAATGATTGTAACCTTAAATTCTTTTCCAATTTCAGAAATTTCAAAACACATTAGAATTGTTCCAATAATGAAAATAAAAACTGAACATTTTGGGAGAATAACAATTCATGCACCAAATAATGGAGGTTTAATCAAAATAATTAAAATTAGTTTTAGAATCATTCAGATGTTAAAAAAGACTAATTCTTCAGTACTCAAGAAATTTTTATTAATAAATACAAATTAATTTTAAGATTTAATGTTCTTAGTGATCAAATAAATAGCAAATGAAAGAAACCATAGAACATTATACTAGTAAGAGACATAATAACTCAAAAAATTAATACTTACAGCTTTTGGTTGATTTTCTGCATCATCTGAAATAAGGATTAAAAAAAATCATACAGTTTAAAACATACATAAAAATATATATATATATATAAGCATACACACACACTTAAATATTGTTACGAATTTTGTGTAAATAATTTGTATTTTGGATGTTTAATGCATTTATAATACTCTATGTTATATTTATTTTATGTTAAAATTGTACTATTCACAGCCAAAGCCACCCTACATTATTATGGCGATTCAATGAGAACTTGGCGGTAGAGCCAAGTTGGCATCATTTTTGGCGACCAAGTTGGTGGCCAATTTGGCATCACTGGCAAGTTTGGAACCCTCTGGATTCTTCTAGAAATTTGTGGAGAGGTCCATTAGGGTCATGCTCTATGACACGAGCAGTTATGTTTCTGGAAGTTTTTGCCGCGCCTATAAATAGAGATGCTGGCCGGAACAAAGGCCAGCCTTGATTCAACCAGCGAGTAGTGAGCATTGTTTTGATTAACTCAGCTGTGGTTGTGAATAATCTTTTACTTAAGTGTATTTTTAAACACTGATGATTGTGTTTGATTGCTGTTGAAGATGTGAAGATCTGTGAATATTGCTGCGGAATCCTGTACTTAAAGGATTGGATTTTTGATAATAAATTCGCATCACTATTGAACTGTTTATTTTCTTTGTGATTGTTTTGCATAAAATCCTTGAACCCGGATTTACATAACAATATAAACTTAATAATTCACTATAATTATCTAATTTACAGCATCAAAAATGAAAACAGTAAAGTATGAATAATACAAATATTAATAAAATATTATACAATTTCTGATTTTCTTTCAAAATACTATGATATACTTTCAGAATAATAGTACTATTTTAACGTACAATTATTATTGTACACTAAAAAGTATAGCATTTTAAAAAATATAATTCAATGATGTATAATCATATGAAGGCACCTCATTTATGTAATTCTGAAGTTTTTAGTTCTTTTGTGGTAGGTGTGCTACAAATGCATGGCTGTAGATGGGTGTTACACAATTAGTATTTTTTTTTCACTAAATGTAGCTCAATGTTTTTTTATGAAGATTGTGAATTTTAATTGATAGCAGTAATTTTTGGTTTTGATACTTTGTTTCAGAATGTAAGTGAGAATCATATGAGGACCAGTAATATAAATAAAAGATAGCTTTTTAACTGCATTAAATAGCTAACAAATATATTTTTGTCACGAGCTGAAATGTTGACCACAAAAACATTAAAGCATGTACCTCTGCATTATAATGACTGAATTAAAATTGTATAATACTATTGTTGCTATTATTAGTGAGAGCTCTCCACAATGTTTGCTCCAAAATCAATAATCACTGGATGGATTGAAGAAAAAGTTGTTACAATTCATGGATTCATGAATGAAAAAATAAGTTTGAAAAATATTTTGATTATTGTACTTTATGGATGGTTAATTTTTTTATTTATTTCTAGTTCTACAACAAAGTGTAGCTACTGAGGATGAAACCATGAGAGAAGTTGAAAAAAAAAGATAAGTAGCATTAATGTGGTTTATCGTCAACCTAAAGAAATTCCAAAATGGTTTATGGATTAATTTTCAGTATGCAAATCCTTAATGGATCATTAGGATACTGTCTTTTGACTCAGAAAATTTTTTTGCAGTATTATCATTTCACATTGCAACATAGAAACTGTTAGCCTATTTTATAATTTATGCAAACTTCAAACAAGATTTACAGTATATGCATATTGCAAAATAATATAAAAAAAAATTATGCTTTGTTATGCTTTACATCATTAGAAAATTGAACAACAATTTAAATTTTCATTTTAATAACTGAACAGAAAAAAAAAAATGGTTAAAAAATGTCATTTTTCAATGGTTATTTTTTTATAAACATTTTTCAATACAAATTTTATAAATATGCATGCTTGAATTTAATAGCAACAAAATATTTAAAAACCTTATTAATAAAACTGAAATAAATGCCATAACAGTAACATAAATATAACAAATAAATCTATCTAAAAAAGAATAGAAACTTACAAGAACTTGCAAGTTTTTCAAAAGGAACATTCTTTTCAGAAGACTTAGTTAAAAAAACGATATGAGCTTTGGGATCTTTACATTTTAGTGGCACCTAAATTGCAACAAAAGATTTAGTATACTGAAACTGTAGTACAGATAGTTAATTTTAGATCTTGAACTAATAAGCATATTTAAAACATTTGGTGGTAAAATCCTAGGAGAGCCCACACCCTTGGCGACGAACCAAAAAAAGCGCCAAGCCAGAACGAGATGGCGCCAAACGAATCAACAATGGCAGCAAGTGAATATAGCGAGACAAGGTGGATGCGTAATGAAAATATAAGTAAACAATACAGAAATTAATCAAATATATTTAAGATGAAATTAAAAAACAGCACTTTCTTACTGCTGATCTTTTCCGAGCGAAGGGTACAGCGTGACAGTAAATTTAAAAAAGCCTTGAAGGTCTTATCGCTAAGCGAATGACCGTGGGAGCGCCACCATATATTTTCTGCGAGGTAATGGTTGAACATACCCATTCGACAACCCGCTCAAATCCACCCAAAACAGCACTCTTCTGTAGATAATCCCATTCGCTCATTACATTTAGAACATTCATAATTCGAAACAATCAATTCTTCCTTCCTTCATACACCATCCAAACAATTTTTTCTTACATTTCGCATTCAATAAAGTAAAAAAATTCAAAGGTATATTCACTCACACACATGCTATACTTCCAGCCCAGTGCCCAAAAACAAAATGACGAAATTCAAAATGCCCGCAGACAAAATATGAAAATTCCAGAAATAGTTAGGTTTACCATATCTAAAGTAGGGTTACCAAGATGGCGCAATTATCGCCAACCAAAATAATTCGCGCCAAGGGAGTGGGCTCTCCTAGGACTGAACCCATTTGGTAAAACAAATTGCAGTTAAAAAAAATTATTTAAGCTGCGATTAGATTTTGAATTATTCTAGTAAAATTCATTCTATTTACGTAGACGATACACAATAAATCTTTGTAACTCTCCACAGTTGGTTGTGAGCTTGGAGAACATTTAATTCAAAACAAATAATTAGTAGGTTAAAACATACTTTTTGAAAAGCTGTCTTTCTTTTCATCAAAATACCTTGCTTCTTGGAAGCTATAAAAGTAAAACAAAAATGAATCAATTAAACTGGGGGATAAAAAAAAGATTATCTTTATCACTCTTATAATATGAAAATCCTATTAAATAATATGAAATTAATCAATACACATTTCAAAAATAAGATTTATACTTTGTTTATTTCCAGCAGAGGCTTTGTTCAATTCTTTTTCCTTTAGAAGTAAATATTTCACATAGAGTACAACTCGACGCAACTTCTTCGTCTAAGAGAAAAATATGCATTTTTTAAACATAAAAGTAAAGCATGAATATTAATTTCTTACAATATTAAAAACATTTTGGTGTTTTCCAACTATCCACTTGCTTGGCTTCCACACTCAAAAGCAAATGGCTTGGAATCGTTAAAAAAATAATAAAGTTAAAAGGTAGATCAGGAAGTTTAAAAATATAATTCATGACAACTGTTAATTGTTTGCTTTAATTATTGTTAAGCAATTGGAAAGACATAAGTACAATTTTGTGAAGAAAAATAGCATTTTTCTCCTAGAATAATGACAAATGGTGAAAGAATCTCTGAATAAGTAGCAAGTTTTGCATAGGAAGAGAAACAGAATTAGAAGCACTACCAAAATAGATAATTTAAATACAAATTACAATAAGAAATACAAATATGAAAAAAATACAAATTATTTGGAAAAATTAAAAACATTTCGCTCATAGAAGTTAGTTTCTTTATGTGTTATTAAACAGTTTTGAAAAATTATTTAAATAACACTTGCTTTAATTATTTACTTAAAAATACTTAAGAGCATAATAAAGAGTCAATTTTTTGTTTGTCAATTTAAGAATTTACTAATGCATTAGCAAATTTTTACTTTAAAGAAAAAAAATTATCCATAAATCAGAAAATTTTAATACAGGCACAATTTTTTAGTTAATCCAGCTATTTTAGCTTCAAAAATAAAATATTAAAATATTTATTGTTAACATTACAGAAGAGAAAAAAACAAATAAATACAATCAACAAAAAATAAATATTAAAATAATCTTCACACACAAACCTATAAATAATTTTACTATGTTCTCATCTGAAAAAGTTTACAATGTTCCCCTATAACTGATATTTTGAATACCAAAAGAAAAATCTTTTTTTATTATTACTACATTTGTACAACTTTGCATGTCTAAGATATGTATGTTTGCCACACAATTACAATAAAAGCATTTTTCAAACTAAATAATTTCTATCTAATTTTTGTTATTTTTAATTGGACACTAATGATACTTTATTGCATTAAGCAATAAAAATATATAAAATTACTCAAACAAATTTTTTTAAAATTTGTATTTGTGTTTTTAATTAACTAAATAAAAATTCATAGTTGACATAAATCACTTATGGGTTTAAATGATATTTTCCAGTATGATACACAAAACAGAACGTATATTTTAATTAAATAAGAAACATTTATATTTGATTACAATATCAAGCTGTAAGAATCTGTGTAGCCATCTAATATTCTTAATGCAAAGTCCTGGGATTTTTTTTTTCTGTGATATTCATTCCATACAATAAAAAAATAAGTAAAATAACTGTTTTTAAAAAAATTTACTTCATGAAATTACTGTTAATGATTGCCAAAATTAAACGTCAAAGAATAGTTATATTTATAGTTATTTCATAATATAACTATATTTTGGCAAAATAATAAATTCCATGATTCGTTCATTCTAAGTTGAACTTCATTCATATAATGTGGCCTCCGCAGATGAATAATAACTTATTAAACACTTCTTATTTAGATTACTGTGAGCCAACAATTAAAAACTGCACTATCCTTAGTTTGCACAGGATACATATAAAATACTTGTACAGGATATATATGCAATTATGGAATCTCTAAATAATAAATATATAATAAATAATTCTAAGCAGGTCTACACTTTTAAAAACTAAATATTTCCAGCAAGAGCTTTTATGAAAAATTAAAATTGTATCATAAAATCAGGAAATTAATTTACACCTGGAAATCTTAATAGACTTATACTAAAAATTTACAATCAAGCATAATGATTGCAGTAAATTTCAGCAACCATGTAGAAAACAAAGATGTGTTAAGAAATATTTAGATATGATTCCAATAAAATTTTGCAGTTCCATTTAAGTCATATTTCATAATTCATTGAACATGAAACACTTATATAAATTTTATTCTCTTTAAAAAAAAATAAAAAATTATATGTCTTGTGTGTTTAAACTACATTTACGCATCTACAGCACTTTTAAATTTGAGAAAGAGAAACGTTTAAGGAATACAAACTTTAGTTTCTTTCTGAACAGTCATTGGACTAGGAACATAATTTGCAACATCTTCCAAAATCTTCTGAAGGTTCTGATGACGAAGTCTATTAAAAAATCATTCATGTAAAGATGCAGTTCAAATAGATTACAATTTATGTCAGATATAACAGTATTCAATTGTAACGGAAATTTGATAGTCTGATATTGCAACTGGAAAGATCACTAGCAGGCACACAGATAATTCTTTAAATAATAACAATAAGAGTGACCTGGAATGAGCGAGAAAATATTAACGCCACACAGTCAAGCTACATGAGGGCTTTTGGTGACGTACCAAGTAATTTTGAACCATGGTCAAGTGACGAGGACAAGACCACACACACACAGAGCTGGCACTCCCCTCTTCTAATGACCACACCATACCAATAGGAGGATGTTTGAGCTCTAAACAGATTTAATGTGCATCGCTCCCCTACACGTCAGGTTCTCAGTGGTACTAGGTTCACTCATGACATGCCAACCACAAGTTCGTTACCTTGACCACTAGACTATCATGGCCACAAGGGTGACCTGGAGGACAAATTCAGTCAAAGTCAGATGATAGAAGAAAAAAACCACTAGTAGTAAAATGTAAAAGGCCCTAGTTTGATTAACGTGAAAGGTTTTGAGGGTTCTTTATGGCCTACATAAGGACAATGTAGAAAAGAAACAAGAAAGTAAAATTTGACAATAACTGCACATTTCATTGTTCTAATGCAGTGATCTTCAAACTGTATTCCATTGATCTTTGGGGTTCCACGAGTAAAAATAAAAATTGGATAAAGAAACTATATATATATATGCAAAACATATTTATGTTCTCTATGGAGTTTGTATGATCACAAGCATCTAAACCTGTGTTTCTTAATGCAGGTCTGACATCCGACAGGAGAACATAAATAAATCTGATGTTGGACAGTCCCTCTTTTTAGTAATTGTCACCCATCTGGAACAGCGGTTAGCGACATTGACTATTGTGCCATAGGGCCTGGGTTTGAATCCCGGAGGAGGCACGAATGTTTGTAAATGAATAGTGCCTGTGTGGTATAGGGACACTTTAAATGGCTGCTGAGCCGCAAATCCTCTCATTGTTAGAAGAGGAAGAGAGGTGGGAGGCAAAATTGGGGAGGAATCGAGCCAAATCATAGTATCACCAACTTGGTGTTAAAAGCTACAGCTGATGACAGGCATACAGCTAACCCTTTGCCACGATGAATTTCATGGCCCCGATCTGATATCTTAAAACAGGCGGCATTAGTAACAACAGTATAATACACTAAAGCAGTGGTTCTTAAATTTTCGATCGTCATGGCCCCCTTTATGTACCAGCCTGACACTGCAGACCCCTACAATTTTGAACATCCCTCCCGGATTCCCAACACATGGCTGAATGATTTAAGATTCCTCAATAATCATAAGACTGACTCTGCTATTTATATAGACTTTATTTAACATTCTTTTTTCCCCTTTAAGAAAACAGTAATTTAAAAAATTATAATAAAAACAAAATTAAATTATTAATAAAACTAACATGAAAAAATATTATGTTGTAGTAATGGCCATCTAGTTACAAACAATGAAAAGACTGGATTAATATTCTTGATCAAAATATGTGTTCTAGTATTTTTTTTAATTGGGGGCAATTTTGTGATCTACTCTAGAATGGCACATCTTTCAATTTTTTCACAAAATCTTCCAATCTGTAAAAGAGGGAAATCTTAAGGTTAAATGATAATCTAAACATTTGCGGACCCCTTAAAAAGGAGCTGGAGAATCCTGGAACACAGTTTAAGAACAGCTGTACTTAAGAATATTAAGCATTTTTTCTTTATATATACAATCTAGATAGCGAGTATTATGTTGTTTATTACCTTGGATTTTGCCAAGTAATTTTATACTTTTTATTGCAATGTTTTAAAAATTAAATGGAATGAAATGAATTGGATTTAAACGATAGTGTTAAAATTATATAATAAAGTCCCTTTACCATTTGAAAAAATAAATAAAAATGCCTATAAGACAACATTTTTAACAAAAAATATATATATATATCATTAAACACCTGAAAAATATTTCCCAGAGGATATATTCACATGTTTGAAGCATGAATGGACACACAGAAGACTTGCCAATGAAGGAGAAGAAACAACGAATAGACATATTAACAGATTCAATGTTAAAATCTAAATTTAAGCAGGAATAGCTCTTAAATTTTAGGCTGCAAATTTGCAAAATTCACAGAAATTTTCCACACAGTTATAATTTTAATGGTCTTCAGAACAATGTATCTCAATGTATGTGCAAAAAAAAATTGTAGAAGCAAATTAATGCAGCACATGAATTGTGTTGGCGCTGCGATCGTCACCCCCACCTCACTCACCCACACTTGTACATTCTGTTGCAAGGGAGACACTGCACAAAGCAGTCGCAATAAATGTTTATGCCTTAAAACTCGCATTTTTAATTAAATACAGTACCATTCACATTAATAAATTGCAACTGCAAATAACTTGATGGTTTGTGTAAAAAAATGTAAATACATCCCAGTTACTAAATACAATGCAAGGGTAGATGACACCTGGAGCACGAATGAAGCTATTAATGAATAAATCAGATTAATCTATGTTAAAATTTTCAATAAAAAAGAACATTATTTTTCTTAGTCTTAAATATTATTTATTATTTTAATATATATTCTTCCAAGGGGCTTTTTTTGGATGAGGTTCCATGAAAACACCTTATAATTTTAAACTTTAAAAAGTCCATTTCGTGAAATTGCAAGGTTAAAAATTCTCCAATCTATTCTTTCATTTTTTCTGTTTGAAAAGATTGTGCACTAATGTATATGTTTAATACAAAAAATATATTTCATTTTGGAGTAATTTTTGTTTTTCAAGTAATGAATAATTTCAAGTGATAATAATTATGCCATATATTTTAATCTAAGTAGTAAAGTAAAATTTATAAGATATTTCAATAAACATAAGGAATTTGAAGATTAAAATTACTATTTGAGTAAAGGGAATAAACTATTCCATACAACCACTACAAAAACTTATAAGACAAATAATTCCCACTTAAAACACAAAAACGTGAAACAGCTGTAATATTTTAAAAATTAGAACTCAAAAATTAATCTCCAAGATAATATATACAAATAAACATATTCAAAACAACAATTATAGAACAAATACCTTTCTCTAACATGATGTGGTATATTTTTTATTTTTCTTCTTCCCATCAGATCAGTGATGAAACTGAAAGTTTTAAAAACGACAAGCTAAGAAAAACAGTAAATAAATAATTTAAAAAATTTCAGAGAAATATTATAAAAAAATATTATTGTACAGTAATACAAAAATAAATTGCTTAGACTGCCCTCATCTAAAAGTAAATTAGTAACTAGTGTGCAACAGAGCTCTGGATATCTGTAGAACATCACAAAAAGTTTCAGTATAATTGATACTTATATGTTGCGATTGTATATAACAAACATGCAACTTTTTGTTTTAGATTCAATGTGGCAAGAAGCATTTAAGTGAGTTGGTATAAATCTACAACTAAAACAATTTCATAACACTTTTTATTATACCACATAGTGAAAAAAAAATTAAAGATAGTTTTTAAAATTTTCTGTGTTTGTTACTTAACAGCGTTGTACAAAAATTCCACATTCTGTTTCTTATACTTTTTTGGTAATTTGTGTTTCTGTTACATTAAGCTATTATTTATAATCTCAGATTAAGTTTTTTATTGTTTTAAATAATGGACGTTCTCATGAACATTGTGAGAGTACAGATAAGGAAAGCACATTCTCTTTCACTGAGATGTTTGTGAAAAAAAATGAAATTACTATAAATATATAATATATATATATAATGACAGTAAATAAATTTAGTTTTACATCAACAAAAAGTGATGGTGGAAAAAGACCAGTATGTATTGTACATGAAAGTTTTAGCTCTACACAATTAGGTTATCTAAGTAAATTAAAGTGCCATTTGGAAATCAATAATAAATAAATGGTTGACATGTAATTACAGGAAGTGAAGTTGAATGTTCATTTCTAGAATAGAATCATGGAATGTAAGAAATCCAATATAAGTACAGGAAAACTTATCCAACCAGCTATACTGGACTCTGTTAAGAAACATCTTTTTCCAAGCATTACAATCAGAAGTGAAAGACTAATCGATTTATTGAAAAAAAAATCTAAAAAAAGGATTTGAATTGTATCTGGATGAAGCTATTGATAACAATCTACATGCTCATTTGATATGTTTCATATCATTCACAGAAAGTAATGACTTCACAAAAGATCTCTTTTGTAAGTGTATGACAGTAGGTATATTTGTTCAAGATCCTTGACATTCTAATTTCCCAAAATAAGTTGTTAATCATTTGTTCTCCATTGAATTGAAAATTGACATTAGACGTATTCTATTCATAAAATTTAGAAAAAATTTTAAATCTGATAATTGTGTAGCAATATTCAAGAATTTCTTCAAAAAGATTTTCAAAATAAAAAATCTTATATTATACATGCACTTTTTGAAAGAAAGTATCAGTAAAATGCAAAAATTGGCAATAATGAAGTGCATGAAATGATTAACTGGAAAAACATGATTACATTAATAATGTAACAATGATGTCACACAAATAAGCCCTGTGGATTGAAAACAGTATATGATGATTTTGCAGTAATTATTCCTTGTATGTACAACTGAAGCTGTAACTATTTCTCAGGAAACAAAATGCTACTGTTTCAAACTTAGATCCTAATCTCTTTAGTGACTAAAAAAACACTTTATGTTAACCCCTTAACTGCTAGTTAAAAGTTATATGATTCACTCCACAAAGCAACTGTTTTTCACATAGGTGTGCATATGTGGTCTATTCAGGAGGAGAGGCATAAATAAGCAAACACTGTCAAGTTCCTTTTATTGCATTCCAAGGCATTCAGAATAGTTTTACTGATAGTAGTGAAAAGAAAAAATCGTACATCAGAAAGACATATATATATGCCAGGGGCAGTCCATGCACTCGCTGAGCGAGACATACATATACACTGGCAGTAGTTAACCCGTTCAGGCAGGACAGATCCTAGGTTTCAACCAGCCGCGTGCAAAGATCTAATGTGCCGCTCTTCTCGAGAATTTTTCATATTTTAATTAATATCTAACAAGTGACATTATAAACTCATTCACTTGTATAAGAATAAAAAGTAAAACATTAATAAAAATGCAAGTAGACACAAACATCCCTTTCCTCTATTTTGTTTCTCAAAATTCTAAGGCTATTATTAAACTGAAAACTTATAATTTTCCTAAATGTAAATTGAATTTAAACACTCTTTGTCATAGGTAATATTAATCTTATAAGATATTTGCAAAAATAATTAAAAACGCCTCTAATAAACAAAAAACTTTTCTATTGTGGTATGCCATGCCTTCTCTGCCAAGGATTTTACTATCAAATGAAAGATGTATATAAAGAGAAGACATTAATGGACAATGTAGACCAACTCACTGTGTACTAACATTCTATTTTTCTTAAACGTGCTATTCTATACGAAAATCGGAACGTAATTTTATTTTTCAATCACTATTTAAAACACATAACATATTTATTTGATGAGAAATTCATAAAAAATTTTGCTTGACTGTTCGAATCATATGTGGTCGGCCCGCGTGCGGTGCATGCACTGCACACCTGCTAAGATCAACTCCGCCTTCAGGAACAGATGATTTTTCCTAATAAGCCTAAGTTCAGTGAAAAATTTATATAAAATCATAATTGTAATAAAATATGCTGAAATTTATGATCATTCCGAATTCCATAAGTTCCAAATTAAGATTACACTTATGTGATCATGGGCCTCAGAACGGCAAAATGCAATACCACATATGATACTGTGTTCACTGAAGTGATCCTGCTTTTGTGAATGGTTAAAGGTTTAATGCATTGAGGTGCTTTCATACTACCCCATTAATTTATACATCATATAGGAAAAAAAAAAAATGATGAATCAGCACCAAGATTTCATGAAGATTTTGCCCAACTTATAAACAAGGTTATTGCCACATTTGAGAATGTTTTTACATTATTATTAATGAATGTTATGAAATTTAGCCACAGTTATTTATCTAACAAAGAAGGTAGATGTGCTAATATGTAATTACCCCCTTTTATATTAATACTTACTGGTTTTAGGATATATTATTCAAGGCAATCCAAATCAACAATTTGTTTTTACTGAAATAGAAAATTACAAATTTATTTCACCACAAGAAATCAATTTAAAATAACAGCTCTTAAGAAATTTCAATTTTTCAAATATATTTTTTTGCATAAATCACTGAGAGGTTATTCCTTTTTAGCACCACAAATATTGATAGCAATAAATAGTAAATGGTTTTCTACTTATTGAATATGTACTCAAAATTACAATAAATAAAAAAAAGGGAATATATTTTTCAATTGCTATGTTTTTATAGTACTGTAGAAACACTAAAAAGTTTCACAATTCTTGAACATTACTTAAAATGTTGAAAACATGAAAATTTTTGATCACCAAAACATCAGTAGAGTATCATCACAATGGAAAGATATTTAATAAGAAATTATTATTAAAAAATAATTGGCAATAAAAAAAACAATTCTAACATATTACGTTACAACAAATACCGAATTTGAGGAATTTAAGATTATTAGTTCTTTTCTACATGTTATAAGAGATCGACGAAGGAATGCTGCAAATCGAAGTATCGGTCAAGAAAAAAGGCAACATTATTACGTGATAAATTATTTATCATCACCCGACTTACAAAATTGTAGATACTGTTGATCCCAATAATTGGAATTTCCAAAATTAATAATGATAAAAAAAACTAAAATTTTGCACATTTATCTTGATGGTACACATCATCCCACAATATTATTTCAAGCATACATTAAATAAACAGGAATTCACACACTTACTAAAGTTTTAAACTAGCTAAAATATATTACGAAACATAATTTTGTTGGTCTATTAATGAGATTTCATAGAATCTGAAAATTATTTTAAAAAATCAAAGTATACTTATTTCAGTACCTATGCTTACCTATTCCAGATGTTCTGCCGAAATAATACTCGGCGGGAAAACAAACTTTCAACTTTGCAAGAATTGAGTAAAAGTAGAAGTTGCACATTTTATAATAAATCGTCTGCATGATTATGAAGTTTATCACAATAATTTTCTCAATCATTGATTATCAAAAATATAAATATTTGATCTATATTCTTATAAGTGAAGTTATTAACAAAGATAATTAAAATAGTTTCAAGATAATTGAATCATTTTTAAAAAATATTTATCCATCAAGTTCTCCATGTTTGATAAAATTTTTTTATTTTTTAATTCATTTTTACACACATAATTTTAAAAAACTACACAGAAACTGCATAGCAAAAACATCAAGTCATCAATTATTGTTTATAAGTGATTTTTTCATTCTAAACCAAACGATACTCAGGAAAGGAAATTAGCAGAATTATTTACAAATTTCTCTAAGTGGCAGTAGTTGGTAACGAATGCGTGTGTGAGAAGAGAGGAGTCGAATGTTATGTTTTGTTGTTTATAATCGACGATGGAGGACGGTATCCGTGAGTATTTTGATCATATTTTTTAAAATTGTTTATATATTTTATAATAATCCTATTTTTCATTTCTGCACAAAAAAAAAAAAAATTATCACCGTCAGAATTAACATTGTACGATATTTAAATAGTATTGTGGAGTGAAATTTTTGAGTTTAATTTTTTACGTTTGTTACACCCCTGAATAAATTCATTTGTATTTTGGCTGCATTTTTCATTTGAATAAACTGTGAAACATTTTCGAAGAGGTAGCTATGTTGACGTAAAATGTTACACCTGTCGTAATAAGATGATTCAATATTTTTGTGACAGCACTTATAATTTACCTACCGGTTTCTCAAAAAAATTATGAGTTTTATTTTTACCTTAGCAAAAAAATATATTTTATGGTTGAAAAATTGCACTTTTACATTTCTATTTTCAAATCAAACCTTTCATTTTTATTTTACCTTAGCAAAAATATATATATAATATATATTATAGTTGAAAAATTGCACTTTTACATTTCTGTTTTTAAATCAGAACCGTCCAGTAAAATGAACTAAGGATTTTATTGATAATTATTTTGATTGTTTAAAAACTAGTTTGGTTTTTTTCTTAAAGTAAGAATTATGATATTAGAGTTTTTCATTTTTCTTTGTCATAGTGAAAAAGTTTTATTTTTATTTAAACTAAGATTTCCATCAAATTTTCGGAAATTTTTTACAACGATTTCAGATAGTGTTTGTTATGCCAAACTTTTACTTTTGACTGGTTCCACTTGCATTTTTTTTTCCATATAGTTTTTCTTCGCTCGTGTAGTATGGGGCTTTTTGTCGAAAAAAAAGGATTGCACCTAGTGGGCCCCCCCTATACTGCACTTTAACCGAAGAAAAAGCTAATTTTAAACTTGGAAATATTTTCCTTTTTTTTTCTGTTTCAGTTTTCTGAAATGAGATGGTTTATTATTTTATATGGAGTGTGATTGTTTGGTTCATCCATCAGATAATTTGTGTTATTTCCAATAATTCTGGTAAAATCATCTGAAAAACTGGGATCAATTTGGGAGAAATAATGTAACAAAAAAAACCTGTATTTA
Source organism: Trichonephila inaurata madagascariensis (assembly GCA_019973955.1). Classification (NCBI taxonomy): domain Eukaryota; kingdom Metazoa; phylum Arthropoda; class Arachnida; order Araneae; family Nephilidae; genus Trichonephila; species Trichonephila inaurata. The sequence goes on along the minus strand of BMAV01000022.1, from coordinate 184,199 downwards.
AAAATGCAAAAAATATTCAAATCGTTTTGTCATATGTCCAGAAACAAAATGAATGTTTTTGAGCGCCAACAATTTATTTTAAAATATTAAAAAAATTTTTGATAAATTCTTGACTATCATGTATATAAACATTACTCAAATATAACCATTAAAACTTAACCTTTACTTAATAACTAACCTTACTCAAGAGTCCACCATAGGACCTCTTACATTATCGTTTTTCGAAGCTTTATTTCTTGCACTTTTCTTCCCTTATTTACCCACTGGAGTTGAGTGGAAGTAGGCTGCATGACAATAACAATTGAATTGACATAATAGAATAAGGAAATGTACATTCAGAAAAGCTTAGTAGTGTCTTTTTAGTAAAATCTTTGTTTAATTCAGATGTTTGGGTTAGAAATTTAAATTTTGGAAGGCCCACCTTTTTCCAATAAAAATTTCGCCGCAGAGGGGGCCCTTTGCCGTAAAATAAAAAGGGAAATTCAAGGGGGGGTTAAAAAAATTTTTAAAACCAAAAGAAATTAATTAAAAGTAAAATTTTTTTTATTTTTAAAAAATTTTTAAGATAAAAATTAAAAAGATTTTTTTTTCTTCTCTGATTTTTGAATATACACAAAAAAAATTTTAAAAATTTTGAGGTCTTTGATAAATGATCGCGAAAACCTTTATTCTAAGCAGGCAATTCAAATCCTTCGTTTGGGCTGGTCAACAAAAAAGGTTTTTATTTCCCCAATTTAAATATAAAATAATTTAAATTATAATTGCCAATCAGTTTTAAACATTCAATTAAAAAATTTTTCTAACCTTTATTAACAAAAAAAAATTTTAAAAATTTTCCCAAACCCCCACTTAAGCTTTTTCAGTTTTAAAAAAATAATTTAAATCCCCCGGGAAAGATGAAAATTTCGAAATGGGTTTTACTATCAATGATCAAAGTGGGGTTAAAAGGGAAAATTCGAAACCCCAAATTTCAAAAAATTGGGTTCTAGATTTGGGAAAAAAAAGTAGTACCAGCAGCTCTTTTTTTTCTCTCCCGTATTATCCAGACTATATAATTTGTCAAATTGGGAATACATAAAGGTAGGAACTAAAATAGGATGAGAACAGAAAAATTATTAATTTAAGTTTAAGATTAATCATTTTTTAATAAAAAAAAACTACTAAACAGATAAAAACAAATAGGAATAAAATAACTTACTTCCTACTGAAGATATACTTCAGAAAAAAATTTGAAATATAATAAAGTTACATTTATAGGAGATGGTAAAGTTAAATCATAAAGTATCAATAATCTAAGTTAAGGAAGTTTTTATACAAATTTGTTACATATGTTGGTTTTTATACTAATATGTTAGAAAGATTTTCAATCATTTGCATAGATAACATAGTCTAAATTTGGAATTTTTCTAAAGATGATTTTAAAAGATAGAAATTTTTAAATGAAGTTTGGGTAACTGCTTTTGTAATGTTTACAGTTTTACAAACTGCTATGAAAATTGTTTTATTTAAAAAATGTGGAAGGAAGGAAGAATGAACGATAATGCATTTAAATTATATCTTATAAAAATTTTCTTTCATCTAGTTAAAACTGATTCTGGTCAATTCATCATGTTTAGCACAATATTAAATTGGAATTTGCTATTTGTCATTTTATATTTGACCAGAGTTTTCAATGCTGAGGAGGCTGTTGGTGCCTTGTATACTTCCACTATTGTTGCTTACCGTGCTCCTTACAACTTATCGCTTCTACGACTTTACTCTTACCGAGCGGACATACCATCCCATTCGTCCAGTCATACAAAAGTGCCTCTTGTCATATTAAGTACCTGTCTTAGGATACTTTAATTCTGAAATATATTGATAAATTGTTGGTACTGATTACCTATGTTGATAATAATAAATCTTTGTTTTGAATTAAAGTTATAATTTTTCTCTCATTTGAACTCTATCAATGTTAATTTTAATGCTGGCATCCAGCCGTGTTTAGGCCTACTGCCCCCTATGTTCAAAGACAATCATGTTGGAATATTGGAATTTATGTTTAATATTTTCCTTATGGTAATCCAGAAAGTTGTTGTTACAATTGAATATGTTTCTTGCTACCTCCCTTCAGAGGATGAAAGTATTATTCACAGATAAATGTTCTGATAGGAATGCTAAATATTTTTTTGATTTTTATATCCTTAAAATTTTATACTTTTTATACAAAGAATATATTGAAAATTTTGTCTTAAATTAACCTATTGTTGCCAACTTTTTCCATAAACCTTTATGTAGACATGATAGTGGAGTGGTCATGGTCACGAATTCACAACCAACATTCAAGTCGTAGGTTTAAGTCTTAGTGGCACTGAAGACCCATAATATAGAGGGGCTGATGTATGTTTAATCAGTCAATATTCAAAGCTTCATGGGGTGTAGTATGGAAGTTTCGAGAGTGGGGTGCCAGCTCTGGTGTCTGGCGTGTGATAAGTTCAAGCCCATTATCACTAAAGACCCACCATATAGGGGAGCAATACATGTTAAATCTGTTGAGGGCTCAAACGTCCTCCCATTGGTGTGGTGTGGTAGTTAAGAGAAAGGAGTGCCAGCTCAGGTGTTGTCCTCATCACTTGACCATGGTTCAAAATTACAAGGTCCATCGCCAAAAGCCCTTATGTTGCTGAACAGTGTGCTGTTAATATTTTCTCACTCACTCGCCATCTCTGGTGTCACTTAACCAAGATTCAAAATTACAAGGTTCTTGTGCAGTTTTAAAATGCTACATTTCTTCTCTGCAGTGTCATGATTTCCATTACAATTGAAATAAGCTAAGTTTTTTCTCATTTGAATAAAATTTTACTAATTTCATGCAATTCATGTCTTAATATAGAAAAATTCCTTAATTGTGAAACTGATTACTTAATTTTTTTTCTGGTGAATGGAGAGATTGGTAAATCTCCCATCTTTCATATGAGAACCATTTAAAAATATTTTTCTTTCAAAGTTATTATTTATTTATTTTCAAGGTGATGATAATTTGTAAGTTAAATAACTTATTTTCTTCCTAAAATTCATCTGGTGTGTAATTTTTTTCTAGTTTCCTATTACATATGAAAGTTATGAAGTTAAAGAGTCAATGTTATAAAAATTATTAATTTAGATAAAATCAAATGTTTTTGTTGTACATTACTAAATTCTTAAACAGTATATTTTACATTTATTTCTTTTAATATTACCATTTTCTAAGTATGAATCATTTTTATTATGAATATTCATGCACATTAGCCACTTCCCCATGCCCCAACATTTTTCTATTAAGTTGTACAGTAGAACCTGTTTTTGTGCAGTCTTTTTTTATGCAATTTTATTTTTATGCGACCACATAAAAAAAATTTATGCAGTATTTTGGCGAGCTGGCTTGTTATATATAAGAATTCGTGAAATTTTTGAATATTTTTTTTTGTGCTTTTATTTTTATGCGCTTTTTATGAACCACACAAAAACAGGTTCAACTGTATTTTGAGTTAATGTTTTATGGAAAAAATGAGTATTCATTTATTATCTTCAATTTTAAAATACTTCAAACAATTTGAAATGGATTACAATCATTTTTAATTGATGATATCATGTTTGAAATTCTTGTCATGTGAAACACTGTTTTAGATGTACTTTATATCATCCCCCCCCCCTTTCTTCTGAGTGATTTTAGTTGATATATTTTGGTAGTAAAACTCTTTTGTACTTGGTAGAAACAGAAGATTACTGAATTGTTGTTAATTATTTTGAGCTGATCAAAAGAAAAATATGATTAAATAGCTATTCCAAATAATTTATAGGCTATTTCTTATATGTAATCAGAAATTAAGATTGTTGGCAAAGCAAATCTTTTTAAGTACTTTTCTGTTATATATGTTACAAATACAATATTAAAATCACAAGAAAAAAAGAGAAAGAATTAAAGATTCAAAGCTAAGTCATGAAGAATATCATTTATTGCCAAAATTCTGTACTTTGAAAGTACATATTTTTCAAAGTGATTAGATATTTAGTTTAGGCAGTTTTTTTAATAGTAGAGTACATGAATTTGGAAAATTGTGTTCAATTCAAAAGTTGACTGCTCATTTAAAAACCATTATTATCTTTTTACTGGTGTGTTTAAAGTTATAAACAAAAACTATTCCACTAACTGAAGTGATTTTCTTCGTCAAAAAGCATTACTACAAAATTTATATATTTTAAGTAAAAGATTGTTTTTTGTCACGATATTTAAATTTTCAAGAATTTTCCCCATGTTCGTAAGAAATTTACTCATCAAATAACCATTGTTAGAAATTTATTTTCCTCCCTTTATAGTTCATGCAGGGGAAAAGAAATTAATATCTTTTAACACAATTCAAGGAATTTTTTAGCCACCAAGATTCTATTTGTGTCAGACTGACCACCTGACCGGAACATCTACACATGCACCTCAGCAGCTAAAATCATAAAATCTGAGATAGGCACAGTAGGCTTTGGCACTCATAGGCTGTTGGCTCAGTGAGTTTGAGATACTATTATTTTTGCTACGGATGAATTTACCTGTCTGCTTTTTAGAAGTCTTCTTTCAACAGTAATGTATATAATTTTCTGAAATATCTTATTACAGTCATAAATTTCTTTTATTATTTGCATTACATTAAAATAAAACTCATGCAAAAATTAAATGCAGGGGCACGAGATGAATTGTTCCATTCCTGCTCATTTCTTTGGTTTCATATTGATTGAACCAAGATTCATCTATTTTTAGCCAAGTGACAGAAAAAATAAAAGCGTCTTGCACCAAAAGATTTATCATCTATCTCCCTTACCTGTTCCTTTTTTTTTTTCCTTTTGAAAAGGCGTCCGTAATCATGCAACTCATTAAAAGGATCGATATCATTCATGATCATTTGTGTGGATATTTATTGTTCTGTTTAATAGTATTAAGTACTCCACTTTTTCTCTGTGGCAGCATTTATCAGTGATGGTCTTCTACTTCTTGAAATCGTCTATGAGGGACATGTTGCCAGTTTAAAAATGTCTTTTCCATATCGCAATCTTTCCATAAACGCGGTCATCTCTTCATCATTTGCTATGTACTATAAACTGTCTGGTGAGGAAACTTATGATCATATAGCGAACCTCTATCTTCTCCATATTGCAAGTTACTTAATTCTACGACTTACTGAAACCAAGCAAATCAGCATTAATAGTTGTAATTAAGATCAATTAATTATGCAGAATAAATTTTATCCAAATACATCGATTATTTCTAAGTAACTTAAACTTTTAGAGACTCATAGTCATGTGTGTGTTCCTTTGTTGACTGAAATTATTCAGAACTGTACTGCTTTATTTACAAAAAATTCCTTCTGTCTCTGTTTTTATTCGTTATACAGTGCAGGTTTATCCATTTGGTGCCCAGGGCCCGGGCGCTTTATTTAACAAGATTTTCTGGTTAAAAATTTCGATCCGCCTGTGCCAAGGGCGCCTGTAGATCTTCTGCGTCCAGGGCCTGAAGTGAGCTTAAACCGGCACTGTCGTTATCTTTTTGCTTTTTCGAATGAACAAATATCAAATGTAATGAATCTATTAAAAATAAACTTCCTGTTATTAAAAGAGATATCGTAATAGCCGTGTTGAATGCAAAATAAATAACTCCTATGAATGAATACAAACTTGCTGATAATTTATAATCGCCGACTTACTTGTACGGTACGCCTTCGGGCTTCTATTAAACCTACTCGTTTATTCTAATGAATCTGAGCCTTCCGTGTTGTAAGAGGACACCCTGAAATATATTGATTTTCTTTTTACACTAACGCCTATTCTGTTTGATTTTTCTTTCTTTTTTTGGTAAGATAACTGCGCATTTCATAAGTTGTTTTTGTTAAAGCTAAAATGGCACAAGAGTATATAACAGTTGAAGAAAATTACTTGGATTTTAAAGCAAATGTGATATCTATTAATAAAATATCAAAGTGTACACCTAATGGCAAATTTCTGTCGCACGTTCACTGTAATATTACTGTTAGAACCCATACTCGTCTACAGGCATTTTAGTTAATTTTTAAACTAATATCGGACTAAGTAGCAGAAACTTAAAATTTTATCAATTGGAATCGATATTTGAGTTGTCAGAGTAGAACCGAATGAAAATTAAAGGTTGCATTTGTTAGAACCATACCGACGAACGAAATAAATTTATCTTTAATGTACATTAATTTATTATTTGAATTGGTATACAGTTCATAAACTTTTTCCTGGATGCTTCGTTAAAAAGAATAATTTTCACGATGTCGATTTTTGTCAATGATTGCAAATTTAATAGTAACTAATTTTCAAAGAGATATGAGCATTTAAGGAAAATATTTTTTTCGGTGCATGTACAAATTATAGGAATACTTCCGCCCCCCCCCCTTCATAATTTTGCAGCCAGCCATTAATATAGAGTAATGGATTTAAGAAATCCAGTCGAATACCTTAAAACACTCGGATAGATATCGACAATGTAGAGTGAGCCGTATTTTTGTTTTTCACTACAAGAGTTTTCTACAAAATGTCATTTTTAATCAAACATTTTACTGGATGGTTAAATTGAATTTCATACAATTAATGCATCAAATACAAACGTATATATATATTCGTGCAGTGATAATTTAAAAAAGAATTAAAAATGAGATTTGTGGAAAACTGTCACAACCAGCTGCTTTCAGAATTTAACAAAAAATACAGCCATTTTTATATGGACGATATGAACGTTATCTAGCTGGATTTCTTGTATTTTTCCAACATGCGCCTTGAAAAAGTATTTTCCATTGCTCATATCTCCTTAAAAAAATATTCAGTAACAAATTATTTTCTATTTTTTTTACGGTATTTTCAAAATTGCACGCCTCCACCCTCAATTTGTTCACGAATTTTAAACTATCATATCACTGAAACTTCATTGGAAAGTGTGAGTTCGAGCATGCATTTTTACACGACCACAAGATACAACATTTCGTTAGATATTTTTCTTTAATTTTTTCAAAGAAAATGTTTTTTAGCTATATATTGTGTAAAAGAGCCATTGAAACTTGCGAGTTGTCCTTTACAATCACTATGCTCGTCTTTGAGAGGAAATTTGTAGATATAGTCTTCTCAGATTCGCATTTCACTTTTAAGTTATGTGCAAAAATTTCAGTTCTGGATCTCAGAGCCATTTTAGTTGCATAAATATCTTATGCTTTGATACGGGGACAGTCCGTGAAATGTTTGTAAGCTGAGTGCAAAAGTTATTTTGATATGGCATTCGTTTCCTGTCGTGTGAACTCTTGAAAATTATTTTTGTGACTTTGTTATACAAAAATTATTTTGCTTCAGAGGCGAGGTGTAAATATGAAACATCAATGTCAATTGGTAATAAAAGATTATAGTTATTGCCTTCTGCAAGCAAATCAGATATTAAAGATCAATACCTGATCGTAGTGTTATGTCTTTTTATTCGCAATCGCAATTTATTTGTTCCTGTTCAAAAAACTGATGACATCTGATGAAAGTATAATATTAGCAAATTTCGTTAGCTATTATTTTGTACGTATGACTAATACTTGTATGCCCAGTAGGCGTAAAGTTACTCTAACTTACTATCGCCAATGCTTTGCCATGGGATCAAGTTTGTTAATACAAGTAAACGTAAAAATTGCTAATTACAACTGTAAGAACTGTAATCAGAATTATAGGTTTTGGTACAACTCGACATGCCGTCTGTAATACGTTGTGTTCTCCATTGGTGAACAGTTGTTTCGGTTTGAGGGCCACATTTTGGAAGCGGAAGATACCAGTGGTACGCACCTTTTTAAAAATGATTGCATTCATTATAGTTAACTTAGCATCTCAGAAAAGGTATAAATTGTACCATAAGTTATAAATAAAATAGTAGCAGTTTCATTCAATTTATTGTGTTCTGACTTCATATCCTTTAGATGCAAGCAAATTTAATTTTATAATCAGTTTAAGGAGACAAATGTACTCTTATCACACTTTTCTACAATTTTTTTGAAATCAAGAGTGAGGTAGCTTGTTAAAATTCTCATCACAGCTTGTAAGTTAGTATCAACCAACCAACGTGCATCTATATTTACTCTTGTTGATCATCGTGCAAAAAAACCTTTGCTTACAAATATAAGTTGACCCAAATATAGAGAATGTTTTCTGCGTTTATTTTGTTTTATGATTGCACCGCAAAAAAGTTTTTGGAAGGCCGCTATTTGCTCACCCCTGAACTAGTCCATTTTTTGGGGGGGGGGATGAATCGGTTTTTGTTTCTCATTACATTTAATTTACTCTTAAAGTTATCTTCGTACTCTTTAACA
>BMAV01000022.1:145932-169967 GCA_019973955.1 Trichonephila inaurata madagascariensis | reverse complement strand
GATTTAATATTATTCTAAGCCATTCAATACAGTCAAATTAATCTTCGTTTACAATTTCGAAGAGTTGAAATTTAGCACATAAAACAACTTAGTGATTTTAATTTTGCATTTTATTCATCTCCTATTTGATTATAGTATAATGCATGAATTACTTATGAAGTTGTTAAGTAACAACATAAGAAGATTTAATTTTATGAATGAGGTGACTAACGTTGATTTTTGTCAATTTTTAATATTATTTTTATCATTTTAAAGTATAACAATAAATAAGTTTATATAACTAATCTCTAAACGGTGCACAATATTTTTCGGTAACCCGTCTTTTGCTAACTCAAATAGATTCGACGTTCTCTCCATACGTAAGCATGCAACATATAGTTGCCCATTCGAGAAACATGGATTTTCAAACATCAAATGGACATTGCTTGGCTTTGAGATTTATTTATGGTCATCGCGAAAACCAAACGAATCGGGAATTGAAGCTTTTTGAATGGTATTGGAGATTTTGGCGATATCAGTGAAACACGTGGCAACAGGACGATTTCTTCTTTAAACTTTTCAGTCAAAATGTTTGCTTCAAGAAGTTTCTCTGTAATTCTTTTGATGAATAAACATGTACCGATGCATAATTTAAGTGGATTTAAGTTACGCAGTAAAATAACCAGTGAACCAATCTTCAACCGTAGATTGTATGGTGGCATTCCTGATATATCCAGATAATTCAAAAACTCAGTTGGAAAATTTACGGTTTTGTTTTCATCAACAATAGTGTCTATTGATTTAAAAGGCATTGAATCACCTGGCAACAACATTATATCTGGAAAATTTCGTAAATATTAACATATTTTCTGCCTAAAGAACAGAATTACAGAGCCAATCATTATCTAGATAACTATTCAGTATATTCAGAAAGACTCTCAATCAGTTCATTTTTTGTCTGAACAGCAGTGCAGAAGTTTGCAGTTTGGGATGCAGTTCTTCGTCGTTTCTAATATCCAGTATTTAGAAAATAATTGTGCCGATTGATCAACTTGTAATTGTACTCGCGAGTTTATGGTCAATCGAAGTGTTTCGACGTTTCGCCATAAAAAAGATTGTTTTAAACATGCGTTAATCTCGTAAGCAAAAGTAGTGCGAGGAATGACTGGCAATGTCTGTCGGAAATTACCACACAGTAGAAGGACAGTACCACTGAATATTTTTTGCTCCCGCTTAAATCTTGCGAAGTTCTATGAAATGCCTGGAGTGAATATTTATGGGATATGGTACACTCATCTGATTATGATTGGACTCCTTTGCAATACCGTAGCCAAACCGCTTTTTTTTCTTCAAAGTTACACATTACACATGGTTTCTTACGAATGTCTAATGGCAGCTTGAATGCGGAATGTGTAGTTAGTTCATCTAACGAAGTGACAACAATGCCTGAAAATGAAATTGCCAATGTAATTTCCTATTGCAATCGTATTTTTGCAAGTGCCTGCAAGTTTAGTTGCTATAGGGAATGAACATCCGGACGCGAGACTCGAACGCAAAGCCATTCGACCTCATCCGGCAACATCCAGCTAAGATAGGGGAGTTTCTGAAATCCAAATTCATATTCTAACTCCCCACACACCGAGATGTACCCGGTGACCACTTTCGGTGCATCTACCCCTGCAAGTTCAGTCTCTGAAGGAGGCATTACGGTCGTTCGGCATTATCCGGCAAAATTATGGGAACTTCTAAAATTTGATTTCAGGTTTTTGCATTCCATTCAGAAAAACACCAGGTAATCACTTTTCACAGCCCAAGAATTTTAAGGTAAGCCCCTGCCATGGTTTGCGTAAAATACGGATATAACATTATTTCGCAATGTGATCGTCTGGCGTTTTTGACATAGTTATGGGCTTTTTTTAATCGGATGGGAATATTCATATCAGGACTTTCTTTTTGCGTTCCTAAGTTTGAAAGTTAGACCGGTGCCACTGTCTGTGAATATTATGGTCATACGGCATTATTCGGCAATGTTATCAGAACTCCTACAATTCGATTTCAAATTCTCACTCCACACTCCTAAACGCACACGGGACTGACTTTTGATGCCCCAACGCGTGCACCTTCAGTTGCTAGAGGGAATGAAAATCCGGACGGGGGATTTGAGTGCAAAGCCTTTCCACCTAATTCCGGTAACATCCTGCAAAAGTTACGGGAGTTTCTAAAATATGAGATTCACGTTTCCTGCCCCTAGACGCAACTGGAGGCAACTTTTGTTGCCCTCGAGCCTGTGAGTTCAGTTTCTAGGAGGGGGAAAGGGGGCATTATAGAGTCGTCCAACATTATCCGCAAAATTTCTGGAACTTCTAAAATTCGATTTCGGATACTCGTCCACCACCCCGAAGTAGACCTGAAAGGCACTTCGGGGCACCAGAACTTTTAGTGTAAGCCCCTGCCACGGTCTGCGTAAAATATGGTCGTTCGGAACTATCCGGCAAAGTTACGAGAATTTCTCGAATAGGATATCAGATTCAGATTGTCCGTTTCAAGATATGTCAGGGTCAAAGTTTTTGCGTTCCAAGGCTTTAAAGTAAGCCCTGCCACGGTGTGTTTAAAATGTGGTCATCCGGTATTATCTGGCAAAGTTACCGAAATTTCTAAAATTCAATTTCAGATTCTCTTTCGTCATCTCGAAATACATCAGAAACGCAGCTTTTTCCGCTGTAAGACTTTTAGAGTAAGCTCCGGGCCCGGTTCGCGTTATAGGCGGCCGTCCGGCATTATTCGGCAAAGTTAAAGTAATTTCTAAAATTCCATTTCAGAATCTCGTTCACATTCCTGAAATACTCCAGAAACACAATTTTTTCGCTCTAAGATTTTAAGGGTAAGTACTTGCCACGGTTCGCGTAACAGACGGTCATCCGGAATTATCCGGCAAAGTTAAGGTAATTTCTCAGATAGAATACGATACGATAGATACGGATTGCCCTTTTTGAAATACGTGAGGGATCAAGTTTTCGTGCTCGAAGGCTTTTAAGGTAAGCATCTGCCACGATGTGTCTAAAATACGGTTGACCGGCATTATCCGGCAAAGTTCCGGGTAAATTGGAAACCAATTCAAAATTCGGATTCCACGCCTCGAAAATACGTCAGACATTCACATTTCGTGCACTTTGGTCAACAAAATCCATTTCTGCAGACGCACACGCATTGCGACATATTGCATATTTTCCCGTTTCCCGGATTTTTCACATTTCCGGCAGTAAAAAATATTATGACGTCATTAATTGAAATAAAAACTATTCTATGTTTTAAGTTGGACGAAATCACACACAATACACAAAATTATATTAAAATCGGTTGAATAGTTTTGGAGTTTACTGCGGACAAACACCGTGACACGTAATTTTTATATATAAAGATATATATTTTGCGCTGTATAATTTTAAAAAAACTCTCTATTTTGTAATATGCTTAAGTTTACTCGTGCAATGTAATGCCCTTGCGTTTAAGTTCACTCAGAAATATTTTATTCAGTTAAAATTTAGTATCTATATATAATTTCATCATAATTATCTAAAGAAATTTATTGAATTAACTTACCCATTTTTAAAGCTGTATTGTGATTAACCATATCGCCTTTTACGTCTATGATGTTTCCTCTCTGATAGGTGATTATTCAAAATGTCAGAATGGTTCTAGTAGCTCGTATTTTATATATTATTTAATTCAATTCAAACTTTATAAAATGCTTATTGAAAAGAAACTATTCAGCTGTCAAAATATTAAAATGATTCTTAATAAAAATTGTGTGTGTGCGCTTAAGAATTTTTCAAGGTTGAGTTTAAAGACTGAGTGATTAAATATAAATAATGAGTAATGCAGGCTGTAAGTTATAATCAACTTAGTGCACAGAGACATATTAAGCATGTACTTTAGGGAGGGCTGAAAAAAGATATTTTTCTTCGTTTCAATCGCTGTACTCTTAAAATATTGCCTAATGCTTAGCTGTGTAAGGAAAAGCAAAATAAATAAATAAAATAAAATATATTTTCTATTTGCGCATGAAATTTTGAGAAAAAAATTGTGTGTGTGCTTTTAACCACACGATGGAAGTGAAAACTTCTGATTTATTCTGAACAAGAGTACCCAATTGTTCGGCTGTACTATGTTTCTTTTACGATATTTTCGCAATTCACTTTTTCGTGCCATTCATTGGGAGATTTGTTTATTTTATCGATTTTCTGTAAAGGGCAATGCTTAAATAATTATCCATTCTTATATATTTATATGTAAATTACTTTTGTAGGTTATATTTATGTAGTATATATGTTTATATGTGGTGTTTACGTACGATCGCAACAATGCCAACGTTCAAAATAACTCGCCAAGTTGGCAACCCTGATTTCCCATGTGTCGTACGCTCTGAAATGGCAACCATGTGCTTCCTTTCATATAATGGCGCCCATACCGTTGCGATAGTATGTAAGTACCGTTTATATAACTTATAGAACACCGTATGTTATGTAAGGCTAGGAAAACTTATGCCCTGAGAACCGTTTACTTTTCTTAAAATTCTTTAAGGAAACAAAAAGAGTGGGGTACTTACGTACTATCGCAACAATCGCCAATTCTAATAATAACTGACCTAGTTGGCAATCCCGATTTCCTATGTGTCGTACGCGCTGAATTGGCAACCATGTGCTTCTTATCGTATAATGTCGCCAATAGGTTCCAATAATACGTAAGTACCGGAGAGGGTTCGTGCTCTTTCACAATTAATACTTTTATTTTCTGGTAATCTCTTAGTTGTCATCGCCAATATAAACCAAAATATTAGCGATATTACCTTCGACTATTGATCTTGATAAAGTGAGTCTTTCTGATAAGGCTGTCTTTTCCTTCAGTACCGCACTCTTTTCGAAATCCTTCTGCCAAATTTAACACAGTGTTCCAACTCTTGTATGTGACGGGAAACCACTTTAGAAATCAGTATCTGTGTCGATTTATTACACTATAATCTTGTAAGGACAGATGACGCGGGCGAAACTGTAATTCAATCGCTGACCAATGATATTATTTTTAGATTAAATACTCATTTGACACTACGTTTTTTATTGGTTCCATACTTGAGGCTTAAATGGATCATCATTATTTGAGGTATCAGATCCTCTAAGATAGAGATAACTGTCAGTGAGTTCCGGTTTGTAGGTCTTCAGAATATCATAGATCTTCGTTTACTTTTCAAGCCCCTTTGCTAATTTACGAATTCGCTTACTCAATGTCTAACGCGATTCAAAATCTCCCAAACCACACACTTTCTTTCTATGAATATAAAAAATAACTCTATTGAATGAATTGGCTTAATTTAATCACAATGACAGTTTAAATTTTTTTTAAAAAAAAAAAAAAAATGTTTCGATTATAAGATTTAAAAAACATTTGAGAAATTGAAATATTCGTATGTTGATCGTTGCTTTAAATGGGGTATGATTTTTTTTTCTTTCAGGGAAAAGAGCCTATTAAAAGAATTCTTCATCATATATTTTTCTGTGGGAAGTAATAAAAATATTTCCTGTTACAAACATTTCAAGATTACATTGTCCATAATGCTACTAGAGACAGATACGAAATGATACTTTTTAATCAATATTTCGTAAAATCATAATTTTAATTCCCTATGAATGGATATTAGATTATATGCTCTTTTAAATATTCAGAACTTATTTTATTTTTCCTCCCCAGATTTATTCCAGTTTAAAATTAGAGACATTGATTCTCACGACCTCTTCAACCTTTCTTTGAAAAGGAATTTTTTTCACGCTTGATTTGTTTAAGACATGTAGTGGTTGACATATATCCTATCTAGTCGCATCCTTTGTCTTTGAATCGTCAATTTTTCAATGAGAAGTAATCCTTCGGATTAAGAATACAGAACTTTTTCGGTTCTTACCTGTATGCATTCATTTTTGTCTTCCCTGTATGGTGCTTCCAGTGATTTATTGGTCTTTTAATGATATGAGTTTAGTTTACGTTCAAGAACTTGAAGTGGTGGTATTTCTGATTTCAGACAAACATAACTCACCATCGAGCAAAAACGAATTGCAACCTGAAAAAGGCATAAGAAACAATACAATCATAATTTTTATTATGTCTAAAGAACTTAAAATCGGGTAATAGGTATCGGGAAATAGTTAGCTGCAATAGTCTATCTGCCGAAACGAGAGTTAGTAGAATTACAAAGGAAATGCCTTCGGGGTTTTTTGATGATATGTTCACTGAAATGCAAAACTAAGTTAAATTTCGTCTTGCACAGTGGCGTAACGTACACCTCTGCATTGCGTATTTTGCATTGCGGGGGGGGGGGCGCCGGATTCCAAGGGGGCCCAAAACCTATGATTTTGAAATCCCTTGTAAGATTCTTGGGGCCCCTACTATTCTCCGTTACACTACTGGTGTTGCTTCATCTATAAATCGAAAGGTTTTCATTTACGATTGAGAGTTCTCCTTTAATATTCTGATTTAAGGAATCAGTTAAGTAAAAAAAAAAATGTAAAAGTTAAATTATTTTATTTTAAAAATTCACCGTAATAAATTAATTCCCTTGATTCAATTAAATTATAATTCTTTTTTTTTTTAAGTATCTGTACAAAATTCTAAATAATGTACATAATGTTATAAATGTAAATTCATCCTATCTCATACAATTAAAGAAATACCGTTAATTATTTTTGATGGATTTCCGATCAGTACCAGTTTAATGTTAATGCGATGTCTTATCTTTCTGTTCGAAGAAATTTTGAAATTACCTTTTTATATGAAGCATTTTTTCTTAACTCTACTTAAAAGCATCCAATGTGCTGCGCCATAGTTGTAATTGAAAAATATATTGAAAAGTGCTCAAGTCTTCTCGGAAGAGCTGGAGGAAATGTTTACATTAATTATTATTCGACACCAATGTTTCTGATTTCGAATTTAGCAGAGGACCTGTCTTTGTACACTTTCACTTAATGTATCCATTATAGTGACACAAAAGGCCTAATTCGAATATGGGCTCGGGATTTTCGTGATTCTTCAGTCCAGAATGCGTCAAATCCCTTTGTCACGCTCGAATTAAGCGACGTCGATGAATATCAAAAAACGTTCACTTTAAAATTCTTAAAGGATTCCGTTCATCGTTCAATGATCTCCCGGTATCTCATAAGAATGTTCATTCCAGTCACGTTTAAATGCGTCTCCCTCTTTATCTTCCAAGATGGACGGACTTCCTCGTGTCTCTTGTAAAAGACATTCCGTTGCCGTGTAGGTTGACATTGAGCAAAACGAATGTGTTTGTTTTTTAGATATTGAACTTTTGGCTTTTATCGGTGAATGGGACAATGAGTGGGCTTCTAATATTTCTTTCAGTTATTGGCCATCAACGATTGTTTCCAATTTACGATCTTCCCTCCTCTCTTCCTTGCCTTGTATTCATTGTACTTGTTTATAAGAGCCATGAAACCAGACACTTAGAAAACTCGTCAAGTTGTGGTTTGTATCGGTTGTTAGTATTTTATATAGGTGCCGCTAGTTTGATTAGAGCAGTTTGAATTTAGTGCCATATTCTTTTTGTTATACTGATAACTAAACTTTTCCACCATTTTGGAGCAATGATAAAATTCGCCAATCAATGAAGGGTGTACATTATGCACTGGCGTAGATAGCTCTGGGGAGGGGGGGGGGGGGCTGTATCGAAATTCCTTCAGAGCCCCTTTTTAGATATGGGAGCCTTGTAAGTGGGACTGTAGTTATACATGTTGGGGCCTCCATTGCTTGGGGGCCCCGTATCATTGATACGGTGCTAGCTTCGCCCCTGACAATATGTGTTTATCAACTGAAGGAAATTTTACCACTATAATCTTTTTGAATAAACTATCACGCCATGCGGTTTGGAGTAGAAAAAAAGTGTAGGTGGAAGTATAATGTCGGTTGTCGACTTTTTTTGGATCATCGTGTGTTCTCTCGAAATCTAGGATTCCATTTACAAAAGCTTTGAGCTTTAATTACTGTCGAACCGACGAACTTCTGCGTTGTGTTATCAACATCAGATGGGCTTCATCCTAGAAACAACTGTAGGTTAAAAATATCGACTAAGTTCGTGTTGGCTACCATTCGGAAAAGCAGTTACCAATTCAAGGTCCCAATAACCGATTGGTAACGAATTATTCTAGATTGTTGACATCAAGTGATCTCTCTCTCTCTCTTCTTCCTTTTGACATGTTTTCAATTTTCCAATATATTTTTTTTTAGTTTATTAGGTAATGTTTTTTTCAATTTCTTACCATTTCTTCTTAATTTGACACTAGTGATGTGTTCAGTAACATACTGTTTTGTTTTATCCCTAGAACGCGGCAATTATCTTTTTCATGTCCTGTTAGTATGCGCATTTTTAAGCAACCTTTGAAAATAATTTTTAATCTTTCTAGGTTTTGTTATAATTGTTAATAATTTTGTTTTAAATGATATGCCGTATTTATGTGCATATCTTCGTTTTGATACTGACAGTCTTTCCAGCATACTTGCGATCAAATGATATTTTCAATATTAAGTGAAATTTTTCTAGTTCGTTTTTAATTTTGTTGATAAAATCTATTAAATATTTGTGAAGTTTTCTTGCTTATTCCCTTTCCAGGGTGTATTTTTATAGAATTGATCTTTACAACGGAATCACAAAGTATCAAGATTTCAATTTACTTCACTTTCAGCATCGAAAATCATGAATTTTTGTGTCCGTATAGGTTCATGAAACTGGTGTTTCTTTTTGTCTGTGTAGCTTCATTTTGAATCTGTCTTAAGTAATTCAGTGTTATTGAGAAGACTGAATGCGCGCGCTACCTAGTCGCCCCGTTACCATTGAAGCTGGATCTTTGATTCTAATTGGGCAGGGGAAAAATCTTTCTTTTTT
This sequence comes from Trichonephila inaurata madagascariensis, assembly GCA_019973955.1. NCBI lineage: Eukaryota > Metazoa > Arthropoda > Arachnida > Araneae > Nephilidae > Trichonephila > Trichonephila inaurata. The sequence continues at coordinate 161,047 of BMAV01000022.1, read as the reverse complement.
TAAAAAAACTTTCAATTAATTTTGATAATTCTTTATTTCAAACAACTAAATAGCAGTATTTATATGTTGTTTGAATATTACTTTTTTTATTTGCAGGGTTGTTTTAATTAAATGTTAAAGCTTAGAGAACTGTGTTCACACACAGAGTTTTTTATATACAGGTTGCCAGAATAGCATGGAATTTGAATCAGAGACATCATGCCCTCGAGATTTATTAAATAAAAAATTAGTTGTAAAATCGCTGATTGGTGGCGCTGTTGAGCTGCAAAATAATTATAGATGTACTGTATGAGTGTCATGTTTTCTCCTCAACTCCTTCCAGTTGCAAAATAGTGTGCTGTGCAGTAGTACACATTAATTCCGGGAATATGCCTAATAATTTCTTTCAGATGCGTTAATGTTGTGGATTGCTCTCGGGAGACTTGGTAATCCTCGTAACCGGAAGTCGTAAGATATGAGATTAGGAGCTGGTAGCGTTACTGCTGGTTTGGGATCAAAAAGGTTTTCAACGTATGATGTTACCGTTGTCCCCAATGATGGATCGCGTCTTGATTCCTGTAGGAGTTAACTGTTTAAAAAGATAAAAAGCCAATAATGAAAGTTGCTGTGCATCCACACCATACTGCAAGTCTTACAAAATGCATTGGCAGCTGTGAGTATTAAGTGGGCCATTTAAGTGAAGGTGGATTTCATCCATCAACAGAATGCTATATGGCCAAGCGGTTTCGACTTTCATTCGGGCAAGGAAATGCAGCGCAATTGCTTTTTGAACTCCAGCATTCTCGCCTGACAGTTCATGAAACCTTTGGATTTAATAAGTGCAATATAATCCAGGATTCATCTCATCACTTTCCAAACAATTGAATAGGGCATATCAAATATCGTCAGAAACAATATAGACTAACAACACCATATGGAGATCGGCAAGATGCTTCTATGGTTGCCAAATTCGCATCTTCTATGTGTCCACATCTACAACATGTCGTTCTGTAGCTGGTATAATATCCAGCTGTCTGTGATCCTTTCAAATTTTTTCATTATGTCACGTAGATGGGTCATTGCTTCACAGAGTTTCTTCTCCCGCCAACAAAATGCTCTTAAAGCAGCGTGAGTATTCTCTTCATTCTCGTAAAAACGTTTTACTAATAGAGTTGGCGGGAAGCAACGGTATACTGAATACTGTGTATTGTTTGGTGTGTGCATGCGTTGCGAAGATACTCTGTTTATACGAATCACTTTAAATCAGTGTTAAAGCTATTAGTCATATAATTTTTAACACGCTTTTATAAGTTTCACTTGTATTATCTCTTAAGTCCAGAGTGTGCAGTATTTATTTTTTTTTTCACTTTTTTAAACGATTGTATGTTATTTGATTGTAGAATCTGAGGTTCTTCTGTAGCATTGAAGCAGGAACCTGCAAACTTCTTGTTCACAGTCCGATACCTTAATATTTCGGCCACTCTAGCATTGTGCAAAGGACCTCAAGTGTTTTCTGTCCACATTCCATGACATTATTATCCATACAACTCCCTGAAGGGCCATGTATTGGCGATTTTTTTTTGTTCCAATTTTTTATTTAATTAATATAGAGTGCATGATCGCAATTGTCAGTGGTTCAAGTTTTATACCATTCTGGTCCATATAAAAAGCCTTACACGGCCCTCTAAATATGAAAAGTTTAATTATAACTATACATTACAAAATTACTGCGTATAATATTTGACAGAATTTTAGCAGTTAGTGTTGTCGATAATATGGTTGTATTAGTAATCACTTCCAATTAATGTATGTCATTTATTTGTCTTTTATTTGGGGATCATTTTTTCCCCTCCCAACAATCATTAATACAACATAGTTGAATTATATTAAAGAGGTTTCATTGAAAGATTTTCATATGTGAAATCTAAATGTGGCAAATTATGTGTTCACTTTTACTTTTTAAAAATCAAATCTGCATACGTTTTAAGTATTGTCATTTTTTATAAAAATTTAAATGACTCGGAATTTTGAGACAATGCCTAGAATTATTTGACATATTAAATATATCTTGGAAGTTATTTAAATATTAATGAATTAAATTTAAAACTTTTTCTCCGTATTTAATGTCTATATACATACATAATTCTTTGTAGGGGAAGGACCAACTTTTATTGCAAATATATTTTATTCCTTTGGGTACGTTTGCTCCATCGATTCCGAAAGTGAAACTGGCCTGTCCACCGAATTGAAATTAGGGTGACCGATGTTGCGGTATTGAGGCCATTTCTCTTTTCAACTTTCGCTCCTTTTTTTTTCCGTAGCACCCGTGGCTAATCTGAAAAGCTATTTTTCTCTCTTTTCTATACTTCTCCACAGGTGAACGTACTCCCTCCTTTTCTATCAAGACACTTTTGGGTACGCGAAACACGTTCTTGATTGGGTTAGATAAACGTTAGCGTTCATTATTGCATTCTGGCTAGGAAGAACTATTGTGCTATGAATAGAGACCGCGTCATTAAAATAATATATTTTCTTTTAATCATCTTACCTTTTTTTCCTTGAGAAGGAAATGGATTTAAAGCTGGATTCGCATCTCCCTAACATTGAGGAGGACATAGCGTTGAAATGAAATTCACCTTGATGATCTAGCTGCCTTGATGACTCTGTTCATTTTGGTGTTTTTATGTCCAGGTCTTTTCTTAATCAAACTCTTTCGTTGTTAGTATTAGTAATAACGTTAGTCATTATTGTCTCTCTCTCTCGACCGTCTTTTAAGAACTTCTTTCTTCAAAGGTAGCTGGCCCAGCAGTCTTGGGTAGATCTTATGATTACGTTGGCGAAAACGTTGGAAATCTGATTTGTACTACTCAGTCTCTGTTTGATTCGTCAAAGCCATTAGCTTAAAAAATAATATGAAATAAATTTATACATTTTGGATTCATAAAGACACCAAAGTATGTTGCGAGTAAAAAAAACATTCATAGTGTTTGGGAAGTGTATAAATCTTAAACTACATTTTAAGTTTAAGAGACAACTTGAGAAATAAGTTTTTTAATAGTGTATACGTGTGGAACACACGTTTTTGTAAAATCTTGAAAAATGTCCTGTTCACAGTGTTTGTTTTTCTCAGCGATCTGCCAGTGCTCTTTATAATACCTATAAAATGAAAATTTTAGAATTCTCTATGTGCTATCATGTTATTTCACTTGCTCATTTTTGTTATTAATAACTCAATTACGAATATTTATAACGGGATGTATAATTGTCTTTTTGTACTAAAGATGTGACTTTATTAATTTATTTCTTCAAATTGTTTTACTTATTCTCTTAATAAATTTACAGTAAAACTGTAAAACGGAGATATTTGAAAACTTGGATATTTATATCAGTTTTTATCCCAGAAAATAACGTGTTATAAATTCCTTTGTTCCAACCTAAAGTTCGTTTAACTTTCAAATGTTTTACCCGAAAATTTTTTGAAAAAAATTATTTTATTTGCTTAAACTTTTTATATAAATTGCATATTTGTTATTCTAGCAAACTTTAATGTGTCTATTCAACGAAGATCTGTCTGCTAAGTTAAGTTTTTTTTCAGGAATTGACCCTGAACCGACGCCAACCCTTCGCAGTTTAGTTATAATGTGACGTTGATAGATTTTAACCTAATCTAAAAGTAGCACGGATACATGAACAATGAGCTGTAATTTAAATATAACAAGTTTCTTTCCGAGAAATATTTACCGCTGGATTGTTAAACTCATTAGTTGTATAGTTTTATATCTTAATATGAATGAAGCTATATATATAGCGAGTGCAACCTCTTTGCATTTATTTGAATTCACTTGTAAAGACTAGTAGTTCTGCTAATTCAGAATATTTCAGTGTTTTCTTTAGTGTTACGAAATTTAAAATTGTATCGTTATAATTCCTTTGAAATGAAATTTTTGCTTTTTCTTTGTACTTTGGATTTTGCGTATATATAGCTGAGACTTCTATGGCGGGATTGAACGAAATTTTTTGAAAAATTCACATTCCAGAATTACGATCAATCGAAGTAATAACGGGTGTTTCTCATTAAAATTTCTCTACTCTGCAAGCTATGAATAAATCCACTTTTAAATTATGTATTTCGAATTTTAGTTGGGCCCCTGAATAGGAGTTCGAAAAAAAAATAGGGAAAATGTGTTATTATGATAGAAGCATTTTTCATAAAAAAAAGAGACTGTTTTGAAATTGTGCCATTCTTCATTTTCTGCCAAAAAAAGTTCATTTAAGTAATTTTTGTTTGTAATAATATTCGTATAGAATAATTTTATGTGTATATTCTAATTCAACTGACACTAAAATTCAAAAAAAAATTATTCATGTACATATTTTTTTTAGAAAATCACGGTTCATTAACCTTAAAAAAAACCCTAAAAACTTGAAATGATCTTATTTTTGAAATGTTCATGCATTTCTCTCAATATATTCTTCTTTTTTTTTGAAAATGATTAATTAATTCAAAGTATAACCTCTTTAAAGTTCCGCTCCATATTTAGGATTGGTCAATGGCCTTGAACTGCTCCCGCCGGCTTTCTTGAACCATTTCAACGGAACATCCATCCATCATTTTCCAATCTCGGCATCCGCTTTCGGTTTCGAAGCATTCGTACCCAAATATCGTCAAACGCCTCAAGACAAAAAAGAAAAAAATCCAATGAGATTGATGTCTACCATCTGGCATCCATTATCTACTTAATTCTATTACGTCAAGCGAAATTCAAATTCGCCATATGGCGTGATTGCACCATTTTTCCCCGTTCCCTGTTTGAGCATCTCGGAAGTGTTCTGAGTTTTTCACAGATTATCGCCGTTGAGTTCTGTTAAGTGTTGTGTGATACCCCGGCAGTGCATGAATTTTGCTTCGGATAGTAGTAGTATGTTTGATTCGACAGTTTTTTGTGTGTGGTTTCATATGTGATGATTTTTGGATTACATACTGCCTCACAGCGAACTTAATACTTGTATTTAAAACTGATATAATTTAAATAATTGATTTCTCTCTCTGAAAAAATACAAGAAACTTAATTTAAATTACGCAGTATTATTTTTTGCTAGTTGATTTATAGTTAGGCAGCTGAATTTAAAAAAATTAAAAACAGCGTTTGTTTTGAATATATATGTATAAGTAATCTAAAGTATGGCATGTATTTTTAAAGAAATACAGAGCAAATGTAAATTTACGTTTGCAAATCAAAAAGGAGGAAAATCGTTTAAGTAGGAAATCCTCGTGAGTGAGGGGCCCCTTGACGAAAACAGAAATAGAACGGAACAGAAAAATATTCCACGGAAAACGTGGGGCCGTCATAGGTAGGTTTCACTATGAAGTCCAAATTGTCGACTCCTAGGCTGTAAAAATTGTGTATCACTCAGAAGTAAATTGATTAGAACGTTTTTAAAATGCCTAAAATTAATATTACTTTTTGATTATGATCCATTTTATCCATTGCATAAGAATTGGCTTTACAAGATTCATAATGTAAACAAAAGTGTTACGTGTAAGAAGATTAGATATCAGAAACGGAATAAAAAAAATTTGTCAAGTAGTTCTACATCCCCTCCCCCTACTGAGTTTATTTGCAGCTGATATTTCGAAATTGTGACAAATCTCGTATAAAATAATGCCTTAATATTGTTTTCAACATGATGTCTGCGAGAAATCAGGGCTCAATTTGGAAAACCTGATCATTGTTTAGGCAATGTCCGAATTATTTGTAATGGTAGATCTTTTGAATTTCAATCTTACAATGCTTTTTAATCTCTAAAAGTAACTCCTACATATTAATAATCATTAATAGCTCACATATAAACAATTCAGTAAACAAACGAAACAACGATTGACATAAAAGTTTCTTTTAAATACCCTATTTATTCGAATCTAAGTTGCCATCGATTCTAAGATGCTCCCCAAATTGTCAATGCATTTTTGTGAAGAAAAAAAATGTTTAAAAAGTTTTTATCAGTCTTCAATTTATACAAAATAAAATTTAAGAAGAATTAATAAGAAGTGAATAAATAACTTATTTTTAACATTTTTAAATACATACATGAATTTAATTGCTCTAATCTCGTCAGTATCTTGTTCAATTTCCCCCATCCAACCAATTTTTCGGCCATCGATTCTAAGCCGCACCCGATTTTTAAACGCATTAAAGCATTGGGGGAAAAGAATGCGACTTAGATTTGAATAAATTCGGTAAGTGTGAAAGTAAAGTTTGCTGATGAAAATTACTACCACAATATATATATATATAGATAAGAGTGTGAATTTTTTTGTTTGTGTTGATCCTAAATATGTTTAATTTGAGCGAAGTTATTGCTTTTTAAAATCATTTAGAAAGGCTCTGTACTTGTCTTACCAGCGTCAGATAAAAACGTGGATATTCATTTAATTATCTCATTCTGTTATTTTAAGAATAAAAAGGGAAGAGTCTATTCGATATCTATAAATCATCCTCACTTCACGGAAATCATTGCATGACCTCCAAAAAACTTCACCTAATCGAGAATTAGAAATTCAAATCACTCCGCGCTCGTTACCGTAACAGCTTTCGTTATCAAAGATGAGGAGGTTTCGTATTGCAGCATTACTTAGTGTGCATTATTTTTCAAAAAAAAATTTTTACCCCTCTCTGGTGTCAATAACAAGATCGAGTGTTTCTGGAGGAACGTGACCTGGTGAATTTTTTTCATCTGTAAGTTGGGGGTAGAGATGGTAGCTATGTATGAGCGATAAAAAGTTGGAGTATAGTTATCTTAGGTCAGCTGTAGAAACGTGGGAAAACATGGACTGTGTGCTGATCACTTACTTGCTTCCGAGATAAAAATTTTGAGTTGTTGAAAATGTATTGATGAGATATTTTTAAAGGGACGTGTGTGTGTGTGATGCATTGTTTAGTGTCACATTTTTAAATTTTTGTTTTGCGTACTGAAAACAGAAAGTCGTGAATACTATGTTTTATTAATTTTAAACTTTTTATTAGTTCCAAAAAAATTCAATGGTTTTATAAAAAAATTTCTTATTAAAATTAAAATGCCTTTTGCTCGTTTTAGCAGTATATTTAATTTTTTGTCTTATTAAGCTTGTGTATCTCTACCAAACGCGTAGTGGGGCTGGTGCATATTAGATTTGCCATGGCTCTATGTCTTCACGTCGGCATGGTGTGGAAGCTTGGATAATGGGATGCTAGCTCAGGTGTCGTCCTCGTCAATTGACCGAGGTTCAAAAATACGAGGTCCGCGTCGCGAAAATCCTTAATGTAGCGTAGCTTCAGAGTGCGATATTAATAATCATTCACACTGAACCCAATGGATCGGTACATTCTGAATAAAATTTAATTTAAATAAATCAATTTTGCTAATTGCGTTACATTTTTTTTAATATTACCCTAAGGCATTTGATATTTGGGAGGGAAAATAACTTTGATAACCCGCGTAATCATTAGGTAAAAATAATGTTTATGATTTTTTTTTTTCCAAATTTTTTGATAATATTACGTAGATCCGAGGGTTCGGGGATTTTATGCAAAACAATCACAAAGAAAATAAACAGTTCTTAAAGAGCGATGCGAATTTATTATCAAAAATTCAATCCTCTAAATACAGGATTCAGCAGCAATATTCACAGTAAATATCCGAAGGTCTTCACACCTTCAACAGCAATCAAACACAATAACCAGTGTTTAAAAATACACGTAAGTAAAGATTATTCACAAGCACAGCCGAGCTAATCGCTAGTCAAAACAATCCTCACTACTCGCTGGTTTAATCCAGACCCCCCGCCGTCCCGGCGAGCATCTTATTTATAGGCGCGACAGAAACTTCCAGAAATATAGCCGCTCGTGACATTAGTGGAGAGATCCACTACTTTCTAGAAGATTCCAGAGGGTTCCGAACTCTCCAACAAGGTCGCCAAAAATGATGACAACTTGGCTCTAGCGCCAAGATTTCGCCATGTTCTCATTGAATCGCCATTATAACTTAAGGGGCGGCATTGCTTGTGAATGGTACAATTTTAACATGTGTGTGAAATAAACATAACATAGAGTAATATAAATGCATTAAACATCAAATACAAATTATTTACACAAAATTCGTTCGTTACAATATGAAACATGAGAACATTTTCTGTAAAACATGGACAACAAAAATTCTATTGTAATATTTAATGGACCGGGGGGGATTCCACACATTTTTCCCCCGCAAAATTTAAGGAATAGTTTTAGCATGAAAAATATGAATCTTTGCGATTTTGAACGTCAGCGCCCTAATATTAATATTGGCTTTTGAAACAAGTGGAAAAGGTTGTGAAAATCGCACATATATTCTGCACCAAAAATCTGAGTCCGGGAATATTAACTTTTAAAATACAAAAAAGAAAAAAAAAATAGAATGTACAGTCGGACCCCGATTTAACAATTCATAGGGACCGAGCATTTTGTTCGGTAAATCGGGGCTATTCGTTATATCGGGTTCAAAACAAAACAGATTTTTTTTTGTGCATTCACCTTTTGGAAATAATGCAATAAGCAACTACACAAAAAAATATCCATTGTTAGAAATTTTACACTTTTTAATTCAACAAACACATAGCTAAAAATATTATTAGTGAATTATTATTAGCGACAGTTAATCGGCAATTTTAAAATACTGGCTAATAGATGTTTGGAAATCTTTTTTGACTTCTGATTCGAAAAAGTTATTTTCGACTTCATCTAGAGGAGAAAATAGTGCGTCATTTTTACAGTCTGCTGCATAAGGTATGTTTTCAGTTTCCGAACAAAAAAAAATAGAATTGGGAAAATATTATAGTTTGTGTGTGATAAGAGTTCCATAACCAATTTCTGCATAACAATGGCTATTCAATGGCTCCGACAAATCAACAGTTTCCTCTACTTCAGTTGCACAGGTTGGCAGTCCATCACACCAAATTTAACAATCGTTAAAATCTTAAAATAATCACCTGCATTGTACTATTGCCTATGGAGTTGCCTGTCTTATTCAAAACTCATACAATATGATGTACTCAGGGCTCATTTGCACCTGCTCAGTCTAATAATGCTTTGTACCCTTGGCCGTCGAGATTTGTTTCTTTTAAGAAAAATCTTTTTCTGTTTCGGAAAAGAAAAATGCCATTTAAAAAAATCTAATTTTTTCTAACACGAACTAAAAGAAATTGCTGTTGAAATAATTCGTGGTTTATTATTCGTTAAGTATGGGTTCTTGCCTTCATTTTAATCGGGGAAAGAGAAAAATTCGTTAAATCGTGAAATATGTTAGAGGTCCGACTGTAAATACAAAAGACTGTAAGATCTGTTCGTTTCTAAACTTTCAGAATAATTGGATGAAAGAATGGTTGGCTTCGATTCTTCTTTCTCTTATCGGGTGAGTGTTATTTTCTAAGAATCTTAAAATATGCGACAATTTTTTAACAAATTTCAGATTCCTTTATGCACTTGTGAACAAACTATTGAACTTTATTATTCTTAATTTGATTAGGATACTACTTCTTTGTAATGAAAAAATTTAAGGAAGGAAAATTCAACCTAATATATTGCTTTTCCTGATAAATTTTAAAATTTCACGAAATTTTTAATATTTTTCTCAATTATAAGTAGGTTTACATTTTTTTTTATTTTAAAAAAACCAAATTATTTCTGACTTGTCCATATTTGTTTTCTTAGGAAATGAAAGTACGGTTCTTTTCTGCGAGTCACTCGAGTCGATTTCTTAACTTTCCCGATGAAAATATTTTAAGAATTTCGAAGAAGTGGAAGATGTATTTGTCAAAATTTCAGAGGAAAAATAAAGGTTATAAAAAAAGTCTATAAAAAAACTTTTATGATGTTCCGAGAAAGTCATAGGCTGCAATCATGGTTTTTCCTGCAAGAACAAAATTTATTTCGTGAACAGTTATTCCGCTTCAGCTCAAATTATTAATTAATTTTTTTGTTTCTATTGAATGCGTAGTTTCTCTTCCCTGATTTTACTATGGTTAAATGGGCTTAAAAAAAAGCAAGCTTGAAGAATATTGAATAATATGATAATTAATTCAAATGCTGTTACTTAAAAAGTTCTTTGAATATTGTGAGAAAAGACTGTAAGGAGGGAAGAAAAAAAGGATTTAATTTAATTGGTACGGTTTTTACTTATTATTCCGTGAATGATGGTTACTTATTAAATATAAACAATTTTTATCTTTTCCGTGACTTAATTTTAAAGACTATCGTTTTTCAATGGAATGAACGGTTTTTGAAATACATATGTAATTATAAACTTTAAAATTATCATAAGCATTTATGTTTTCAATTATTTTCAGTTCTGTGAATTAAAAAAGAAAAAAAATTCTGCTGTATTTTAATTCTCTTAACTTCATAAAATAGTTATTTTCACAAAGAAACAAGTCTTTGATTTATTGAAATTAGATATACATGGCAACACTTATGAAATATCCAGAAAAAAAAGGTTGTATGTGTATGTGTGACTATGCTGTATGATATTCATATAATTATTAATTCTCTATTATTCGGCTATTTTTTTCTTTCAACAAAATTTTAAAAAGTTTGTTAAAATTTTGTTGGAAGCATTAATTAAATGATAAGGCTTAATTCGGGGGCGTAGCAACCGCCGTATTAATGATACGAGGTCCCCAAGTTACAGGGACCCCAACATACGTAAGCATACAATCCTAAAATATTAAGAGGTGTCATACTTTGGCCCCGAAGTAGCCTTTGATACCGGGCCCACTCAGGATTAGCTACGTCAGTGTTTGAATCTAAATCTTAAAGATTATTTTCGTAAAAATTGTAAACTGAAACATTGAAATTAAATTTTAATCAATTTTCGTTAAAACCACCATTTAGTATTTTTAATATAAAATGGCGAAGTCTGAGTTTCTGCTGAAATGAAACTTCTGTTGTCAGAATCACTTATCAAATATACCAGTATTCAAATGCACCGACCTATTTAATCCTCAATTGGAATATTCCATTTAATGACAAAATTGAGTCATGTACATTTTTTTTCTTGCCAAACATACATCTGTTGGCGATAAGCGATCTATCTTAATTGCTTCCAAGAAATTCTTAATGGTAAAAACATTTGTTCAAATCAATCTATCTTCATGAGGTATCTAGGTACAACGACGAAAACTCTTACTTAGGACGCAATGTAACGTAAAAGGTCTTAGTAAAAGTAAACCTAACTTTAGTCAGCTGTTTTGTTCGGAAGTTCATGTTAGCACAGTCGTTGACACGCTTCTCTTCTTTGCTATTTGTGTAGATCGAACCTGAAAGATATGCATATCTTGGTGTAATAAAATACCCAGTGATCGCATTACTTGGTGTATGCTGTTGTGTGGCATAGTAATGTCGAAATACATGTTTTTTTTTCACTTGAGAAATTTAATAAGAATAGTAATTTTATTTAATTGTTTATTTAGAAATGTATTTTGAATTTCTACATTTCATTTGTGGAATAATGAAACAAAAGTCCCCCGTATTTTTTCGAATCTAAGCCGCATTCCTAATTATCAACACGTTTTTCTGCAAAAATGAAAAATAGTGTAAAATGGTTCTTATCGATATTCAATATTTAGGAAATGATATTAAAAAAAAAGTTTAAAATGAGAACTAAGTAGTGAATAATTCATTTTTTTCACCAGTATTAAAAAGTTTTAAATACATACGTGAACCTCTAATTTCTCTGGACTTCAGTATTGTGTTCATTTTTTCCCCCATCCAACGAATTTTTCCCTCATCAATTCTAAGCCCCACCCGATTTGGAGAAAGAGTTTGGCGAAGATTAGAATAAATACGGTAACAAATTCTGAAAGAATAACATCTTAAACGGAATAAAGACATTTCGTTAAAATCCAGTTCCTAAATGACTCAGAATTACTTTATCTTGAATCGACAACTCCCCATACTGTCAAACAAATCAATCCTTTGCCATTAAGTGTAAACGGGATCTTTTCGTGGTTTTACTCTTTCGTTCTCAATTCATCTCTGAGGAAGTCCAAAAGTGGAAAAAGCTGGTAGGCCTGTTTTTTTTTATTTCCAAAAGCGGCGATCTCGCCCTGCTTCGCATGTAAAAGGCGCGCAGGAAGTGCCTCTCTCCCCAGGTGATATGTTTCATGATTTCCAAGGTACATTATCTTTGTAAGACTCGTGCGAACGTTGAACCGGAGCTCTCTTTTTATGGGAGGTTGTGGATTTCCTCCCCTGCTAAGCGCGCCAGGTTACATACCAAGGCACGATTCTTGAGTTAGACCGGTGCATCTTGAATGGGTTAAGATCGCATCGATTACGGTGAGATGGAAAAGCAATCAGTGTGTTCTGTGTTTGAAGGAAATTTTAGTCTGCATGTATATGATCGAAATGATCACTTCTTTGAGATATTTTGAAATAATTTAAGTGTGTTAAAAAAATAAAAGGGTAAATGTGTTGTGAAGCGCTTAGCATTTGATGATTGAATTTTTATTTTATAAAAAAAATCAATCAAGAAATATTTTTGGATTTTTCATACTATAAGGTATGTTTGAATGATGAGAAAATAATCAATTCTTTGTTGAACGACTTGTTTATGTAATATATATTTTACTTCTGAGTAAGCAATAAAAAACATTTTGCATTTTATCCTTTATTTTTACTTGTATACACACTCTTGTGTAATATGCATGCCGTAATTTGAAAAGTTTTCAGATATATATTTTTTTTTCTTCTCTTCTACCTGCATGTTATTCACTACTTTAGGGCGACGTGTCAAAAAGTTTGTTTTTGCTTGTTACTCCTGAATAAACTTGTGTACGTATTTTTCTAAGTTTTCTCTTTTCAGAGTTAAAAGACTAATATTTCTAGAGGTTTCTGTTTACAACGAATTCTCAAAAATGCCTGCTTATTCTCACACAAAGACAAGTAGTACTATTGGAACAATAATTTTTAGCATGTATAGTTAGACCTGTATTTTACGAACTTTTCCCTGGAACCAAGAAACTGGAAAGCATGAATTTCAGTTTTAAAATTTTTCACATTACGAACTTTTTTTCGGGATTTAACGACTTCATTAAATAGAGGTCCGACGGTATTTTTTAGAGAAGGAAATGTAATTAATGCTCCATAGAATAAAGTTTGAGTGCCCAACCTCTTTATCCTATTTAAATTTGCGTCTCTGTGATAAACAGCCACTGTTTTAGAGCAACATTAAGAATGCAACCTACTTATTCTATAATAGTGGAGATAATGTTAAACCAGGGTAGGTAATTATTTTGGCTCCAGTGGAAGCAGAGGACACCGGAGGGCCGCACCTTTTTAAATTTATTGCATTCATTAGTTCACTTTGCATCTCAGAAAAGGTATAAATTGTACCATAAAAATCAACAAGTTACATAAAATAGTGGAAGTATTCAATGTATTTACTGTGCTCACAAGGGGGGTCCGCCCCCCCCCTCCCCCAAAGCCCTTGATTTTTTTCCCATTGGTTATAATTCTAAGTATATAGTACGTAAAATTTAATTCAATATTTGTTATTAATAATTAATTTTATTAATTAATGCTAATTATTTACTCAATAATTAGTTTTTTACTGTGTTTTGTTCCTGAAAATCGACAAAATCAAAAATAGTATGATACAAGAACGGTGAACTTTCAACCCCGGCCCCCCCCCCCCCCCTCTCCCTTAAAAAATTCCTGTGTGCGCTACTGGTCCCAATGTAGCTCATACATGTCGTAAAAGACAATTAAAATGGGTGTTACGTCCTTCGGGGTATAACTGAGTATCCTACCCCTGGGAATTATATCTGGGAGCTGCTCCTCCAGATTGGGAGTTGGGCTAAGGACTAACGACCCTACCTCTTAAAAAAAAAACCCTTGTTACGAAATCTCCGAACCTTGATTCGGCTAATTTCGTACAATCTATAGCTGTTAACACATTTAATTATAGAGTAAATTTAACGAAACAAATGTATCCTATCATCTTTTCTGACTGTCTTGATGGGCCACTAAAAACCTCCTTGAGGGCCGCTATTTGTCCGACCTTGTGTTAAACCCTTCTTATCCACTATGAAACTAAAATGTTTACTAAACATATTTCATTTCTAATTGGTAAATAAAATAAGGTATAAAAAGAGAGTGGGAGATTTTTCTGTCCTGGTTGTGTGTGTAGTTTTCTTTTGAGTAAACAGATTTACATGACCCGGATGCTTCTTGACCATTGGATGTAAAAGTGAATTTCGCAAGCGGAAACTATCTGTTAGTTTTCTTTTCATTATTGTTTCGATATGACAGGATGCTGTCGGAAAAAGTACTTCCGAAGTTGCATAGAAATGAGATTTGATTTTTTTTGTTTTTTTTTGGGGCAAAACAAAATCACACTCGCACAATTATTCAAGGACATTTTCTAAGTAAATATTGCAACTAAATTGCGTATTTGTTTTATTTGTGGAGGGCATTTGATGCGTTTCGTTACGGTGGGGCGGCTTCCAAATATTTTTTTTTCACGAATAATTGTTTAATATTACGGAAATATATATATGTTGTGTTTTAAACTATTAAATCGACTGCAATGTCAACGTCAAAACCAACACTGGGTTTAATACATTACAATAATTAACTATTACTTAAAATCACAATCAACCTTACATTTCAGTTTTCTCTTAATATATACCTCTGGCTATTAGGTTCGAATCTCCCTATCTCTATTTTCTTGTGATAAAAATGCGTACCTTTTAAAGTATCCTTTAGGAAAGCTTAAAAGACTTTCTTAAAAGTTTTTTTCCTTGGAATATTCATCATTCCTAATATTGCTGTAACATGTAATATCAGTGGAATACTATCTATTTTTTTCCTGACTTCGTCATATTTTGAAAGATAGAGCATTTTATACGAAGTATTATTCCTGATACAATTTAGTGTCTTGAACATTTATAAAATCTGTTAAATGGGATTGATTCATTTGGGAAATATTGAAAAATCCCAACGAATAGAAGGGTCCTTATTAGTATAGAACTCCTTTACTCTCTTTTTGAACCAATTTCAAATCTTTTTGTTTTTATAGTGATTTTGGCTAAGTTATTTCTTTTACAGTTGCTTAGTTTGAT
>BMAV01000022.1:132371-145355 GCA_019973955.1 Trichonephila inaurata madagascariensis | reverse complement strand
ATAATCGTTCATTACATTTTCAAAATGTTTCGTTTAATTTAGTACTTTACGAGATAATGCCTTGACTGCGTCCGAAGTAATAACTGTTTATTGAACTCCTTTGGGGGTGTTTCAAAATGTTTTTAGTGCATTCTTATTCGTCTAACTAAACATTTTGGGCTAACATGACGAAGTTAAATGGTGGAAAACCGGTATTTATTATTAGTTAAGATTACTGTATTCTGTTGTTGATTTTTTAATACTTATTTCATTGCATCCGGAATACAACAGTTATAAACTAAGCCTTCAAGGTTAGCCTAAAGGATTAAAAGACAGTTAATATATTTAATCAGTTATCAGAAAAAAATTTAGACTTGGACATGAATTTCTGCCTTCTCTGTTACTCATTTTTTTTTTATCAATTAAAAATGAGTTTTATAACTCAATATATCGTATATTATTAACCGCGAAATTAACGATTTATGTTTCAATAAATTATTTTGAGAGTTTCAAATTTTGATAGATCACAAATTTGTTTCTGTTACACATTTCTTTCCAATGGTTGTAAACTAATTCAAAAGAACCAGAGATAGTGATAATCGATACTGCCTTTAAATAGTATCTCTGGAATGAATTTATCGTCCATAAAATCTACGCATCTCTAATAGTAAAAATAAGAACAAGAAACAATGTATTATTATTAATTGACGTGTCTCTCGTGAAATATCATTTCTTCATGTCATAAATGAAAGCTGCCTTAAAAATTTCCTTCCACAAAGATTTAATTCTCTTACTTACTACCGGATATTTCAGGATTAATTGTGAGCTGTCATTACGAGCGCTAAAGTAACTTTGATGCGACGTTTATCAAATTACACCAATCCAAGTGGTTTCTTCCTGTAGGATTTCCGTTCACATGATGTCAGAAGCACTTTCTTTCCTCGTCTCGTTCTCTTTTGTCTGATTTTCTATGTAAATGACAAATCGACAGTTAATTTATCTGCAATTATAACCATATTACCTGATGAATGTGAATTCCGATATATATATATATATATATATATATATTTCCTCTTTCACAAATCAACTTAAAATATCAACTCTTTTCAATCTGAGCAATATATCCATAAATAAATTTTGGTGTATTTGGGTTAACTTCAAAGTTTTATTTTTAAAAATTTGCTGATGTTTGGTAATTCAGCAAAAGCCATAACAAGAAAGTGCATGTCTAGAAAAAGAATCTGAGATATATAAATATTTCTTAGATTTATTAAAGTCCGATTCCTTTTGTTAATCTGTGTTACATAAGTATAATATGAAAAATAGTATTAATATTACTTTTCAGACTATATTTTGAAATATTTGTTTTTGACAATAAAGAGTTCTTTGTAATCGAAAACACTGCCATCTTAACGATAAAAGAAGGTTTGTGATTTTTAGTTTTATACAAAATATTTTTCGAGTTGGCTCTATCAAAATTATTCATGACCATTTCACTACGAAGCGCATCAGTTTTGATTGCAGCTTTTCAATCTTACCTTGTCCAGAATGAGCCTAACCTTGTTTCCATAGAAACTCGTAAGTGCTACCTGAATAGCACAAGTTATTATTGCAATTGAAAAAGAGAATCGATAGTAAAACTACCGATTCATCACTTAAAGAAAATACTAGAACTAAAAAAATAGTATACATCTTATGGGGAATTAGAATGGCTAGTCGGTTTAAAGTTAATTAATAGGAAGTTGAGAGGTCATGTAGTTAGAGATGATGTAATGAATAGAATTTTTTCGGACGTTTAACCACACTCCACCCTCGGTCAAAATGAAAGTGACAACTACCCAAACTTTTCAGAACCGGAAAAGCGAGGCTTCCACAAAGAATATCCGCGATGCATTGCAACTAGAATTCACAAAAGGCATTTCCGTCGCGTTTGTTTTCGGTTGTTTATGGAAGGCCACATTATTTCATTTAATAACACTGTTCACAGACGGAACAGTTTAATGATACGGTGTTGTCTTACTCCCCGTGAAACAAGAAGACTAAGTTTGTTTGCTTTTCTCTCCCTTTGTGCTAGGAGAGTTGACAACCTTAGCACTTTCAAAGAGAAATAACTTAGTTGAATGGGTGAAGAGTTTTTAAAGAAGTCTTCTGGAATTTGTATGTTGATAGTTCCCTGTTTTTAAATATCGATTCTTGAAATCTGTTAATTACATATTATTTAGAATTTGAATGTAAATATCTATCATGTTTTGACAGACGTTTTTGCTCTCTAGTTTGAAAGCAAGTTTTAAAATAAGAAACTAAAGCTTTTCAATGAATTATTACGAATGAATTAAATTTAGCACCGATTTCGGATTTTCATAACAGTGCTCGTACATATTTCATAAAATTTTAAAATTCAATTCAATTCAAAATCACCATTTTTTATTAGAACATTTAAAAAATTAGATAAAGAGGAAATAAACGTAATATTTACTGAACTAAATATAGGGTGTTCTCCCTCAAAATTGGGGTTGGAAAAGAACGAGTCAAATCATACTGTAACCTGCATGGTGCTCAAAGCTACGGAAAATGGCAGGTGTACAATCTAACCCTTTGCCATGGTGAATTTCGTAGATCTAGATCTGACCGTCAGACAGGTGGCATTAGCAAAAACAACGAATGTAAGTTAGAGTTAAAATTGTAAATGTCATTTACAAGAATTTTATACCTTTCAAAAGGTGGTAGTGTGGATACTTCTTTTGTCCAGGGGTGTCAAACTCAAAACAAACATTCTTGCGACCCGGAAGTCAAATGTCAGGACGTAAACAACATTATTATTATTATTTTGTTCTTTTATATATGTTTATTTTAATGTGTTATTCGAAATTAACATACGTTTCCATGAATACTGGTGGGTTTTTTTTTTTTTTTTTTTTTTTTTGCGGCCTACCTAAAGTTAAACCTTGTTTTGTTTGGCCCAAGTTAGCCCTTGCTTTAGTCAGTTTGTTCTATGTTCCTATTGTTCGTACATAATGTAAAAAATCATTTTTAGAATGTATAACTGTTATTTTTTGAAGGAGAAAGGAAATTACTTTGGAATTTTAATGATGAGACATTAACCACGTTAGAAAATTTTCATTTTTAGTCTAAAAGTATTCATGTAATTTATGGGTATTGAACCCGCGGACCATGAATGGCCCTCTGAAGGCATTGTAGTTGTCTTTCATTTGAATCTGAGGCAATTTCAGAAAAAATTGCCACTTTTTTCTTTAACACGCAAAGTATTTTAATTCGCCTTTCATTTAACGTTTTTGAAACCGAATAATATATACAAAGATGTAATACGATCTCTTCCCTTAGAATCAGTTGTAGTTTCGTTAAATAAACCTCCCTTTCTTTCTTAAATTTCCGGATTACATTTTTTTTTTTTTTACAGTCGTGTGACCAACGGATCATTGTAAATTTATTGATGTGGACCGCGGATCATTGTGGATGTATTGGTAAGGCCCTCGCACGAGTGTTAAAGGTTGAAGACCTCTAGTGTAATACATTAAAAAACTTTTAGGTAATAAATTTCAAATAGAAAGCCTCGAAAAACATGTCATTTAAAAATGTCAGTTTGACTCACAGTTACATTTATCAAATGATCCTAACAAGATATTGAATTCGCTTATTTAAAACAATTTTGTTTCTTTAATTTGCAGTACTTTTTTCTTATCAGTTCTTGTAAGCGTGCCAAATTACTCGGGTCGTTCTCTGAACCTTTCTGAATGTAAATACCCCTTAAATCTGTAGTTGTAGACATATTAAGTTCAAAAGGAGGAAGATCGATTAAAAATACGTGCCAAATTGTTAACCAATAAGTCTAGACCGTAAAGCCTAGACACTTGCCAGTCCTTTACTAATGCCATTTCTATAATTCTTTTTGACTCATAAATAAACTCCGCATCCAGCAACTTATGAGGCCAATTCACTTTTTGCACTTCGAATTATCTTTGGCATGGAATATAGGGGAAAAAATCCCCCCCTCTTCTAAATATGTTTTGTTTGTTCGTTTTATATTTTTTGTTGTATATTTCTTTCCATTTGCACATACAGGTCTGTTTCTAAGAGATGTGCAGATATTCGGAATTTCCTGATGTTTAATTTTCAAAAAGATTAAAAGTATAACTGATTCATCATTTTTATGTCTTTTTGTACAATTATTAATTTTTTTTTTATAATTTATTTTGTGTATGTACGAGGGAAAAGAATTGTTATGTCGATATTTTTGTTGTTTTCTAATTAATCCATTTTGACAAATTTTAGTAAATAAGATAGAAGAATTCAACTCACATCAAGTACTGCTGATATATTATATAAAATTGTTTGATTTAATTTTCTGTTTCGAGAAATATGAACCAAGCGTTATAATATTGAATATTACTATTATATTTTATTGCAAAATACCCTTTGTTCTTATGCACACAAAATGGTTTCTAACTAAAACGACTTTTATTAAACTAAGAAACGATAAACATTTTTTGCTTTAAAGAATGATTTTTCTCATGGGAAATATTAAAATTTAAATAGATTGCGAATGTAGCAAATGATTTCTCAGTTTTTCTTTATTCCGGCAGTTTTAATTTGTTTTCGAAAACTTGGTTGTTTTAAAAATTATTAAAAATAATACTCGAAAATTTTTCACCTACATTCTTCCGTTCTCTCTGTTGTTTTGTACATTTACTTCCCCTTTTGTTTAAAGGTAACGTTTATAAAACTGATAGGCCTTAGATATCGTCATCGACTGATAATGATTCGTCATTCATTTCCAAAGTTTTGTCGATTTCATTTCGTCATGAGTTTCCTCTTTCTCCCTAGAGCAGTCGCTTCTTTGAGAATGACATATTTCGAGTAGGAAAAATGATCAAAAAACATTACACCTTTTGGGGAAAATTTATTTCAATAAAATCGAGATATATTCCTTATGCGCTCATGGGAATTTTGAAGAATGTGACGACTTGAGAGTCTTGCTAATTTAGCTGTAATGTAAAAAAGACCCTATTTAAAGAACTTCTGTGTGATGTTTTCATTGTATAAATTTTGGTAAGATCTCTAGCCTCTTATCAAACCATCGATATATTCAGTCGCACTAAGGAACGCATTATTATTTTCCCATTCGCATTATAATGGGTTATGGAAGTACCAAACATATACCTTTTTTCTACGACTAGGAATGCTCCTGAAAAGGACATGCAATTTACTTAAAATTATTGAAAATATTAATTACATGTTGACCTCACAATTTTTTTTATCGTATCACGATTGTTATATTTCTCAATTCACCCGCACGAAGAACGCCTAATGCAGTGTTCCCCAACCTTTTTATCGCCTGCGGACCGGTCAACGTTGGATAATTTTGCTCGCTGAAGAGGACGTTGATTGATTATATTTTAAATTGTTTTGCTTTAATAAATTTATTTTAATTGCATTTGTGTGTGTGTGAACGTGCCTTCAGAATAAAATATAGCTACACCAAAAGTGAATATAAAGTGATTTTCATAAAAAGTAACCCAAATCCAAGAAAAATATACCGCAGTAAATAAAATGGAAATAATTTAATGTTTCTTGTGCGGACCAGTAGTATTTGATCCATGGATCGGGATTTAGAGACCACTGGTCTAGTGGTTATGGTCTCGAAATCGTGACCTGAATGTCACAGATTCGAGTCCTGGTGCCATTGAAGACCCGCCATGTAGAGGGGGTTGACACATTAAATCCGCCGAGCTCAGAGTTAGAGAATAGAGGTCAATAATATAGATTTACAGTTTTATTATTTATTAATTCTGCATCATTTAAAGATATTTCTTAACATAAAAATAAACAATGTAAAATAAAACTATTTCTTCAGCAAAAATAAAAAAGAATCAAAGTTGTGCGTATATTATGTGTTATTAAAATATTTATTAAAATAAGAAATGGATAACATAACGTATATTTCCCTTCATTATAAAATAAGATAAATCAGAGCCGCTTTATCTATTGGGCACTTAGGGCGGGCGCCCAGGGCCTGGAAGGGCTCGGCGGAACCCGGATAAGCTGAACTTAACCAGATTTGCTAGTCATAAATTTCAATCCGCCAGTGTCAAGGGGGCATGTAGATCTTCTGCGCCCAGGGCCCAAAATGAGCTTAAATCGCCACTGAAGATAAATAAAATTTTTAATGCGAACCCAATGCTTTCATCGCTCTACACACACTGTCATATCGCAAAATAAGGTATATAATTTGTGATTTTCAATTTGACGCGCTTTGGAGCATTCAGTTGTTAAACAGTTTCTTTGTGGACTCGAAATATTTTTCATATGAGAAAAAATTTTTTTTTACTTCTATATGTAGAACCAAGAGCGGAAAGCAGATTACATGCAGTTTTCTCTCTTCCAACAATTAAACCTCTGCAGCAATTCAAAAAATTACAAAAATAGTTGTAAATGTATCTTTAGAGTTATCTTTCAGATTTTTTCGTAATTCCGTAAATGTCCATAATTCTGAAGATGTTTGTCAAATCAAGTCTATTCCAAATTTATAAACTTCCATCCAGTCAAAAGTTGACAAATTTGTAGTTAAATGCAGAGTGCCACTGAGAATTATATCATGTGCCACAGGTGTAGAAAATTGTTTTTTTTGTTAAAAATACTGTTCTTAAGGCTTTCGCTCTAATAAATTAAAAATTGACATATGACGTTTATGTATGTGACATTTTACCCCGCTGTCGAAACTCTTCCATTTTTGAATGGTGTTATCGGAAAACCGGACGTCCTTTTTGTGTAACATCAAATATTTTTGTGTGGTGTGCTGACATTGCGGATGTTAAAAATTCTTATTTGCTGCAAATAACAAGAGGAAAAAGAATGAATATTTTTGTTACTCTGCAAAGCTGTCAGTTACTCGTGAACGTGAACCATCCCACGTACCTCAAGTTACAGTTAAAGAATTGGCCGCATTCGTTAAATCATTTCCGTCGAAATAAGATTAAATTGAATTTCTTGTTTCTTTTTGCGCGATCGTTTTACTTTTTGTAAATAAAATTTTAATAAAATAAATCCCCCCAAATTCACGGTGCTTGTTAGGGGCTCTATTTATTAAATACATATTTTTTTTTTTTGGGTTTTTTTTTTTTTGGGGAAGTCCGGGGGCGTAACCTACCCCCCCGCCGGGCGGGGGGGGGGGGGGCTCAGGGTCCTTACTGCCACCAAATACCTAACCCTTTGTAAAATCTAATTTGGATTCCCCAAACCTGACTTTGCAGGGGTAGGGGAGGGGGGCAAATGTTCTCCGTTACGCCACTGTAGAAGTATCTTTGAAGAATATCGATTGTTGTTATTTCTAGGTAACGAATTCTGAGTTTGAAGTGATATATTCTGCAGAATTGTTGTATTTTACATTTTCTTCCCTCCTTTTGTTTTGTTTAATTTTTTATTTTATTTTTGTAATGTAAACTCTTATTGAGAATTAGTATTAAAAGATTATATTAATTTTCTCGGTAATCTGTATAAACAAATAATCACAATGTAGACCGACTAGCAATTCAGTTAATTTACATTTTTTTTTAAACTAGTTAAATAAAACAAACAATAATCCAATTACTACAAATTACCTTGACGTAAGTTTTGTGTTTCATAGATATCAGAAGAAAAAAGAATAAATATTAATATTTTTTGTGAAAAAGAAACCTTTAATTTTAGTATTATTAAAGAACCTTTTTGGAATTGTAATATACATATTTCTATTTATAGAAATATATAATTTTCTTAATGATTTACTACATACTTTAGTTAAAAATAATAATGACATAAAATTATTAAGAATATAAATTTTACTAATAGTTGTTTAGATCATGACTTCAATTTTCTGTATACATACATTTCCAACTAGTTCAGTGTTATTGATTTGTTTTAAAATTTTATTTATCTTCATTTAATCATTATCTTATATTAGGTTTTCGCATTTCTATATACTTTATCAAAATGGCGCTCAGCTTGGGTTTTTTTTAAATATTTTTTTAATTTTCATTTAGCCTCTTAATTATAGATTTTCTATTTCCTATAAAATATTTTTAGTAATTTTTCCTTAACTGCGACCTTGTTTTGATTTTGGGGGAATCTGAATGAACCTTCACGTGTAACTAAGCAGATTTTTTTTAAGTGACTTCTGCATTTATCTAGGTTTAAGCATGTGAATCAATATTTTTTTTCATGGTATTTGATTTTAGAAATTGTTAAAAAATTTTAATTATTTAGTATTGTCACTAAGAGTATTTTTCGAGAACTCCTGCTCTATTTCTCTTCCTTTCAGAGTTGTATAAGTAAATATGAGGGAAGAATGGTTGTGGTCCTAAAAACTGTTTATAATCCTACAATCTTAGTTCCTAAGACTAAAAATTTGCTGTTATACTACTGTGACCGTTTAACTGACCAATTCTGTCTTGTTATTATTATATTTGTAGTTTAGCTTTATATTATATAAAGGGCAACTTACTACATGATGAATGATTTTGTATGCATGTATATTATAATTGTCTTACTATATTGAAAAGAATATTTTATGTAAATAATTACTAAATTTTTGTTGGCAGATCCAAATTACATTGAAATGAATTAAACCTAAACTGATCGTCGTAATTATTTATTTTCAGTCGTTACTAATTAAAAAGTAAAAGCAACTCTTTCATGTATTGAGGATGATATTTCTTAGCTACTACGAAGAACAAAGGTCGTCTAGCATAACTACTTGTTAACGACGATCTGTAATCTCTTTATTTTTTGCATCATTCATTTTTCTTGAGTAATGTCTGGTGAATAACAGCAAGTAAACGGTTTAAAGTTTTTATCTAAAAGAATTTGAAATTATACTTCGGTTTCAACATGGATACCACATTACACTATTTATATTTTTGTAACTGGTTAACTCGTTTGAGATATAATTTAATGTGTTTTTTTAATTCAAAATCATATCCCGTCGAAGTCAATGTTATATCCTACATCGCCATTGTCTGTTCAAACATTTCATTTATTGTTATAATTTTGTATCGGAAAGCTTCTTTTACAAATAGAAAAGTATATTTTATCCCTACTTAAAAATACTATACTGGATTACTATAAATGGATACGCGTATTTAATTTTGTTAGGAGTTTCGCTATGAATTATTAGTTTTAAAATTTCACTATTAGATCATACTTTTTCTTATAAAATCAACTTTTTTAATATTAATTATTGAGTTCGGTGTTATAAAACAATCATTCAGTTAGTTTATTAGATTCTTTTATATGATTTCTTAATAGATTTCGTACTTTTTGTAACATTTTATTTTTATCGAATATTCTAAAGAGATTTTCGACTTGAAGCCCAGATTAATCAATATTTGCCTTTAAAAGGTAAATGATTTGGAGAAGATTAATCAAAAATTTTTATACCATTTAAATGCCTTATCACACGTATACGCATTTGGAGCAATTTTTCTTTCAAGCAATTTTCGCCTAGTTTTCATAGCAACGGCTTCGAACAACTTTTTCTTAGCTAAAATAATTGCTCGAAATTCCAGCCAATGAGGTTTTTCGTGTTATTTCGTCATAAACAAGATGGCAGCCTCGGCTACGTCAAATGCATCAAAATTGGCGTATATTTTTTAAAAAGTGGCGCTTCATTTCTGCTTACGACCGTCAACAAAACCGCGAGTGGGATAAAATAAATAATATCGGATGTTCGTTTTCCGAATCAGAAAAATCGGCGTGTAATTTTTCAATGTGGATAGAGCGTGGCTGTGGTGTCAGAGCGTGTCGTTTTCCTTACTGCAACCCTTCACCCTCACAGCTGCTCGAAAAATTTCCCCAAACGGTTGTTCGAAAGAGACTCGAGTTGTTTGAGACATGCGTGTGTAATAAGGCTTTAAATCTGCTGAAAGCAATACATGACTAGCAGAAATGCTGTTGTCTTTAAATTGCTCTTCTGAAAACTGCTTTGATTAAAAACACGTAATACGTTATTTTTCTAAAAATTAAAGTACCTAACCTATTGATCATGGTTTCAATTTTGGCGAGTTTTTGCCTGGTACTATTTCGGTTTATGCCAATCTTAACTAGGAATTTTGGAAATCCTTGCACGCTTTCGTTATTCATTAACATGCTCCTTAAAAAATTAATTTTTATTATATTTACTGTTATAGATAATTACAATTTGCATTTGAAGTGCTTTCTATTATTAACTGTTAGACATTCAATAAAAATTTCTTCAATTGTCTATATCTCAGTGGTTTTCTTTCTAAGAGAAAATATATTCAGTTAAAAATCAATTTAGAACTTAATATACTTAGAAAGGAAATAATATCTCAGTGAGCTCTTCATTTGCATTATAAGAAAAAAATTAAATTATATCCCGTGAAAATACTTTCGTGCTTTACTCGAAATTTTCACCAAACGAATATTTTTTGTTGAAATCAGTGAATAATGTAATACTAAAATTTACTTATTTATATTTTTTAAAAAAATCAAATCTCCAATTGAAGTATACCGATTATTTTAAACTAAGAACAATAATTTTGAGTTTATATATAATTAAAAAAAAACATGATTAATGCTTTGATAGTTTAGTCTCTTTTTCGTTTTGGCTGGGAAAAGTCTTGTTATTGTAAACGTCTTTTTATCTTTTTTTTCCTTGGAAAAAAATTGACTTATGTAGTTACTCTGTATCAATTAAAATGCAAAATATCCTAAAGTAAACTTTAAAAAAAATGTCAGTGAGATTTTTTAATTATTTAAAGCTTTCTCGGTATTCTATTAAGAAACCCTTGTTTTAGTTGTCAGTTCTCAAGAGGTTCTACGCTTTCTAATATCCCTTTATCCAGTAGAACAGGATTTTTTAAAACCATCATTACATGTTGCAAATTCACTGTCAATATTGCAATAAAGTTGTCGTCACACAACGTAAAACGTCACAACGGCTTCAATTGGCATTAAAAATAAATCAAATTATTTTCCTATGAATGGCTAGTTCCACTGATCGTTGAGCTATAAAATTGTATGATAAATGTGATTTTATTTTAGTAATGACATAATTGTTTTGATCTCAAACGATTAGTTCAATGTAACTTGTCGATTAGGAGATCAACTGTTTCAGTTATTATTTGTTTGGGATACTCGCCGACGATCAAATCCAATCATTGAATTGGTTACATTCGTTTTGATACACATTTATTTCCCTTTGTAGTACCTGAGAAGTCACTTTGAAAGACTTCCTTGTCCTTTGAATGCAGATTTATGAACGGCCTGTGTATTCAAAAGAATCAAATGAGTGTTTATTTATTCAAATTAATTTATAAAATATATTACATCAGAAAAAGAAATTCATACTTTAACAGGTTCTTACAGAAAATAAAAATGAACTGATCTCTCTCCCCTCTTCTCATCCAAGTTTCAAACCGTTTGCAATTTTTATACAGGTATTGGTTTGAATGATTGTCTTAGAATCAAAAATTTGACGTTTTTTTTATCTTTATACACAAGTTGGTTGTTTTATTTAAAACAGTATCAGTCTATTAAACAGTAACATGAAGATATATAAAGTATTACAATATTGTTCAAATGATCCACATGCACAAGTGTAAAAACGATTTTGTTTTCTTGTTTTTCTATAAATGGTTGACATGCGCATAGTATGAATCACCGGTGGTCGTGCCTCACGTCTGTGTTGGTGGAAAGCATAGTTATTGCTACTGGGCTATCAAAAATTGCCTTAAATAGGTGCACCAGCCTACTAATCTCAAAGCATTGACCTTAAGTATTAGTTATAAAACAACACATTTATATGTATCGGTCATAAAGTTAAATTTTTATAAAGTATCAAAAGTTTTTTTTTAAAAAAAAAAACCCGTGATGCATCGTCTGCAATATTAAAGAGTAATTGACTCGGTGCTACTTTTTTTACATGATCCTCATCCAGAGATTGTAATCTTTTGAAGAAAAGTCAAAGTGGGTAGGTGTGGTAAAATTAGTAAAAAGATAATTCATGTACCTTCCAGAACTTGATTTTAGTTTTGTTTTCGAAGTATGAAAGCCTTGGTGAGAATAGAATTAAGAAAAGAGAAAAGAAAGAATACAGGAAAATGGCTTTGGAAAAGATGCATATCCTGACACTTGCACGTTTTTCATTTTAGTACTTATTGAAGAATTTATGTTGGAGATGGGATTTGTTGTCTGTGCCGTTTTAGTGGCTCAAAAAGAAAGGTATGTCACGATGTTAAATAAATTTTTGAAGAAAGGGTCGTGATTTCGTTTGAAATTAATTCCCTTTTAACATGAACTAGAGAAAGATTCATTTATATTGATGAATTTATGTAGAATTATCATTTGTTAAAATGTGTATTCTTAAACGTCTGTGTGCATAAATTATTTATATTAATATTCCACGGTTATATCAGCAAAACATATCATTTTATAATGAAATTCGAATTGCAGGGATTATAACAGATGCAGGGGGAAAATATATTAAGCCACAGAAGTTAAACTGACATGTTTTTCCCCTCTGTATCTTATAAGTCTACAATCAGCCTTATAAATAATTCGTTGATTGTTATACACTTGTTATTGTGACATTTTTTTATTTTTTATTTTACTTGTCTTAAAGTGCTGTTTTAAGGCCTTGTACTTAAAAATCAGGTATTGCTTTCGAACAAGATTCACTTTAGGTCTAAAAAGAAATGCGCATTCTAAGGAAAAAATCCTCTTTGATGAATATTGTTCTAAAAAGTCGTGATTCCATCTGATGAATTTTTAAAAAGATAGGAAGTATTTTTCGAGTCGTTTCATTGATATTAATCTTGAATGCGCTTGAGCGTTGGCAAGGATATAATTTCCATTAGAATTTGCTTGTTGTCACGATACCTCCTCCTCATGTTGCTTGAGGTGGAGATTTCGCTGATCGTTGAAGTTCCCTGGCAGCAGCGCAGTAGGTATTGAGAAGCCATTAAATTAGATGCGAAAACATAACAAATG
>BMAV01000022.1:89326-112646 GCA_019973955.1 Trichonephila inaurata madagascariensis | reverse complement strand
CCCCTTTGATTTTAGTCTAGCTCTACATCCTAATAAATTACTAATTGCTACAGGTCAAGTAGCCAGCACAGACAGACGAGAACGACGAGTAAGTATTCATTTTTTTTAGAAATATTCACATTATATTCATTATTGATTATATGTTAACTCCTTAATGGTCACATAATTGTAATGAAAATGGTCATAAAAGTGCCTAGTTCTTTTTATTCAAGAAAATTATATAAAATGAAGTGTATGTACACTATATTTTTTTATTTTAAAATTTTGGGTAAGTCTTTAGCTTGACATACAAAAAATTAATTTTTGAAGAAAAGCCAACATTTAGGGTTATTATGACTGAATGTTGGTTGTCCAGCAAAGAGAAAAAATTAAAAAACGTGTTTTTAAGTATTAAAGGAGAATTTTATTACACTTACACAAATGTAAATACACATTAGTAATTTTTTCTTGTGAGATAAATTTCAAAGTAAGAGATACAAAGGCCAATATCACAGGTAACAGTACAGATCCATCATCACTGCTCTCAGATTCACTACCCGAACTTTCAAAACATTCTGTTATTTCAAAATCACTTTCAGATCCATTTGTACATAAAGTAGAATCCAATTCACTTCCTGACTAACTCCATAATATATACAATATTAAAATATTTATATTTTTTATCACAGAATATAAACCATGTGTATTCATTTGTAACTCAGCTAAGGTTACAAAAATATATCGCTAATATATATGTTCTTGACATCTTAACATCTAGTTTAAAATAAAATAACTATCTCTTGCTGATAATCTCATACTGCCTTTTAGTAAAAAATAAACATGATTCCGAGCATAAAAAATAGATAGTTTTAATCTTTTTTTATCGCGTTACTTTCGAACACTCCAGCTCAGAAATATCTCAGGCATGAGAAATATGGGGGAATTTTGACTCCATGATTTTGATGGGTGCAAAAAGGAAGGGGTCAAAAGAATGCAAGTTTGACTTGTGCATTTATTTTTGATTTCATAGTCATAGCACAGCTCTTTAAGAATAATTCATAAGCTAGGAAGAGTTACATGTATACAACAATTTTGTTAAATATAATGGAAACAAAAATTGGTATTTTTTAAAACATGCTTATTAAAACCAATTTGTGCTGGTTCTATCCAATCGTAATTAATTTTACTTTTAATTTTGTGTCTACATACTATTTTTGATTTTTTTTCTGTGAACATATAGTGTAATTGGACTGTTAAACTAGTATTTACTTAAACATAAATTTATTTACAACATTATTAACGAAACTAAACTTGGAACAAGGATGGTCATTAGTTAACCAAGCTAGCTAGCAGTAGTGAGTTTAACAAGCTTCAAGTGAAATGAATTTCTGTTTACTAGCATAGGGTTGCCAGGTGTAATGTTTTCCATCTTGCCAAATTGCTGGTGCAGACGAGAGTGGCTTGCACTGCATATGTATGGAATTACTTAGAGTTTAACTTCTTAACCAAAGGTTTAAATAAATGCTTAAAACATTTTAATATTATATGAAATAAATTATTAGCATCATATAGCTTCTTCTGGTTCCAAACATGGTAAAAATGCTAAAAATAGTGTAGGAAAAAAGTTATTGAAATGAATTTGTACATCTAAATTAATGCTTAAAAACAAAATTTATCAAAATATGTATTGCTACATTGATTGGGATTCGAGAATTTTATGAAAATCAGTCACAAAGAAAAAGACAGTTCTTTAAGAGCAATGCAAATTTATTGTTGAAAATCCATTCTTTGAAATACAGGATTCAGCAACAATATTTACAGAATAAATCACAGAAGGTCTTCACACCTTCAGCAGCACTCAGACACAATTATCAATGTCTAAAATACATGTATGTAAAAGATTATTCACAAGCATAGCTGAGCTAATCGGTAATCACGGTCAAGGCAGGTTTACTAATCGTTAGTCAAAACAATACTGACTCGTTTCGACAAGCATCTCTCTATTTGCGTCATAGATTGTGAAATTAGTGGATTTCTCCTCTAATTTCTAGAAGAATCTATAAGGTCCCAAACTCACCAAATTGGTCGCCTATCATCAAGATTTCGCTGAGTTCCAATTGAATTACCATTATAACGTAAGGGATGGTGTTACTTGTGAATATTACAATTTTAACATAAAATAAATATAATATATACACATCCAAATACAAATTATTTACACTATTTTACACAAAATTCATAACTAATATTATGCTTTACTGCTGAATGAATAAGATTAATGAAAGAACTAGTTTCTGATATATTTTTAGATATTAATTGGATTTCCCCTCATGTAAAGTATTTTTAGTTATTACTTTTTTGTACATTTCCTTATTTGTGGCATAATCATTTATATTTTGATTTCATTCTTAGAAAAATCATGCACTATAAGCTTAGAAAGTTATGTATTCATTTGTATTTTTGCTTTATTTACAAAATTTTTTACTCAAAAGTTAATCTGTGTTATCTGTTTCCTTTCTTTTACTCCCACTGCACAGCCAAGGATATCTAGAAGGGTAATTGAAACTATTTATTAGCATGATATAAGTTTGTGTGACACTCATAGGTAGTCTCTGTAATCATTTTTCTTGTCGACTGTAAATTTCTCAATATCTTTCTCTTTGCCACTTAAAAAAAATTTGTGGTATAAATTTGTAGTTACTAACTTATTGTATGTAAATCTATAGAATAACGCAATGCATGGTCCATGGTTGTTATGATTTTAAATTATAAATTTATATTTATTGTGCAAAAAATTAGATTTCTTAGTATTTTAAGTTCATTATAAATATTAATTGAACTTTTTGTTGTGCAGCCACATGTTAGAATATGGGACTCTGTGAGTCTGAATACCTTGCACGTGATTGGAGCTGGTGAATTTGAAAGAGCTGTTTGTTGTGTGGCTTTCTCTCATGCAGTATGTGATTCAATAAAATTCTTTTATTATTATTTGAAATAGTTTTGAATTGTATTTTATATTTTTGATATTATATAAGCAAATTAATAAGTAAAAGAGGGAAATTATAACTTTCTCATGCATTCAAAGTTATAAATTTAGAAGAATAAGCTTGTGCAACTTAATTCTTCCTTTTCTCAATCTGTAAAGTTTCCCATTGAAAAACTGAACCAATTTTTAAAGTATGTATTAGTTAATAGTAATATCTGGGAGTAAATGTTACCTGGTAAAAATTATTTTTATAACAATCAATATATATTGTCAAAAATTATTCCTTCAAATAAAACACAAAAATCTCAATACTGAAAATTATTTTGTTTGATTAATGATTTCATTGTCTGGTTATACAAATGATTGAAGCAATTCTAAATTGAAAGCATGAAAAAATTCATCAATAGTATTTCAAAAGTTGTGAAAGATAATTTATATTAAAACTATTTTGTTCACAGTTATTTAAAAATGTGCTACTGTTTCTGGGCTTAACTATTTGCTATATATGTGTGTGTGTTTTTTAAGACTCTCTGTGGTTTTTTAAAATGATTTAATAGCAAAAAATAATTCAATTTAGGAAATAATATTGATTAAATGTTTCATTTACATTCAAGTTAAAAATAACTGCTGTATAATAATTTGAAGAATATAAATTGTTGTAAATATTTTTTTATCTGAAACGATTTACATTTTGGTTTAGAAGTGAAATATTAATAAATATCTTTTTACTTTTGGAATAAGCACTGTAAAGAAAAGACAAAATTAATTTAAAATCTTAATGAAATTGTTTTATACAATGAAAATTTCTACATGCAATTTTAAGCCAGAATTTTTTAATTGAAACTTTATTATTTCTAGGATGGTGGTGCTTTACTCTGTGTCATTGATGAATCTGTGGAGCACACACTTTCTCTGTGGGATTGGCAGAAAGGTGAAAAAGGTCACAAAATTACAGAAACCAAGGTGTGTTAACTATTACTCTTGTATTCTGGCAAAATAAATAGGCTTTGGATTACTATTGCAAATGTTTTGTTTGAGAAAATAACCTTTGTGCAAAAGAAAATAAATGTATGCTGGTTTAAAATTCTATTTTTATTAATATTTATTTTTTGTCAATTTGATACTATGCTTTAAAATTATTTAAAATAAGTGTAGAATCATTTTTTTTCAAAGATAATTTTTTTGTGTTATTCTGTGTATGTTAAAATCACAATTTCTTTCAGAGTGCTACTGAAACAGTTCTTGCTGCCGAATTCCATCCAATGGATAGGCACACTCTCATCACAATTGGCCGAAGTCACATATATTTTTGGGATACAGAAGGTGGTACATTGGCTAAGAAATTGGGATTGTTTGAGGTAGAGAATTTTTTAATGTTACATAAAGCATGAAGAATGTATATATTGGAGAGTTTTGTATTTTAAATACTTAATTTTGTATAGTTTAATCATCTTTTCAAAACTTAGTCATATATTTAATTAATACATTTAATTAGCAAATTCATTGTAAAAAATGTTATTCTTAGTTCATATTAGATTCAAGTACCAAGAATACAAAGCAAGGGATTTTTTTTTTTTTACTCTTGTTGGAAAATGTGTGTACATTCAGGGATTTTTTAAATTTTTATATTGATATTTACACCTGTTATATATTTGTATTGGCACTAATTTGATATCAGTATGCTATGAGCCAAGTTGAAAGATAACATTACTATATAGTTACCGGGAATTTTAATGTTTTAGTATTGTGGTTGCCGTTCTTATTAGGTAGGTTATGGTGAATTTTTCAATATTTTTATGGCTGTTAATTTCAGATGATTTTAATTAAGTTTTCTTACAAATTTAATTATTTTCATATATTACAATGCTTAGGTTACAACTATGTCTTTTGCCATTTATTCAAACTTATATGTTTTGAACATTATTGGTGAGCTTCATTATGTTTTTTAAAAGAATGTGAAGACTCTGCTTTCAGTTTTTACGGGAAAGCTGTTAGTACTAGGCTTCTAGTTTGAATTGAAAAAGCACTGAGTGCCAAAATTTTATTTGACGCTATTTCAAAACTGACACATAGCTTACTGATAATAAATTAATTACTTTGTATTTGTTCTAAAATAATAAATTTATGAATAGTACTATAAATCTCATTATAGACTTGCTTTTTATAGTATTGATAATTAAAAGAATTTTTATCACATGGCCTTAGATTTTATTGTGGATACATGTTTAACTTCAAAAAGAATAATTCAGAATGCTTAACAGAAAATTTGCTTGTTTCTTTGAGTAACAATTCTAATTAAAGCTCAGTTTTCAAAAAAAATGTCATTAGTTATTTGTTTAATAAATTTGAGATGTTAGTGAAATATATCATTTGTAATAGATAATTTATATTACATTAAATATAAGAGTCCTTTCTCTAATTTCTATTAATTGTGCTACAAGCAATCTGTTCTGTAGTGTGTATTGTTCTTTGTCAAAGTTTCTGTTTCCATAAAAGTATAATATTTGTCTTTCAGAAACAAGACAAACCCAGATATGTGTTATGCATATCTTTTACTGAAACTGGTGAGCTGCTCACTGGTGACTCTAATGGCAACATTCTAGTCTGGTCCAGAGGTATGTTACTTAACAATCCAAAATACTTTTTTCAACTTCCATTCCTTATTTTATTGTTTAATTAAAATATTTTCCATATCTTTTATTGTATTAAATTGTAATTAAACATTTCAGGTCCAAATTTCATTTGCATTTTGTTCTAATTAAATTTATGCACCATCTTTAGGTTCCAATAAAGTTGCCAGAGCTATTTACAATGCCCATGATGGTGGAGTGTTCTCCATCTGCTCCATGAAAGATGGGACCTTTCTTTCTGGTGGAGGTCGAGATAGAAGAATCATTGAATGGGATCATGCCTTATCTAGAACTGGTAGAGAAGCAAAGGTATTTAAAATAATTTTCTGAAAAACTTGTTTCATTTATCTGAGGATGTTTCTATATTCCATTAC
Source organism: Trichonephila inaurata madagascariensis (assembly GCA_019973955.1). Taxonomy (NCBI): domain Eukaryota; kingdom Metazoa; phylum Arthropoda; class Arachnida; order Araneae; family Nephilidae; genus Trichonephila; species Trichonephila inaurata. Next base: position 106,677 of record BMAV01000022.1, on the reverse strand, counting down.
AGAAAGTTTTTTTTTCTTTTTAATTATGTTTGAAAGGGCTGTGTGTGTAATAAATTTAAGATAGGGTAAAATGCTATTCCTTTTTTTAAAAAAAAAAATCATTCTTTTTCATTTTAAAATCACCTAAAATACTAATAGTATAGAATATATTTCATTTTACCTATGTTTATTTATATATAAAAATGTAGCCAATTTCAAAATGTTTATTTTCATCATCTCTACTTAAATCAGAGGTAATTTTTACAAGCTTTTATTAAACTTGCAATGTAATTTGTTTGGGTGGAATCTTGCGACTCAATTTTGAAGCTATCTTCAACCAATTGAGCTAAAATTTTGTATACACGTTTTGTTTGGATGGCAATGTGCTTGTTTTGACCATTTATATTCCAATATTGCAATTAGTTAAAAAGATATTAATTAAAAACCTTAAAATGCATAGTTTTACCCCTGTAAACTGCTTATTCTGCTGTGCTCTGTGATTGCAATTGAAGAACAATGAGGGGGAAAAAATTTTTTAACGTTTTTGAAATAGCAATCTAATTTTTTCTACGAAACTCAGACAAAACATAATTACATAAAGATCATTTATTCCACCACAATACGGTATAATTTTTTTTACAAAATAATGAATAACTATATTTTTTTACGATTTTTTAAAAAGTGAGTCAAAATTTATACCTTTTTATGGAAATTATTTCTAATTTGTTCCATATGAATTTCTTTTTGTGTTAATGAATTGTTATTTTACACTAAAAAAGTTCATGCTTTTCTCTTTTAGAATCAGTCATTTAAAAAAATAAAGTGTCGAAAACTTTTTTTTATAACTTTTCAAAAAATACTCACAACTTTAATTAAATATTTAATAACTTCGTTATTTGTAAAGATAATCACTCAAAACTTTTTTTTCATATGTAGAATAATGTTATCCATAATTTGTACGCAGGTTGAAAAAATTGCTTCAAAATTACGGATTTTAAAAAATTGTTTGCATTTTTCATCTAATACCCTATTTACAAGAGTTTATCTATGCAGCATTTTTGTTACATTTTTTGTTTAAAAATTACTGCTGTTTGCAATCGATATGAGAAGTTTGTAAACATTAACTCAAAAACTAAGCCCTCAAAAAAAATAAAACTTTTACAAAAAAAAGTCAAGGGTTTGGCAGAATTAAATGGCAAACGACCTTACACCAATGCTGCGTTGAATAACATGAACATACTGAGAAACCTATCCAGTGATAACTAAAAAGTAAAAAATAAATTATAAGAGTAAGAACTTTTTTTAAAAACAAGCTTTTTATTTAAATGCGCTAAAAAGAATAAAATAAACATTTCCTTTAAAAAAATTTTTACTATCTATTATAACTTCATTACACAATTTATATGATATAAAAGCTTGTCACGAGATTTACCTGTGTAGATAAACAAGTAAATTAAATAATTTGATCTGACTCATTTTAATTTTTAAAGTTTTCAAACAAAGTAAATACATGTCTCGTGACAAACTTTTATATCATATAAATTGTGTAATGATGTCACGTAAGTTGATAGTAAAAAAGTTTTAAATGAAAAGTTTATTTTGTTCTTTAGTTCATTTAAATAAAAGCTTGTTTTTAAAAAAGTTTTTTTTTTTACTTTTAATTTTTTTTGTTCTAATTCTTATTTAAGTCATAAGCTATTAATACAACAAAACTCTCATTAAGAATTTTCAAAATGATTCATGCTTGCATCAATCAGTACAAGTGTGAATATTCTAATCAAAATTTTTGTCTAGAATTGTAGTTTTCTATACAATTTCTTCAACTTATATTGGTTTTTGAACAATTCATTTTATTGGAAAAGTCAAGTTTATTTTGATGATGAACAATTCTTTAACTGAATTAGAATAATATGATTTAAGTTGAATAAGGATAACTATCTAAATTGTACTTTTGATGGCAAACATGTGGAATGTAAAATAAAAATGAATATCTTTCTTCAGTGTACAAATGTTAAATTAATCCATAACATAAATTTTCATATTTATTATTCAAGCCATTACAGTTAACACGCTTCCAAATTCTTTGGAATCAACTTTACTTTTTTTATTCAGATTAAATTTGTGAAAATATTAATTTCTCATTTTTCTATAAGCATGCACACATAATTTGTTTCTTTTGCTTATATATTTCTTTATCCTTTTCCCCAGCTTCCAGAACAAACCGGTGGAATTCGAGCTTTAGCCCAAGGTAAAGGCAGCATGCTTCTTGTGGGCACTACCAAGAACTGCATTCTTCAAGGAACTTTGTCTTTAAATTTCTCATTGGTTGTACAGGTAAAAATAACTCACCAATATGTTTCTCAGTATGAAATAAATTGTTCCTGAGTGAAACTGATTGACTTTTAAATTAAATTTTAGGGTCATACTGAAGAAATCTGGGCTCTTGCTGTTCATCCAAACCAAAGTCAGTTTATAAGTGGTGGGCATGATCATTACATACATTTGTGGGATACCATGTCACATTCAGTTGTGTGGACCAAAGATATTGGAGTAAGAATTTTAATTTAAAGAATAATTCCCCTTCTGTTATTTTACTTGTATGTTAATGATTGCATTATACATAAAAAAGAAAGCTTTCTCTGAGTATTTACTGTTTGAAGATAAGGCTTAATGACACAGATACTTCAAATTTCTTTCCTTTTACGCAAGTGATTTTTCACAATTGATATCTCTCTCTTTATGTAATAAATATTTGAGACTTATTTCCAAGAAAACATGAAAGGAAGCATATCCATAAAATGCTCAAGTAGAAAAAAATTTTAATGCTTAAAAAAAAAGACTACTAAATTCATTTGTCAAATTTTAATTAAAAACTTGCATAAGTATATGTAAATAGTTAGTTAGGTATTGTTTGTTGATTACAGATATTATTAAATTTTATGAAGTTATTAATGATATAAAATTAATATCTCTTTCATACCTAATTGTCCTTGGCATTACTAGTATTTTTTCTAGTTTTGTTTCTAATTGGTTTAAAACTTTATATTGAATATTTAAAATTTCAGTAATTATATACTACTTAATATTTAAGCTAGATATGCAAGTAAAAAACTTGAAATAATGTACCCCATTGTATGAAATGTTGTATTCAGTACTGCTCTACTACTGTATGATCAAAATGGCAAAGATGTGGAAATATATTCAAAGAAGTTATTTAATAAGTCTTATTTATCTCTGAATTCTTTTAAATGTGTTTATAATAACTATGAAGGTAATTTGTAGTAAAATCCATAAACAGAGTATAATCCACTTTTTCATAACATTAATTATAACTCATCATAAGAAAGATTTTCAAATCTCTTTTGTACATCAACTTAGGAATCCGTCCAATCGGCGTGCTTTTCTCCTGATGGAAGTGTTGTTGCGCTTGCAACAACATCTGGTAGGTGGTCTGTACTGGATGCAACAACAAGGCAGATATATTCCATGCATGCTGATGGCAGTGAGGCCATTGATTCTATCAAATATTCACCAGGTATAATTTTTCCTGAAAGTAAATACATTTAATAAGTAATTGCACAATTTAAATTAGGAGAACATTTAAGTTATTGTTTAAAAAAAAATGCTAAACTATAGTAATTCATCTTTCTTTGGGAAGGGCCAAGGACTACATATTCTTGAGATTGCTCTTTTATTTATAGATACTATTTAAATAATTAAAATTTTTATTTCATTTTCTCTGTTTAGAATATGCATATTTTTTATTTTACTATCACAATGGTAAATAAGTGTAGTAGTGCTTTTGGCAATCAATTCAGGACTATTGGTTATATATATATATATATTCATACTTGAATGTATGACAGAACATCATTACTCTGCATTTGAAAGTAGCTAAGGTTAAAGTGTTAGAATAGAGTGTCCTGTGGGGCAAAGTTGGCAAATTTTTTGGTAACAGCAGATGGCAATTGCTGAAACATTGATAGTCATTTGCAAATAGTGACAAGCAAATTATAGCAATATAAAATACAAATTACAATGTTTTTAAAACAGATTTATTGCAAGTTATAGTGAATAAGTGACACATTTCAACATTTTGGAAAATAATTGTACTATTCCTAAAAAAAAATTTATTAGAATTCTAATTTTTACAAGGATAAGTAAATCTTATTTTAAATATTTGAAAAAAGATGCAACACAACTCAGTCACATTGCTGGTTTTATGCATCCTTTGCTGTATGAACTTGGAAAGTTTAGAATTGAATTAAATCTCATATGGAGTGATTATTTTGTTGTTGTACTCAGGGAAAGTGTCTTTTGTGAGACTTCTATCTGAGACCCACAATTTATCTCAAAAGAATTAAATCACAGTTGGCTTTTTGAACCCATATGTTTGCTACCATTAAAATTTGAATCATACCTAATTTTTCAAACCAAGAATTCTTTCCCAAAGACCTTCTAATACAATGCCATTGATTCCTGTTTTTGTGTTATTACCAAATAAGTTCATCAATCAAATCTTTTTCAATCAAATACATGTCATTTTTACAGTTTTACAAACTGAACATTCAATATTCAAAATCAAACTTTTAGCAATACTTCATAACACAGATCTTTTTCCTATTGCTCCAAAAAACATTTTTAAAAAAAATATTAACCATCTATAAGTAAACTCAAAAAAGAAATTTTTATGATATATAGTTGCAGTGAAGCCAAAATTTTAGTGATGGTTATCAACAAGAATTATAAAATGTTTATTCTTAAAAAATTAGTTGTCTTTCTTTTTAAAAACATTTGCTGAATATATATAATAAGTAGCTATCAGAACAGATAACACATGATCTTACTGAAATAATTCTGAATTTCATTGTTTCGGGATTAGCAAAATAAACTGTTTGTCTGAATGAAATTAGAATAATTCCATGAAATCTAAATATCATTGCTAAATCCAAGGAATACCCTATTCTATACTTGAAGGAAAATATGATTTTACATTTTCTTAAATTTTTAAATGATTATGAATTTCTTTTAAGTGCATATCATAGTTCTATTTTTCATGTAAATAAATAGAATGCTAAAATAATTAATTTTTTAGATGGCCGATTTCTAGCTGTTGGCTCTCATGACAATTACATCTATGTGTACCAAGTTGATGATGAATATAAAAAGTATAATAGGATAGGCAGATGCATGGTAATTTTATTTATTTATATAATTCTAAATTTGAAAATTTATGGTTTGAGACTTGTTTAAATTTAATTTGTGTTGTCTCAAAAATGTTCAAGTTTTATATATCTTGCAGGGTCATTCCAGTTTCATTACACATCTTGACTGGTCTGAAGATAGTACATATATTCAAACAAATTCTGGGGATTATGAGCTGTTATTCTGTGAGTTTTAAGTTAATATACATCTGCTTAAATAAAAATAATAATTTTTTGTTTGTATGTGTTTTCTGAAACCCAGTGGCTGATTGGTAGCATATTGCATTTCCGTATGCCACAGGTCCAGGGATCAAACCCCGGGGTAAGCAAGGTCAACTCAGCTCTTCATTCTTTCAATGGGTTGATAAATGAGTACTAAGCTTGCTTATGAACTAAACACGGGAGGTTTTCGTGTCAGACTGACCATCTGACTGGGCCATCTGCTTATGCACCTCAGTACCCATGGTCACAGAACCTGAGATGGGCATGGTTGGCCTTGGCCCACCATAAGCTGCTGTGCCACTGAGTTTAGCTTGGTTTATGTGTTTTCTTTGTCATTAGAAATCAATACTTTTTCAAAGGTCACTTATTTATTATGACCTTTATACTTTTCCAAATCAATACATCAGATTCAAATGTGTTTATGCAAATTATGTAGTTTAGTGTATTTGAAAACAATGATGAAAGTTTAAATTTCAAATTCTATATGTATGATGCACAGAAAAAAAAAAAATTTTTAAATCTGTTTTATTCTATTTGCTGTAGAAGGAATTAACTTTTGAATATGTAGGTAAATAATTTGTAAATTATTAAAACTAAATTGTGTTTTCAGGGAATGCTGGTGTATGTAGACAAGTCAGTAACATGTCCATAGCCAGAGATCTTAAATGGATTACACAAACATGTACAATAGGATTCGGTGTATTAGGTAAGAAGGGCTGCGTTTTTCTTTATGTTGTCATTATAAGTAATAAAATATACAGTGAAATACATTTAATGCCAAAACGCATAAGATGAAATAATGCAACAGTCCCAACAATTACTATGTATTTTCATGCATTTTTTTTTCTCTTAACATGAAATGAAAATCACTTAACACAAAAATATTTCCCTTCTGGAAGAGGAAGGATATTGAAGCTGAACCAACAGATAATGAGATGTTTGAGAAAGTTTCTGTATCATTGTAAGAATTCATCGCAGTAGATGATGATAATCTGCATAGAAACCTAATTATGGCAGACAAAGACATCTTGTAGTTTGTTCAAAGCTAAAAAAAATAGCAGTGATGCGGATTTGAACAACAAAAATGAAATGAATAATGCAGCTCCTGTTCCCACATCATTCGAAATGAGGAACATCATGGAAAGTCTGTACAGTTATTTTGATGTACATTTTAATGGTGAAATGAATAACAAAATGTATTATACCAAACATTTTGTTGACAATTAGATATTAAAAAAAGGCAATGCAATCAAAAATATCAGATTTTTTTCTAAAAACTCAATAAATGTTTAGTTTTTCAAAAAACTTGGAACATTTTGAATTAAATTTTCATTAAGTTTCTGTTTTATTGATTTTTATGAAATACAGGCATAAATACATCTATATAAATAAAATTTACTCTAATAAACTTAATTTTGTTGAATATGTAGGGTTTTTTTTGCAATATCCTTTGTCAGAAAAAAAATATTTCAGTGCCATGAATTTTGTGTTAAACTATTTTCACTGTATGTGTATTTATTTTCATATCTAATTAATGTATTCACATGGGAAGAATTTTGTAATTCATTTTCTTGTTTACATTTTGAGATAAAGCTTTGGCAACTTCAGAATAATCATCTGCTAAGGTTTCCTTTTGATTGGAAATTAAAATAAAAGATTTATTTTAAAAGTGACTCCTGAAACTGATATATAGCTAGAAGGTCAGGTAGTTATGCTTTCCAAGGAGAAATATTTGTATCAACAAATTAAAAAACAGTTTAAAAATCTCGGTTATTGCATTTCAATCAAAGGCATTTATAATGTATTAAATCTGAAAGGGAAAAAACATCTAGCAAAAAGTAAAAATGAAAACATGACCATGAATACTCTTAATCCAAAGAGTATTCAAACGTAGGTATCTATGAAGAAAAAGTGAAGTTTCTGATCCTAAAAGAAAAACCCGCAAACTCCAAGATTTGTTGTATCAAAACTTGGAATGTCTTACAGAACTGTAATTAAAATCATTCATAAGGATTTAAAGCTAAAACAAATGTTAAAACCTAAAGTTCATCTTCTTTTTTAAAACATGTTGCAGAAATAAAAGGAAATTGTAGAAAATTATGTAAAAAAACACCTAAAAGATCAATTCTCTATTTCTCAACTGTCAGGAATGGCCTCATCAGTGTAAAGTAAAGTTCCCAAAGGGATTCATGATAGTTGCAGGATTTTCTAACAACGGTAAATTAAAAATAAAAAAAGTCTCAAATAAAGCAAAAATTAATTCATTCTACTATCAGCAGAATATTTTAGAAACAATTCTTGAAGAAGAAATTCCAGCTTTAAATGGAAAGAACATTGATATAGTTGAGCTTCATATGGACAAAGCCTCTAGTCACACATCTGAGTCAACTGCTTCTTATTTAGCAAAGAAAGAATCAGAAGCAGGAATAAAGTGCATCCCATTTGATGAAACACGTGTAAAATTACCCTATGCTTCTGCAATGGACTTTTGTGTTTTCAGTTTATTAAAACGAGCCTTAAGAAATTGGCATCCAAGAACACTGAAGAAAAGAAAAGTTAACTATCTAAATCATTTCCATAAAGTGCAAACTACCCATCTGTATGTGTGCATGATATTAAAATTATAATCTCGTATTTGACTAATTACTTAAGTTTTCTTGTACCCATAACAATGATGCATAACAAAGTCAAAATTTATTTTATTTATAAGTTATATTAAAAAAAATAAGGTCTAATTTGTTAGATAAGTTTTTTCTTTATTTAATACTATCAATCGAGTAACGAGCCAGAAATTTTATTCTTAAGTATAAGAAGAAACAACCTTATCTAACTGCATCCCTCTCTGAATTGTAATTTCTCTTCCCCCAATTTTTTTAAATGTGTTATGCATTTAAACTGTTATAGATTTTATGCTTGTACAAATATGTATTATTAGTCAAGTCATATGGTAGGTGGTTCACATACTCAATGAATATTTTTGTACCTAATAGATTTGTAGATAAATATACTTATGCATTTTCATCATTTTCGTTTAATTTAAATTCGTTGTATGTATTGTTTTAAAAGTTTGTTTATCATGCTATTGAAAAATATGTTGATTTCCATGGTCCAGGCATTTGGCCTGAGAATGCGGATGGTTCTGATGTCAATACCTGTTCTCGCTCTCATAACCAAAAACTGGTGGCCACTGGGGATGACTTTGGAAAAGTGAACATATATAGTTATCCTGCTTGTCAGCCAAAGGTAATATACATATAAATTAATACTGTTTATGTACTATATCTAATGTAAAATGTTTTTAAGATTTAAAGGTTACTATGAAAAATTTTTGCACTTACAGCATAATTAAATTTTATCCATTTAATATTCATTTTGTATGAATTCAGACTGTCCTTTTATGTTTGTAAGCTGTTAAAAATTTGAAAATAGAAAATTACATGCCTTTACATGTCCATTGTATTTAAATGAAAGTTGAGATTTATTCAACAGATCTTACTATTTAGAATCATAATTAGTTATGTGAACTATTTGTAGTATAGCATACCAAGCCTTATATTTTTCATCAAATTGCACAAAAAATCCTTTAGAACTAACTGAATTAAACATACAGAGGACTGTAATGTTCTACAGAATATAATTGGGGGGGGGGGGCACTGCTATCCATGTTTTCTTTTTATTATGGAATTTAAAATAATTGTTTTCAGTACTATTTGTGGTTAGTTGGGCATAGGTGATACATTTTCAATGTTGCTATTAGCTGCGAATGAAGTATGACAAACTAGAACTGTTTTCCTTTGTTTATCTATACAATTGGTAACAACTGATAATAAATAGCTTTTATTTCTACTTATTTTACATATTACATATTTTCAAAATGCAAGATTTGTTTCTAACTAACCAAAAAGCACCTTTTTTTTTAATTATTATTAATTCACATATTAAACAACCCTTTGAATGCTTCAAAGGAAAAGTGGATGAACTCATTTCTTATTTCCTTTTTTTTTCCCCACAGTCCCCTCATCACAGCTATGGGGGTCATAGTAGTCATGTTACTAATGTTGACTTCACTCCTGATGATACTCGCCTAATCTCACTTGGTGGACGTGACTGCAGTATCATGCAATGGGCACTCACTTAACTTAAGCCACACCGTGGGACAGCAGCTTAAAGTTGTTCATTGGCAACTGAATTAAATCCAGGAAATGTTCCATTTGTTTTTGTTAACTGAAATGCACATTGTAGCATTTTAGTTTTGAATGGCACTTAAGAAGGTCAGTGCTCTGGTCAAGAAAATGGTTTTATAATTTGTTATCGATTTAAGTGCTTTGAATGTAAAATAATGCCACTTTTATAAAGGAGAATAATTTAATAACGAGTCCTGAAATGAAGTACATTACTGGTGCTAACCAGTGTATTGTGAGATTTTGTGTGTTTTTTGTAAAACTGTGTATACTGTGTGCCGAGTTTCAGTGTAAACCTTTGGTGGGAATAAAATGCATAAGTATTTCATCACCATGGTTCAGTATCAATAAGGGGGAAAAAATCGTTTCGAAATTCATTTAAAATATGTGTGTGTTTTATTGAATTGATGTAGATATTTGATACTTTTTGATGCCTGATGTAGTGACCAAAAATTGTTGCTTATGTGCTTAAACTTTGAACGATTTCAGAATTAAATGTGCTGTTGTTTTGTGTGATACACTGAGAGTTGATGTTTGTTAATTCTGAATGAAATATAAAATTGTTTAGTGTTTGTCAAATTAGAAGTGTTCTATTTGCATTTTTAATCATGTTTTCATTTTATCATTTATGCACTCATAAAAAAAATGTTTATTATGAAATCAAAAATTTTGTTTAAAAAATAAAAGTTGTAGGGTTCGAAATATAAAAAGCTGTATTAAAAATTGCATGCAAAAGTATCCTGAAAATTTTTTTCTAAAAGTTTAAAAAATATGAAAATGTTTTTATTGTAAATTATAAAAATTATTGTATGTTAAAATATCTTGAAACAAAAAGTGCTGTTTTATTGTTACTATTGTAAGTTTTAAATGATATAAAAAGATATCTATTTTTTAAAAATCAATATAAAGCTATTTAATTCGAGATATTTTATACTGAACATGTCTCAAAATCCTAAATCAGTATTGAATTTTTGATACATATAGTGTAAAATACCCATTATCAGAGCACAATTTATTACAATGATATGAAATGTGAATTTAAAAAGTATTTGAAAATCATGGGAAAAGAAGATTGAAGTGATATAATTATGAATTTCAAAGTTAAAATTTACGGAGAAAAAAAATTCTGAAATGTTATTTTAAAAGTATTTAATATTGGAAAAGAAATTCCTCAGTTCCTACAATGAAATTTTCTTTTATATTAAAGAAATTTAAATTGAATGAGAAATGCATATATTAGATTAAAAGCTTATGTAAAGTTTTAATGGGTGTTAGTGTTTTACAAGTAAATATATGATTAATATTAATTTCACTTTTTTAAGTTAATGAAGTAGATTTGATTCATGTGATTATTGAAAAATTTACTGTAAGTTCTTTATTTAAAAAGTTGAATATAAGCAAAAATTATTTTTAAAAAAATTGTCATATGTTCTTGTCAATCTTATTTATTTAAAAAACAAAGTTTCAAGACATTCATTCTATAAATGTCCATTGCTAATCAAACTATTATGTTTCTTTGGCTATTGAAAAATTCTATTTGTTAATGAAATGCTAAATTCTGAATTGATATGAGCATTAAAAAGCTCTTCAAAAAAGGATTTCAGCTTATAACTTTTAGATTATCTAATTATTTATCAACTAATGAGTACTTCAGATTACATGTAGCATTATACTTATGTATATACTGAATGCCTAGCAAAATATTTATTGAAGACATTAAATATGTGTAATGACAGAGAATTTTTTACAATTAAAATTATTCTGCCCTCATTTTAATCAACAGTGAGACTCATTAAGCTGTTGTTACAATTTCATGTTAAAAGGAAATAATTCTTTGGTAGTTACTTGTTTCTGTATTTAATTACTATAAGAATGTAATTGTAATGCTACATATCTGTGAATTTTTAAAAAAAATAATAATATGGGCATGAATATCTCAGTCTAAGTGAATGAAATATTGTATGAAGAAAACAATCTATGTGATATAATGAAAAATAATAAACTAAACTAATCCAGGCAAAAAAAAAAGATTTTCTTTTTTTTTTTAATTTGGGAAGGGGTGGTAGTTATTGCAATAAATAAATATGAATACTATTGTTAACACATATATTAATTTTACATAATTATTCCAATTCTGCCATTTTATTCTTTTTTTAAAATTGTAACACCAAGTTTTTGTGAAGCTGTTTTATGAAAATGCAAAGATTTTATTTTAATAAAAATATTCAATGAGTTAAATGTTTAAGCAAGTAAGTTTTTTTAATCATTAAAATTTTATCCACTTTTAATTAAGTATGTATGGATATGAAGAAATGCCATTTCAATTTAGAAGTTGAAGGGAAAATATATCAAAAGTTGATTTGTAAATGAAAAGAAAAAAAAACAGAAATAATTTTGTGTTGAATAACATAAATAATAGCATTGATAATATAATCGTTTTTATTGAATAATTTGTACTTTTTACTTCTATGAATGAACATCTTTTCTTACAGTTATTATCATAAGAAATGAATTGAAATGATTAATTCAAGAAATGGCCAAATCAAAATCCTATTCATTTTGTAAATACTTGTTGTGTTTGTGGTGTGAAGTTGTATTTTCTTAAGATGGAATGACTGTTTACTGTTTGCTTGTACATAAAAGCAATTTTTTGTGATTTAAAATGCGGATGTGATAAAAAAAAGTTTTTAATTTTTAATGAACTGCATTTTTTTGTGATACAATCAAAAATTCAAACTGTTTTCTATGAATTTGTTTTTTGACAATAGAATATCTAAATTTGTAATAATCTACTTGTAGGTTGTGTTAGCCATCATACTTTTATGGAAAATATAGCAGCTATATTCATTCATTTCTAATGTAAAGTTTTTGTAAATAGGTTGTCACAAAAATGTACAAATAAAGTATAATAAAATATGTGTATTGTATTTGTATTATTCCCCACAACATGTTTTTAACATTGGGCAGTTTAACATTATCATAATAGAACTGTAAAAATATAGGATGTACTGCATAAGACAAAATAAGGTACATGTTTTTTTTACAAAAATTTGATTAAAAAAATATTAAACAAATAATCATCGAAAGAAAAAAAACTGAAAATACTTGAAAGCTTTAATATGAAAAAGCAAATAAAAACTTTTTTATAATGAAAAAATTAATGTATAGCATGATTTAAAACTTGTTTCTTATTTCAAAGTTATGAGCTATAATCTTTTCATTTTAAACTATTCATGTTTAATTATTTGGCCAGTAGAAAAATTTGCTCATTTTTTTTCTGCTATTATCACTTTCTAATTAAAATACCTATGTAAATGTATCTTATGTAGCAATCATTATTTTCTTCTTCAGTTATTTGAACATTTTAATAATGTTTAAAGATAAAGCTTTTTCAAAAAAATTTTCATAATTTAAAAATTATTTTTGCTTTTTATAATTTAATAGATCATTATTAAAACATGGAAATATTTGGAACTTTTGTAGTTGGAATTGTTTTAAAAGGAATATATATAATCACACATTTAAACATTAAGAGTGAAAGAGGCAAACAATTTTTTTATATATATATAAAAATTCAGTTTCACTTTTAGAACAAAGTTTTACATCTATTTGCAGAACAAAATCTTTTTTTTTTTAAATTCTGCTTCAAATTATTGCTGGCTGTTTTAAAAAAAATAATTCAAACTAAATCTGAATTAAAAATAATAGCACTTTTTAAAAAAAAATAGAACTCAAAACATAAAACTATTGAAATTGATTAGCGTCTAGTTTTTTTGTTACTCATTGAAATGTTTTATATTTATAATTTTTGTGGATAAAATGTGTCGTCTGTAAAAAAATAAAAATTTAACTTTTGCAATTAAATATGGTTAAAAAAAAATAAAATGGTGCAAATGATAGGAGTCGAGAATTTTGTTATACTTGTCATATATTTAAGTGTTTAGTATTAAAAATGTTTCAGTGAGAGTATTCTTTTTTCTTATTAAATAGTCATAAGTAAATTTACAATGTGAATAAAGAGAAGTTAGATTGAGGCAACTAACTTTTATCTAGCAAATAAAATAATAATACATATCTAGAATGAAACTGAAACAAATTCATATTGAAACTTTGAAAGAAAATTTTTCTATCTGTGAAAGATGCACACTTATGAAATATAGCTTTTCTTATTCAAAGGTATATTTCCTTTCTTCTTATCGGGAATGCTGTACAAATCATTCCTTCAATGTTTCCCAGCATTTTTATTTTGCCATGCCCCACTAAATACAATGACCTTTTTTTATATATGTATATATATATCATTTTTCTAAAAGTTTATACAACATATAAGTACTAGTGTATTCAATGATTTATCCCAAAGCACACAAAAACATGACACATTTCTTTCCTGAAACTTCACGCATTTCTTGCTGTTTTTAAGATTCAGGCTTTCTGTAACCAGTTTCGTCTAAGTGGTCTTCGAGAGTTGAAAATCATTTTCCAACTTTAACATCAAAAATCGCACTGGGTCTTATTTAACTTGAGGCATTTTGTGACATTCAATTGAATTTTAATGTTTTGAATCATTACATGTTTATATACAATTCAATTAAGTTTTTTTATCATTCTGTGTCATATGTTGTGAATTGACCTATTAGTTTTTGATTTAGGAATTAAGTTATACTTTTTAGATATGCTTACTTCTTTAAGGATTCGCGCACTCATAGTATTACTTGAATATATATTTTGGGTACATGTGTTGAAATTCATCTATTTCAATTGTTTAGTTAGAATCTTAAAGTAGAATGTTTTTCTTGTTATTAGGAGTCACTTATTATTAAAATAAGTTTATTTTTATTTTGCATATACCGTTTAAGTCACAAATATTCCATTGTAAAGTATTAAAATTTTACCATACATTCGTTTAGCCATAAATTATCCCCTCCCCCCAAAAAATATCTTTAAAAAGAAAGGAAAAAATTATCCCACTATGTTTATAAAAATTAATTATTTTGATAATTTTAGAAAATAGTAAGGATCTGACGCCAGTAGCGCACTCAGGAATTTTCAAGGGAAAGGGGGGTCCAGGGTTGAAAGTTCACCATTCTTGTATCATGCTCCTTTTGATTTTGTCGATTTTCGGGAACCAAACACATTAAAAACTTATTGAATAATTAATAAGCATTAATTAATAAAATTAATCATTAATAACAAATAATTAAATTTTACGTACTATATACTTAGAACTATAATCAATCGGAAAAAATATCAAGGGCTTTGGGGGGGTCCCCCCCCCTCTTCGTGTGCGCCACTGTCTGACGCAGTATACGGCCGTGGCTAACTTGTAACTATGACAGTGAACAACTTTACTAATTTGTTTGAAGATGATAGTTACATAAAATTTACTTTATAGTTAAAAATGGAAAAAAATTCTAAGTAAACACAAACATGAAAAAAAAAAATTGTACGTATGTTTATTACATTTACATTCCTCTATTGAGAATCATTAATTCTGTACATTTTATGAAATTAACTCCAATTCATAGTTTGTTTGTTTTTTTTCCAACTCTCATTTAGAATTTTATTGAAATAACATCTTTCACAGATTTAAATCATAGGGTAAAAGGTAAATTTGACTTTCAATGATCTATATGGTACTGCTGAATTCTTTTCCAAATATCTGCCACATCCATATATTGCATTATCCAAGCCTCGCTTTGAAGAAAGGATTCGGAACATATTTCAACTCCTGGAGATTTGTGTGGAACTCTCCCACACAGCTTTTTGGGTCCAAGAAGTAATGACAGAGCTTCTTGGCCGCCATTCTGTGGCGTCGCAATACCTGGCAGCAGAGCCCTTTGTCCGTGTCACAGTCGGAACTTGTTACGCATTCGTCATCTGAATAGAGAAAAAAATAATAATAGAATTAACGTCAAAAAACCCTTTCTAAAGATAGTTTTAAAATGTCATATTTCTATACCAAAGGGATACATATAGAGACATCTTCGCGTTCAAATAAGTAGAAGCAACAATAGAACAACCTGTTTTTTCTACCTCCTTTTCAGAGATTCCGGCAATTCTTTACTGCTCTGCTGAATAAGCGACTCTTTAGATCGCTTTCGGATGAGTTCGCTCCTATGCAGTTTAATTCGTTAGTATGTCCATTGTACATCGCAAATGTACTCATGTCTATAAATTAAAAATACTGCCAGCTCCGGGAAATAAAGCTTCGGAAACAAAACAAACGTGACTTATTCATAAAGTTACTTTATTAAACAAAAGATAAAGAATAAAAAAGATAATATATGTATGATACCATTCATAAAAACTGCAATTTTTGCTCTCTTTATCAATAATAAAAAATATTCCCTTTACAAAAACTTCATATTACACGGTTAGTATGATGGTTACTCTATAATATATATATGTCTCCCAAGCAATGAATTACAGTCCATACAATGCCTAATTATGCTATCAAATCATCGAGCTGATCAGGGGAAGATTACTCCACTCAGCAAGCAAGGTTTTTCGAAGTTCCGGTACACACGTAGGAGGTAGTTGACGGGCTGCAACTCTCTGGCCTAGCATGTTTCACACATGCTTTATCGCAGCAGTTCTTTTATTCGCCACGGCCCCCTCTCTGTATAAGCCTGACATCGCTGACCCCCTAGATTTTGTACTCCACTTCCCGACTCCCAATATATGGCTGAGGGATTTAAAGGTTCTTCAAGAATCCTAACACTGCCACTGCTATTTATTCAGACTTTTTTTTTAACATTTCTTTTTTCTTTCAAGAAAACAGTAAACATTCAATTAAAATATTACAAAATACTAACCGAAGTTATAGTTTTGATCAAAATACATGCTCTAGTACAGTCTTATCATTACAAAAAATTTAATGATCCAGTTTAGGACAATCATTTTTCCAAAGGCCTTTTTCAGAGTCTGCAAAAGAGGGAAATCTGAACATTAAATAACAGACCTTCACGAACACCAAGAAATGCACTAAGGACCCCTGGGTGTTCGTGGACTACAATTAAAGAATCACTGCTCTATTGGATTCAAGTCGAGCTAATTTCCGGAAGCCAGTCAGAATTGAAGAGGATGCAATTCGCTGCAGAGGTAGATAGACGTATGCTAATATGTTAGGTAACAGCCAATCGTGCTTTTATGTCAAGAAATATGCAAAAAGGGCAGTCTTATTGGAAGCCAGCTTTATGAAGGGTTACAGAAGTTGATTGCAAATGCTGATAGAAGGTGTTTAAAACTTTCGTACAATTTGTTTTCAAGACATACATGTTTCTATGACTTCCAGAAAACGAATGGAAGATTCTGAACGCTAAAGTGCTGTGGGGCGCGTTGAAGCAGGTCAGTCGATCACAGATCTTGTTCTTTTCTTCTGCGTTCATCACTCTGTAATTTCACGTTTATGGAAACAATTCCAAACCACACAGTTGTCTGAAGGCCCGTAGGTGGTCACCCAAGGGTTACAACCCCCACGGAAGATCGATATATTGCTATTGTAGCCAAGTGGAATCGCAGAGCGACCTCCACACGGGGACATCTATGGTTACAGCGTCCATTGGTAAGGCTATATCTGTAGCTACTGTACGCCGAAGATTACATATGAATGGATTGTATGCCCGGGTACCTCGAATTTGTGTTCCTCTATCCATCCAATCAAGAGGGGCACGATTAAAGTGGTGCCGGGAACATGGCAATTGGACTGTGTCTGACTGGGGCAATGTCATGTTTACTGATGAGTCAAGATTTGCTCTGGAGCCAG
>BMAV01000022.1:67183-86280 GCA_019973955.1 Trichonephila inaurata madagascariensis | reverse complement strand
CGTCCCCGGGCCACTTTCGTCTCCCATTTGCGCGGCAAACACAAACACATTCCCCATCCGTCTGGAATCCAAGGGCGCCATAACTCTCATCCATTCATCTCACACCTGGGCCTCACAGCCCCACTCTCAATGCATCGACTTGCATACAGGCTTCGCCTATTCAAAACTTTCATAAAGGAATGCCTATTGACACCGGTATTCTTTAGCCATTGTAAATTCCAGACCAGATGTCTGCGCTTGTCCGAGGCCAGACAACAAACAATGACCCCATGGCCACCTGCACTTGTCATCCAACATCTGTTTGGGGATGAATGGATAGGGTGACTTCAGATGAATTGACAGGGTGGGGTTCACATCAATCGAAGACGTCACAATATATATATAGCAAAATAAAATAAAAGTGAAGAAGTACTAGAACCTGCAGTACTAAAGAAGGAAGAAATTGGAATTCACCAGACACAACAAAGGTAGATACAAAAAAGTATTTGGACTAAACTGGAGACCTATTATGATTTCTAAAGCTGTCGCTGAATTAGGCCAGCGAATTAGGGTTAGCAATGCTTTATGGATCCAACCTTCCCGGTACAGCAGAAATTTTCGACATAATAGAATAAAAAAAACCCATATATCTATCTATCTGTCTATCTATCTATCTATCTATCTATCTCTCTCTCTCTCTCTCTCTCTATATATATATATATATAAATCTACAATGTATTTGCTTGTTACCTGTTTTTGTTTTAAAATAAATCCTTTTTAATAATAAAAAATTTCGTATAGATTAAAATAGATTTATATTTTATCAAACAGTTACATTTGATTTTATGATAGTAAATTATTTTTTTAATAAATTCCGAATTGTGTGCATTATGCATATCCTTTACTATGGATGGTACATGATTCTCTGTGTGTACGACTTTCATTTCTCCTTCTTTTCTGTTAAGAGTGCCCTGAAAGAGCAAAAGGCAGTCAGAGATGTTTTTTAAAGTTTAAAAAAATATTTAGGACGGTTAAGATAAAAAGGGCATGTATACTTAATCGTTTGCGAATGACAGCATAATCAGATTTTAATAATGAGTAACGAAAGATCAATTCAAAAGGAACACCTTAATTTTCAGGAAAATGGCAAGTGTAATATTTTAAACATTATTTGATCATTGCATTATTATGTTATCTATGTCTGTATACATGAAAAATAATGAAAACAATAACAATAATTCATTCTGTAATAAATTTTCACTCCAATAAATGTTTTTTTGTTTCCTAATCTGATATAAAGGTGCATAATTTTATGTGCGGCCCGCGAGATTACAATATTTTTCCGAAGTGGCCCGCAAGGTCATTTGGGTTGGACACCCTTGATCTACATAATTATTTTCTTTCGACTGTGGTCCCAACTAAAAATAATTTACATGTATTTGAGAAATTATAACCCGACTTACGCAAATTCGACTTACTCCGTTCCACCTATCGAGTATATATAGTTCGAGGTATCACTGTATGTAGATCCTACTTTCTTTAATATTACGCGAAGGCAGTCATAAAATAGATGGCGCCATCTATTAACAGATTTCGCATTTTTGGAATAAAACAGTCTGTTATTTTTTGATTATGCACTTTATTATCCCATTTTCATATTTTCTGCGTACAATTTAAAGTGGTTTTTCTTAAAAGTATTGTTGAGCGTTTTTATCCTTGTATTCTTTCTTGTGGTCACCAGTTTTTATTGCTTTTTATTGGTCAGTTGGTATACTATTTTCGCTGTTTCTGTATTTAACAAACACATTTTTCAAACTGATTTTTATCTTTTTTAAATATTTACTACACACTCTTAGATAAGTAGTTTACTGTTTTACAATATGGTATTAGAAAGTTTTTTTAAATTGTTAGAAATTATTTATAGCTTTTACAAAAAGATTCAAACTGTACTTCTCCTTTTCTTATTTCGGCCCAGTAATAGAAACAAATATATATAGGGGAAGTACTTTGATATGTACAGTCTTACTATATTTCTATATGTTTTCATTAAGTTAGATTTTAACAATTTAGTTCATAATTAATTGTGTGTGTGTGGGAAACTAAGCAATAACATAAAGCAATGAAATTGTAGAAAAGGCTTTTTTGCAATAAATATAATATTCATAGGTAGATATCAGGATCCTGACGTCAGAAGTGCTTGAGGGTCTCAACGCGCGAAGCCAACACGTGTAGCGAGAGGCAACTTAAGAGGAAACAAGTAATATAAAAAAAAATTAAGTCAATTTCTACTTAGGTCAACAAAAAAAAATTTCTTTTAGTTACTTTTTATTAAATAATTACAATTAATATATATATTTGTCGGAGGATTAGAACCCGCGTCCTATGGATTCGGAAGCACGTAACATACCACTAGACAAAAGTGATCACTCCTGTCCGAAGATTGTTAATGACTTATTTAGATACCGCCACAGTACTCTCCACCAGTGAGTCAGTGGATAAGCGAACGAAAGAGATATTTGTTGTTATGGAAAGCATGTGAGTTGTTACAGTTGCGTCGAGTAGGTCTGACGACATTGTTTGCTGCGTCAAGTGGGTCTGAATACTTTTGATTGCTCTTTTTACGGGTAGATGGCGCCACGACAGATCAGAAGGTTTTTGCACCAATGTCGGAGATTAGTACCAGCTACTTATGGATTCGTAAGCATGTAACCTATCACTAGGCAAAAGTAACCACTCCTGTCCGGAGGCTGTTACTGGCTTATTTAGATACCACTATATATACATATGACAGAATCACAATATTAAGTGGCAAAATAGAAAACGAATTTCTTTGCAACTTTCCATTTTCCTTTTTATATATGGTGTTGGATTTTTTTTTTTTTTTTTGTGTTTTTATTTGGTTTTTTTTTTTTTTTTTTTTTCCGTTTCTAATTTATGAAGCTGATGATAGTCTGTAATTTTTCATTCTATCCATCTCTTGTAATAATTAAGACATTGAAAGTTCAAAATGTGATGGAATAGGGCTAAGTTTATTCAATCGAAAACTGAAGGTAATGGTGTATTTTGGTTTAAGATTAGCGAAAAATGCTGATTCAGTTGTTTTGTCTAACTTAGATTGCTATGGTTCCAACCTGATCGAGCCAAGCACCACTGTAATCTAGGTCGGCAGTGTGCAGGCGTGAGTGGCAGGTGGCGTAGCGGTCGATACGAGCGTAAATTTCTCTCTATCAGCTGTTTGTGAATGGTTATGGTAGATACTCGTGTGCGGGTCACACGTTTGATAGTTTATAATGATGAATCAGTAGCTGTGATAGCTGATCTGACAATCAATCTGTCCTTCCGATCTGTTATGGCCCTAGGTCCACCTCTACCCTCATGACGCTGAGATCTAGCATTGTCCATCCATTTATTCATTGGACACCAAATCTTAATCATTTGCATATTCGGTACAAATGTTTTTGCATATGAAATTTCATTACAATCGGGGAACTCCTTCTTGGTGCGTCGGATTTTTTTTTTTTGTTAAAAAATATATAGAGAGAGTGTGAGCTAATAGTAAGAATTGAAATAAATTATAGTTTATAAAAACTAAAAAATGATGCTTTTATGTTTAATCGAACTAAGAAATAAAAAAATAATTCTTAATATAATAATAAAATGATTAACGCGAAAGTTAATGTCATTATGGTAAAAGCGTGGGGTGATTGGTACTACATTTTTACACTAACTCAGCATTTCGAAATGGAACTTGTAAGAAATTATAACAATTGATATCGAGCACCCCCCACTTTTACCATAATGACGTAAAATTTCTCGTTAATCATTTTATTCTTATAATAAGAATTATTTCTTACATTTTAGTTCGATTAACCATAAAAGCGTGTTTTTTAGTTTTTTTAAACTATAATTTATTTGACTGACTTTTCAAATCGTCAGTCATTTTTAGAACACCTGGTAATATATATATTTCTATATTCTGTTTATATCTGTTTGTATTAAACTATCCATTTTCTACTTTTTATGATGGTATTCCTAATTCCTTCTTCTATACTGTAGTTCCTAATTATTTTCAAATTAGTATGTTTGGTGAGAAAATGTATTTACAACAACTATAAAATTTACATGGAAATATTATGTACATATGTTGTAAATATAAGAATTACTATAACTCCAAATTTTTTGTATCAGTATTGGAGTTTATATATATATATATTTCTTTAATATTTAAAATATTTATATAATTATAATGTTTATACAAACATTTAGGGAAAAGATTGCACAAAATTTCTTTATTTAAAATCTTATATATATTTTTTAAAGTTGGTATAAACACATGTTAAAGCAGACAGAAATTTGTAACATTTTCTTCATCATTTGTACTATATTTGAAAAAGATTCAACAAAACAAAGATTTTCCATTTTTGAGAGGATCTTTTTGAATAATATTATTTAATAGAAGCTTCAAAAATTATTATAAATATGACTCAATTTGTGAATATGTATAAGAAAATTATTGTGTGTGCTTCATTATATTTTTCATTATTCCAAAGCAAAAATATCTCTCTTTGAACTAACTGTAAGGGACAAATTTTGTCCTCTGTGCTATCTTGCATTTTTATTCTTTAGACTTATCTTCGTGCTTCAATAAATTGCTTAGATTTTGTAGTTGTGTGAATGTTGTAATTTAATAATTCTAAGTAGATAAAAATTTATCCCGAAATACTCCTGATATTCAATTTCTATCCGATGTCGAAATAATTTTCGAGTCTACAAAGCAGCAAAATAATTAAAACACAAAAATAAATAAAACGAAAAAGAAAAACAGAATTGCTCAAAATACATTTTTATTTTCTTTCTTAACAAATCTTTCATTTTTAATAGCTTAGTTTCAGAAAAATTAAAAGCTGTGCGTAAGAACAAAAAAATCGTTTGATGATATTATTTTCAAAATACTGCATTAAGATTACGACTTTATTTGATAGCTTATTCTGTAGAATTTTTGTCATCCAAACAATTAGAATTAAGTAGAAAATAATTTTATGTACTCAGAATTCTTGATACTGGCTAAGCAAATATGTTAGTTTTAATGCCTTTTTTTTTCACCAGCCATTCTTAATTTAATCAATTTTTTTTTAAAAATCGTTGACTTTTGCTTATCCTAGTCTGGGCTGCCGCAGAGGATCTAATAGCATAGGATCCCCTAGTATAGCATCTCGTGACAGAGGACCTATGCATGACTTTGGGTCTAAAAGTGGAAGACATGTAGAAGAAAAAAAAGAGTATTTACTGGATTTCATGCAACAAAATCCCTTGTTATTCTCACATTCCAAGCTGGTAGTGCAAGACCGTCCTGTTGAGCAACAGTAATACCAAATTATTCATATAATAAACAAATAAATGGAAAAATAAGAAAATATTTAAAATAAACAGAAATGCAAATAATTTTTTTTCAAATAAAACATAACACTTTAGTAAAATTTTATATAAAACACAAACAGATAGTAAATAAATTACAATTAAAGAATAATTTAAACTAATAAATAAAAGAAATGTGAAAAATAAATAACATTGGCAAAATGAAAGAACAAAGTACAAAGAAAGCGTCAAAAATGAATAAGTTTCAATTAATCAAATACTATTTGTAGAACATCACAGCGGAAAAGTTGACAAAAACTAAATAGAGACAGATGAAACGCAAGGATTTTCGAAAATGTGATGAATTTCATTTCATTTCTTTAAGTTATGCAATACTTTTATGAAAATTGTACAGACTTTGATTTATTATGTGGTCACCCTAAGAAATAATCAGAATCTAATAATTTTTCTGTGTAGTTTTTTTTAAAAATAATTCTTTTAAAACCTATTATTTATGTGACGGAATCAGTTATTCCTCATTAAATTTCCCCAAAACAGCAAAAAAAAAAAATTTTCTGTTGTAGACCACTCTGCAGGAAAATTCGTTTTTAGCAAACCAATTAATTGGTTATTGTTATTTCACATTTAATTTGGTAATGTTTGTCTTATTTTTTTTATTTACTGTGGTGTTGTTGCATCTTACTCTATGACTGGTGGCATCTTTCCCATATATATGGGGGAGATGCTACAATTAAATGAATTTCTTTAACTTTAAATTCCTTTCTTACTTTCATACTAAGATGAGAATTATCTTGTATACATAACTAATTAAATATTGAAAAATAAGGTGTATTTTTTTCATGGTCTTGTTATTTCAATTTTCAATGCACTAATGAAAAATCCTTAACTGTGACAACTTCCCCTGATTTACCTTACATTTAGTGGTTTAAGACAGTTACTTCTGTATTAATTTGTTTTCCATTAACAAAATTTATCGAGAATTAGTAAAAATACAACCTCTGACAATAAAGTTCGGTGAAAGAAGTCAGAACGGTGGATTTGGCAACATTGGCAAAACAAAACGCTCACATGCGTTGCTACAGGTGTTGACTATCTGCTCCACTCCCCATTGTAAAGTTGAGTGTCGTTTCTGTTCCGTTGTGAAGACTTGTTTTACAAAGTGCTTGTTTAAAAGCGTTGGTTCTTAACTGAGAACAAGAAAATGAAAGAACAAAAGACCAATTTAAAGTTTCGTTTTCAGCTTGGCAAGACACCGACAGAAACTTATTCGATGCTGGTACGTATTTATAAAGATCAAGCACTGTCCATGAAGTGTGTGAACGAGTGGCTCACCCGTTTTCGAGAAGGCCAGTAAGTGTTTCTGACAACTTCCGTTGCGAAAGACTGGTGATCTCCTGTGAAGAAACAATGAGAAAGTGAGCAAATTAATCGCAAAAGATCGTCAATTAACTGTACACATGTTAATTGGAGAATGAATGCTGCAATGTACATTGAATTTTTGACCCGTTTCATGAAATGTTTACGCAGGGTACGACCCCAGTACGCACAACAAGGTTCATGGTTTTTTGTTCACGATAATGCTCGACCTCACACCGCCAATATCGTCAAACAGTTCCAGGCAAAAAAAAAGTGGTGAAGCAAACTGAACATCCTCCATACTCGCCAGATCGTAATCCTCCAAATTTTTTCCTATTATCATGACTCAAACTCGCTTTGAAAGGAAACAGATTTGACGATATTTCTGAAATCCAACGAAACGTTACGAGGCTTTTGAACTCCATCTCAAAAGAAAACTTCTTGCAAAGTTTCTAGGACATGTATAGCAGATCTCAGCGGTGCATAGTTATGGGAGGTGACTATTTCGAAGGGCAGTAATGTATATAACTTTTGTTTTAATATTTCATCTATCTTAATGTTACAGGATATTCACCGAACTTTATTGTCAGCGGTTGGAAAGCAGGAAAACTCCAATTTATAGGTAAAAATGCCGTCATAGGAAGATCTCAAAGGGACTTCCAGCAGTTTATTTATTTGCACATAAGAGTTCGGGAGCACTTATGAATGGGCAAAACATGCACTTAAAACCCATCAGAAAAAATTTAAAAAAAAACATTGCGTATTATATGAGAATTAATAAAAGAGTGTCGAAATCCCATTTTCCTATATGCAAGAACGGTGAAATCATTTTCAATTATTAGAGTAAATATGAAATTCTATAATAAAATAATTACAGTAATATTGTTTCGACCCTTTTGTGCACACTGGTGGTAGTCTTCTTTGGGAAATCAGTGCATTCGCACTCTTCAGTCAATGTAATTGACCAGAAAAGTTAATTTGTCTGACCAGGTGACTTTTTTCAATTCTTCTGTGATCTAACGCCTATGTTCCATAGAAATTGCTGTTGATGATGAAGTGCAATAAGCGTAGAGACGTGATTCGGGTGCCGACTGCGTAAACTCATGCGCAGCAATATACGCTATGTGTTGGGACACACTGTCTGCGTCGTCACCGTTGTAGCAGCTGGTGGTGTCAACTATTATATCCCTTTAGCCATGGTGAACAATACATAACAGTCTACGCTCTATTCTGGAATCAATACACCTTCAAACTGCTGTGGTCGGTGACTTGTTTCCCCATCCATATACTACTTTCGATAATAAACTCGCAGGGGCTACATTAGAGCATCCAACCAAATGCACTGTTTCTGAAATCGCCCTTTTCAGGCGTCGAACCGTAACGATGTAACCCTTATTGGAATTAGTTCTTTTCCCATCATATTATTAAACACTCTACATATAGAAAGAAAGTGCATGAGCGTTTTATATACTCCAGCATCAACCGCACATGCACCGTGGTTTTGTACATGCGCGAGTTCATTGCTTTAGAACAGTGATTCCCACAGTGGTCTATATGGACCCCTAGGGATATATGATGACCTGCAAGGGGTCCACGTCAGTGAAAAATTAATTTGGGGGTCCCTGAGGTATAAATGCGGGTCTACGATAGCCTAAACTAGATCATGACTTTAATTTTTAAAGAAAATTTAATCAAGTGTAAACCAGATTTACCTATTTAACAGCTTTATTTACTAAATTTACTGGGGTTAATTTGCAGTTACAAGGCGACAGCATAAATTTTTATTAAAAAAGGACCAACATTTCAATGTTTCTTGTGCGTGTACCAGAAACAAGCTGAAGAAATATAAAATTGGACGTCGCAAATTTTAACATTTTCTCTATTTGTCACAGACAATCTGCCAGAAAAATGACATTTTGACCTATGTTCAACAATTAAATCCTCTTTATTCAGATTTTGAAACTAGGTTTGAGAATGCTTTGACTATGGTAATATCACAGTAGGTAATGAATTCATGTTGTCACATTAAAAAAAAAATGTCTGATTACAGAAGCAACTGATTTTAATAGCCCCAATGAAGATCTTAAAGTAAAGTTTAGAGAAACGAATGTCATGACAATTTTGGCTTTAAAAAGATATATATACCTGTTATTTATCCCGAATTATGGAACACTTCAAGAAAGTTTGTAATTGCTTTTCCCAGAGAGTAGGAGTTTCAGCGCCCTTGCCAATCTCCAAAAGAAAAAAAAAAAAAAAAAAAAAAAAAAAAAAAAAGAAAGATAGGATACTACTAACTGAGGGGATTTAGAGTTAAACCTTAAAAGATTAAAGCCAAATGTGTTGAAAATTTGTTATTGAAGCAATAGATTCATCACAACCAATAAAAGATTTGATTGTTGCTCACTTATTTTATGTGACAATTATTTCATATATTAATTAAATTTTAATTTAATTAATTCTCACATGTTTTATTCACACACTTTACTAAACTACTGTTAGAAACATACCAGATGTAAAAAAAAACATTTAAGTTGATAAATTTGCAAAAATTTAATATTACGTAAGTAGAGTTCTACACAAAACAGAAAAACATTGCAAGGGTCTATGAGACAAAAAAGTTTGGGAACCTCTGCTTTAGAATGAAAGGGTCATAATGCAATGGCTCTTCGGTGTTTGTGTGTATATATATTTATTTTCAAATATAAAACGGTGATGTATATTTAATGATTCTTTTTAATATGCAAAAGCTGTTAGAGAAAAAAAGTCGGTTATGTTTTCGTCATGAAATTATTCTCCAAGACGTTCTCAAATTAAATTTTTTCAAGATAGTAAATGTTATTTTCAGGGTATCAGAGAAAGTTGATTATATATGTATTGAGAGAGAGAGAGAGATTTTTATTTTAAATTTCTAGGTTTCTTAATAAGTATATCTTTTTTTTTCCTCAATATTTCTTATGAAAGTGTATAAATTTACATGTAATATATAACTATTTTAAGTATTCTTTTAAAGAGAGCGTTCAATAACTACGATTAACATGATACATTACATAACATCACAGGTAATTTAAAATTTATGTCACAGTTTTTTATATTTGTTTCGCTTATTGAATTGTTTATATTAAAAAGTTAAAATCATTCCAGTTACTGAAAATTAATTTAAAAAAATCTTTTGCAAATCTATGCCAATAATTTAAAATGAAGCATATGGTGTTTGTCATACCGGAGAATATTTCTAAAAGGAAGACAACTTTCTTATTCAAATGTCACCAATAAGTTTTTTTTATAGATTACATCTTCATCACCATAAAAAGATGTTTCCTCGAGAACAAGAACCATCTTTCTTTGCCTTGAAAATTTAAATATATTTCAAATGACATGCTACATTTGTACTTGAAATTTTAAAAGAAATCAAAACACATATGTTATAACAATTTTTTTTAAAAAGATGCATATCATAAGTGACTACACAATAGACAATACGTTATTACTACATATATATAAATCCACACACCCCAAATGCTTATTCTGTTAAAATTTCAGTACATAGGAACCGATTCGGAAGAATTAGAAGGCAGGCTTTACTTTTAAAATGTTTTAAAATACTATTTGATTAAATGGGCGCAGTAACCAAGGAAATAGTAATGTCAATCAGATCGTGTCCAGGGATGTTTTTCAGTTAAATCCCGTGTTCTAGTTTCGATTACATCAAAAATCAGTTTTACAGAGAAGCTGATGGACATTTGATGAGGATCAACTTATCGGTTTTGCGAGTTGTGAATTTGGAAAGAGGAGTGTTGACCTTGCTATCTGATTGTGAATCAAAATTACGGGGCATATTGGCTATAGTAACCGAATCTTAAAATCGGTCAAAAAAGATAGCAAACTTATGAAAGTTACATAAACATAAGAAATTTTCAAGAAGCTTTGACAGATTAATTCGCGATCCTTCCACTAATACTCTTGGGAAATCTTTGGGATATCAATTTGCGTTATTCACAATCAACCCTTCGGAAGAAGAAAATCGTGATGTGTAAATTAAGTTACTATATATAGTCGAAGTTTTCTAGCTAGAATAGAGAGTAGGGGAGGAGATAAACCAGAAATCAGGTGAGATAGTTACTGACAGGTATCATTATTGAATTATTGTGAATAAATACTTATTAGGAGAAAGATTTAAAGTGATGATTGATCACTGAGATTAAATTAATATTAGATTAAATCGGATGATAGATTAAATCCTATATAATGTAAGGATTGAGTTTGATAGTTTCCTAATCTTTAGTGCATTTCGTCGTTGTTCCCCTTTCGCGGTTAGCACTGAAACGTTCTCTTACTGTTATTAATTGAATTTGTGTCGTTTTATTGTGTGATAATAAATAGATTGATTGGATCATGGCGAGTGTTTCTTCTCTACCTCATACATATCTAGGTATCCAAGAAAGAGGTGAAAACGTCGCATAAAGCAAGATTTGAATTTCTAAGAATTCTGTTCTTATCCTCAGTGGCACAGGAATTAATTCTGAAAACTGATCGCTTATAGATTCACATTCAATTTAATTCAGATACACATCGTAATAGAGTTTTAAAACAGGCTATTGACAATGGGCTTTGTCGCTATATTCTAAGACTTGAAATGTGTGTGTGGGGATCTCCCATTTTTATTTATACAGATTATTCGATGATATATAAAGATTTCTGGGTGTCACTCGAATTTGATAACATAACTTGAACTACAATGTTAGATGATAATGGTTAACTGTAATCTTAGATTTTCTTGGTTAAACTGTGACTCTTTTAACTTGATTTTCGCGCTTATTAAGAAGATCAACTATTCCCTTTTTACTTCGTGCTTTATTGGTTGGTTGGGTATTTTTATAATATGCCAGCATTGCTTTGTGAAGCTGCTCGTGATAGATGTCGTGATTTTGAATTGTATTCAAATGGCATTTGGGGGAACTTCTCGTTCTTCTAAGCACCACATGACGAATTTGACTTAATTTCAACGTCCCCAGAGCATTATATTCATCTTGGTGGATTCAGGACTCAATCTCTCGACTTTTAACGATTCGACTGTTGTGATTCTTTTCCAGGTCTGAATTCGATTCACAAGAAGAATTTCATAGATAAAATATTAAAGGTTATTATTATTCTTACAACATTTTCTACGCTTTAATTCAGGTTAATATTTTGATAGAATTATATATACCTACTACGAAGTTAAAAAATGACACGTTCACACACACACGCACACACATCTTTTGAATTATAAACTCTCTTCTGTTTTAAGGGATCCGACTACGTTCGGAACCGTGACTTTGCAAAAGCATGGAAATGGATAATATTTATGATATTTCGTGTCACTTAGATTAGAAAATGTATATAAAATTGTTTTAAGAATAGTATTGCAATGAAAAATTATTTAAGTACAATATTTTGGCAAAAAATGAACATAGAATGACCCATTTTCAAAATATTCTCCTTTTGTGAAAAATGCTTCTATTATAATAATATTTTGCTTGTATATAACTCAATACTCTGTAAAGAGGCTCAACTAGAATTTTTGAAATATATAGCTTAGAAGTGGGTTTATTCATGTTTTATGACAAAAGAGGGGAGAAATTTTAAGAAAAAAACGCCGACAATTATTTCAATTGGTTGTAAATCTGACAAAATAATGTGAATTTTTTGAAAACTCATAGTTGAACCTCTATACAGAGGTCTGAGCTATACACAGGCAAAATATTATTATAATAGAAGAATTTTTCACAAAAGGAGAACATTTTGAAAAAAGGTTATTCTAAGTAAATTTTTTGCCAAAATATTGTATTTAAATAATTTTTGTTGTCAAAATGTCCTTGAAAAAATTTTATACATGTATTCTAATCTAAGTGACACTAAATATCATGAAAATGATCCATTTATGAGCTTTTTTAAAATCACGGTTCCGAACGTAGTCGGATACCTTAAGGATTGAGTTTTTTTTTATTTATTTATTTGTTTATTTTTGCTTTTGAAAATTACTCTCAGTACTATATGGTTTTGTTTGGATTTCAAGGACAGGTTCTTGTGATTAGATATAAATTTCGTGCTTCATCTTTACAAAAATGCAACTATTTTATTCATTTTAAGGAGGTAAATTCATATTCTCGAAATTCTATGATATATACGAGTACAGATCCCGCTGCGCTTCATCGTTTTATTTCAAAATAAATGACGAAATCGAAATTGCCGCTTGAGTATTTCTCTTTTCAAGTTTTTTCACTATGTGAGCATAAATATTTGTGAAGGGACATTTTCAAAAAGGATCAGTGAGCTCATGACTGGCACTGAATTTATGGAACCCTATGTTGTTCATGTCCTGAATATACTTTAGGTATGTGACTACCCAAAATTCGCCGTTTTGGTGAAAACATTAGAATTTTTTTTCTGTGTTTATTTAGTAGCTCATACGTTTAATATTCCCAAACCACTCTATTTTTGTTTCTACGATATTTAGAAGCAAAGTTGCAAAGTAGCTAGTTGCATCTTTCAAATATATATATCTGTCAATTTTCATCAAAAAACAATTTATTTTTAAGAAAAACCATTTTCTTTTTCTTTCAAGTAACGTTTTTTAGTATTTTTTTTTTTTAAATTTCATTAAAGACTATGTTTTTTAGGAATCTTTTAGCACTATTTTGCTAAAAGTTTTAACATGTTATAAAGAATTTTTTTTTCATCTGCTGTGGTAGAAAATGAGCTCATTTAAACCCATGTTATAAATTTCTAAAATGTTTATTTTATACTAAACTTTTTAAGTGACCTGCACATTTTTCTTTCATCTAAAATTTTTAATACATGCGTGTGAAAAAATTGGAAAAAAAGAAACTTTTACATTGTTAATGGAAATACAAATTATAATATTATTCAAAATATTAATTCTAAAACATAAAAAAAAGAGGCATATTTTGTGTTGGCTGATTGTTTAGTAAAGCAACATTTTATAGTTACACGAGAGTTTTGGTTGATGGTCCTCGTAATTTTAATCCACAGTCATGAAACAAAGATTACGTTTGAGTTGGCACTCCACTCTCCCAGCTTCCACACCATGCCAACGCAAGGACGTTAAGCCTCTGAAGATTTAACATACATCATCTCTCTCTACTTTTCATGGCGTGTTTTCAGTGGCACCAGAACTCAAATCTAAGCTCGATAAAAATTATGCGCTGGCCTTGTATGCCTAAGGTTACGGGTTCGATCCCGGCCCAAGTTGATGGATTTTCATGATGCAGATTATTGACAGCTTCCATGTTGTATAGTTATGTGGCATGTGAGTGAGTGAATGAGTGAATATTAAGGAATCCGACTACGTTCGGAATCATGATTTTGCAAGAGCGTATAAAAGGATAATATTTATGATATTCAGTGTCACTTAGATTAGAAAATGTATTTAAGATTGTTTTAAGAATATTATTACAAAAAAAATTACTTAAGTACAATATTTTGACAAAAAATGAACATATAATGATCTATTTTCAAAATATTCTCCTTTTGTGAAAAATGCTTCTATTATAATAATATTTTGCCTGCATATCGCTCAGACCTCTGTACAGAGACTCAAATAGAATTTTTGAAATACGTTAATTAGAAGTTGATTTATCCATGTTTTTCGACAACACAGGGGAGAAATTTTAAGAAAAAAAACGCCGATAATTATTTCAATTGGTTTTAACTTTGAAAATAATACGAATTTTTTTTAAAAAATAGTTCATAGTTCTCTGGAGAAGTCTTTACTTTATATAAGCAAAATATTATTATTTTAGAAGCATTTTTTAAAAACGGAGAACATTTTGAAGAAAGGTTATTCTAAGTTAATTTTTTGTCAAAATATTGTATTTAAATAATTTTTTTTTGTTTTTTAAATAAATTTTTTTTTTATACATGTATTCTAATCTAAGTGACACTAAATATCTCGAAAATTATCCATTTATTCACTTTTTTAAAATCACGGATACCTCAATGTCGCCTTATTCAGCTACTCGAGGGTTTTTGGTATGCGCATGTTAAAGATCCCTATGCCTGTTTGATTTGGATGCTCTCGGCAAAATTAAATACCTAGAAGAAGTTCGCATTGTCAGAGCTCAGGTGCCTCCCTCTGGAGAAGAAACTGAGCTTCAAAAGTAATTGCGGTAATTGGTATTTCCTATAAGGTGCCGCATTAAAATTGATACTAGCTCTCGGGGGAAAGTACTAGGTCTGAAATGTTAAAAAGACCAAACTGCAGTCCCATTGGAAAAAAAAATGAGTTTACGACAATGATAACTCAGCTAGTATATTTTTAGGTATGCATTATTTTATGAATGCTACGTGCTAAAAATGCTACGTGTTTCTAAATGTAATTTTTGAAATTCCTTAAAAGATTTCTGTTTATATTATATTTTAAATTAATACAATTTTTTTAAAATATATTATACTTATTTAGAATGTAATTTTCTGAAATTACTAAAATTTGATTTATTATTTTCAGTTAAATGTCTGAATACTTTCTAAAAAATTTGAGCTATTAATTGAATGAAGAGAGAGAATATAAATTTTAAGTATTAGGCAATTAAAGGTTGTTGAATTAGCTTAATAGATATTTCTATTCCTTTTCAATCAGATATGTATGAATCTATGTTTACAAGATAATTTTCACAATGTGATGCATATTTGATACTGTAATTCAGTGACTATTTTTTTTTTTTTCTTTTTCTGAATTAGACTGAACAATTTTCTTTTATCCGCCTTTTGTAACGATAATATGATTTTAACATAAGAAAATACTGTTTTTTTTCATCAGCTGTTCTTTTACTTAGAACAATGGAATAAAGCTTTAAAATTTACAATGGAAATTCTTCTGAATAACAGATTTTGGCAATATAATTAGGAATACCACCACTATTAAATAATTAAGATATTTTTGAATTAAAAAGACCTGGAGGGATAATCCTTATCTAACGGAGGACCAACTCGCATTATACAAATTCTACAACTGTTCATACTCATTGCTCAAACTGCAAAACTGCAATTGACATGTATTATGTAGTTCTAATTTTCAACTAATCTCGACTTTTAAAATTTCTATTTTTCGAATACTTTCATCATTTGTTCTTTATTTCTCAAACTTCGTTCTTGGTGCTCCTCTTCATTCAATTTAACTTTTTGCGACAAATTTTTACTAATTATAATTTTTGTATAAAAAAATTTATTACAGCATCACGAAAAACTACTTTTATATAGAGTGAGAAACCTCCATTTATTATACGCAAAGCACAACTTTTAGTCATTTTTTTTCTATGATTTTTTTTAACAATATGCACCAAAAAAAGCTTTGTTAAAATGATTTCACGAGCTTCAATATACGCTAAATATCTTTTCGAAGAGTCACATTATTTAAATTTTGCGAATACACTTTCTTTTCTTATTATTTTTTTTTTTTTAAATAAAACAAACAAATAAAAAACACGGGTGAGTGCAATTTAGAAAAATGCAGTTTAAACGTAAATATCATTTTATTTTGAAACAGATTCTACACTAACAATATATCTTTGTTAATAGCAGTATGCTACCCCAGAGATCAAAATATCTATCCCAATCTTGGTTTCATTTCTACCGCTGCTTTGGCATCGGCGGATAACTGACCAATGCAAACGCTCGGATGATAGAACTTTTGGCAGGATTTATGCGCCCCTGTGGGATTTCTGCAACAATAGCCATTGTTGTTGTGACACTCCATGCTACTTTCACAAGATTCATCTGTTGGACACACAAATTTAAAAAAAAGTGCACATAAAAAAATTAAAAGATGGAATTAAATTTTCTTCCAAATAATTTGTTATTTTAGTTGAATTGAATAAGTCTATTTCTAACCAAGGCTTCGAACTGGAAATGAACCGAAAACCGGAACAAATCGTTATTTTGGTCTGAACGAAAACCGGAACTGAACCGAAAGAAAATATCGATTTATTTCGGTTCGGTACATCTTCCTTCATTTTGTTATTGTAATAAAATTATCAATGTTTTCTAATTTGATGCCAACCCTATAATTATCATCATTACATGTACATTGCTTCTCGATTTCCTGTTTTGATGTTCACTAGAATTTTTTTGCTTCAGTTTCGCATGAAAATGCTTGTAGAAAGCAGATTTAATTCGGTTGAATGAACTAAATGATTTTTTAAGAAAAATATCAGTCAGAGTTATATTTTTCGCATCTCAGCATGCGATCATCCACCTATGTCTATAGAGACTATTTAGATGGACAAACTAAAACGATGGCGTAACGTACACCCCCACATGGCAGACGGGGGCCCAAAATCTTACTTTGCAGGGGGATCGAAATTTTTCGACATTTGAAAGACATTTGTATCGAACATGCAAATGATTAAAATTTGGTGTCATATGAATGAATAGCGGGAGCTACAGCGCATCGGAACTGTGCACTCAGAAGGTGTGAATAAGAATCGATTTTCAATATAAATGTCAAAATTTCTGTTGCATTGCGTTTTGGGATGCCTTCCAACAACTGAAAAAAATTATTGGCGCAGGATTCGAGCTCATTGCGAACAACTGCCCAAGTTTGAAAGAGGTCGTATCATTAAAGAGAAATAGGCAGGTTAGGCAAATCAGAGAATCGCTCGAAGCGATGCGGCCCTTTGAAGATGCTGACAAGAATGGGTGGACAGTGGCAGATTTCAGCGTTATGATGGTAGAGGTCGACCTAGGACCACAGCAAATCGGGAGGACAGATTGATTGTCATATCAACTGTCACAGTGACTGATTCATGGTTATCAACCATCAGACATGTGACCCACACGTGAGTGTCCACCATGACTATTCACAAACTTCTGATATAGTGAAATTTACGCTCGTACCAACCGCTACGCCACCTGCCTCTTACGCCTTTACATTGCTGAGCCAGATTACCGTGGTGCTTGACTCGATCAGGTTGAAATCAAGCTGATTGGGGACGTTTAGTGTTCAGTGATGAATCTCGCTTCCAACTGTGTCCTGACGATCATCGAAGGCGTGTCTAGAGACACCCAGGGCAGCGTGCCGATCCAGCTTTCACTATTGCACACCACACAGGCCCTCAACCAGGAGTTATGGTCTGGGGTGCCAATTCTTTTGACAGCCAGCTCCCTGTGGTCTTCATTAGAGGCACATTTACAGCCCAACTGTGTGTCGACGACATTCTGAGAACTGTTTTGCTACTGTTTCTTTTACAGTACCTTGGCTTTATTTTTCAGAAGAAAAGACCACACCACATGTGGCACGTGTTGGTATGAACTGTCGTACAGCTTGCCAAACACTTCCTTGGCCAGCCAGATCTCTCTTCAATAGAGCATGGCTGGGATATGATGGGAAGGCGACTGCATCTACCAGGGAATGTTGATGGGGGAATCCAGGGACCTTGTCCAATGATTGGAGCAAATTTGGCAATAAATACCACAGGAGATCATCAGGGTGCTTTATCACTCTATGCTACGTCGTGTGGCAGCTTGCATCTAGGCTAGAGATGGGTCAACCCCTTATTGAGCTCATTACTTTGTAACTATGTAACTGTGAAATAAATCATTCGATTTTTCTGAAATTTTAATCATTTTCTATTCCGTACATAATCTTTCTACCCACCAATTTTTGCCTTTATCGGACAACTCGTTCTTGGTGCATCGATTTTTTTTTTTGTTATAAAGTGTACCTCCTCAAACCGTAAAAGCATCTATTAGCAGCACCAATTCTATGTATTTCAGATTTTATATTACTTAATAATAACTCTAATAATAAATTGTAGATTAATGAAAGGAAATAGCTAACTTAAGTCCTTTTTGTGTCAAACGCTATCATAGTTACGAACATAGGAAGAAATTCAAACATAGGCACTTATAAATTCATTTTGGAAAATTGAGGAAGCGTTCGAATAATTAAAGAAACAAAACAGAAAGGAATATGGCTATAGCCATCACCATCATATGAATCTTTATGTTTCCAGGAGATGGGAAGTAAGGTAATAATGTGATAAAATGACTTACTGAATCCTTTTTTCTCAATGGACCTTCCTTCCAACTGGCAAGTTTTCGAAGGTGCAAAGTCACCAGAATCAATGCAGACTATACCGGCTCCGCAGTCAGAATCCTTCTCGCATGGCTGATAGAATTCCTTGCCGTGAATAGGCAAGCACGTTCCTGAAACTGGAAAAGCAACCACGGTGAAAAACAGTTAATTTTCCAATCAAAAGGGTAAAAAAATATCATCAGTATATATGTGCTTTTTTTTCGAAGACAGAGTTTATTTGATAATTTTGAATTTCGCTTCAAAAGACGCAACGACAACTATTCTAAATAACATCGGAAAGATATTTTTTAAA
>BMAV01000022.1:56265-67173 GCA_019973955.1 Trichonephila inaurata madagascariensis | reverse complement strand
ACGCAACGACAACTATTCTAAATAACATCGGAAAGATATTTTTTAAAAGTCATCTGCGAATTATTTTCATTGTAAGACATTCAATAAATATGTAAGTAAACGATTTCTTGTTTTATTAATATGTATCACTCATATGTAACTCGATTATATCCTAAATTGTTTTTGGTTAAAAAAATCAAGTAGTGTAACTTTCCGAATGTGAAAAAATTTTCGTTAAGAAGATTGATAAATTCGCCAAAATTTACTTTGCGTTTGTTTTAATCATACCGAAACACGCAACATATGTTGTCTTCCCTGAAGTAGAAAATTGAGTTTTACAAGGAACGTGCGCTTCCCAGCATGAACTTGAGTAATATTACTGCAACTCTAGATAGATATGAGCAGCGTTAAAAATAAATGTGAGGATATTGGTGGCTTTATAGTCGACAAATTTGTCGATAAATGATATCGCTGTGGAACCATCGAGAAGTCTCTGGAATAGATCCTTTTGAAAATTTCCTTAAGGCTATATAAGGGACCTTTGAAACAATGGTCGAGACATTCAAGATTAGAATCTGCTTATGTGTTGTGCTTGAGGTAAGACAAAGGGAATTTATCTGCCTTAGTTCCTGCTAATGGAACTGTTCCAGACATACGTTTCTGGAGCGCAGTAAAAGTTGTTAATAACGAGTGCGTTTTCAACTACTGTAAATAACCTGTTGTAATATTTCTTTGAATTTATACGTCGATTTGTCTTCGTGAAGTCATTTTCTAGTCCATTTGTTTATTAATAAATCTGTTATAAAAATAACTGTAGTCGTCGGCTGCTTTTTCCTCTCATAAATTAATGACAATGCGTATAATCTCTCTCTCTCGCAATATTTATTAAATGTATTGAAAGATTTTGCTCGTTAAATATGTGTAATTTGGCTTTAATATATAAATAATCTCTATAAAAAATTCTTTGGCTTGTGATATTATTAATTTATTTAATCTGTCTTGGAGTATTTTGTTATGGAATAGAATTTAAAATCAAAAATTCTTTTACTCAGACAGAAATCTTTCCAAGATTAACTCTTAAAAGTTTGATCTCGCGTCATCTTATAGAAAGCAGAGTGGTTTATTTAACTCACATTTCTCTCAGTTTAATTCAATCCGTTTTTTCTTATGTAAAATGTGTTCGAAATTTGTTTGACCATGGTAGACGGGGGATTAAGGCCACGAACTCGTGGCTGGAGAATCGTGAGTTTGAGTTCAATACAGACCTGTAGCATAAGAGGGAATGATGTACGTT
Source organism: Trichonephila inaurata madagascariensis (assembly GCA_019973955.1). Lineage (NCBI taxonomy): Eukaryota > Metazoa > Arthropoda > Arachnida > Araneae > Nephilidae > Trichonephila > Trichonephila inaurata. The sequence goes on along the minus strand of BMAV01000022.1, from coordinate 65,900 downwards.
CATTCTGTTGTGGCTTTAAGTACTCATGTAGGCGTGGTGTGGAATTTGGAGAGGGCGTTCCATATAAGAAGTCCTATACAACATTTGACGAAGGTTCACAACTACGAAGTCCTTCGCCAATAGCCCATATGTTGCTTTAGAGCGTTACGTTGATTTCAAATTAATTTCCCGAAATTTCGCCTCCTATTTTTTTATAATAAGTTGATTGTTTATTTCACCCATTAAAGTAAAAAATGGAATGTTTTTGGAACGATTCTTAATTTTTAGAATGCAGTACAATAAAAAGATGTATGTGTTGTGTACAATGTATATAAATATTAGGACATTCATCTGCCTGAAAATTGGTTTAGTTATATAAATTTAAGATATTGCTACTATTTGATAATAAGTCTAAATAATATATAAAAATATAAACCTAATTGAAAATTATCTTTCGTTTCTAAGCACAATTCAACTAAGCAACATATAATGTTATTAAATTTTATTTTACAACCTCTTAACAAGATTTATTCACGCTAAAAAGAAAATATTCTTTTTTCTAGGGATTCGAAATGGTATAAAGTTTTAAAAAATGGATGGAAAATTCTCTTAGCGCCAAGCGTAAGTTCAGAGTAGGCAAAACACACACTCTCTTGGAACTTATATTCCCAATACCAAGTCGTGTAAAATGGCCAACTTAAAAAAACGGAACTCTTCCTTCTGCTTTATAACTTATTAAACCTTTTTCCTCCCTCGCGAATTTCTTCTAGCACTTAGTAGGCAAACACATAACGCTTCTACAATCATCACGTATACGTAATCACTTTTACTCTAGGCTGGAAGCGAATTCTCCTCCGAAAGCTCTAAGAAAGAAAGCTAAAGTGTGTTCTTAAACTTTCTGCTCGATAGTTTTAACAAAATCTACCGCCCCTTCGCCTCCAGAGAATAGCTGCCACCGTTCCGCATTTTGCTTTTTCAACTCTTCCCTGACATTTCACGTATTCCTCTGCTTTAACAATTCATTTAGTCCGATGCTTTTAGAAAAAATACTTCAATTACAAAACGGTCAAGTCCAAAGAACCGCGCTCTCCATTTTAACATCAAAACGAATTCAAAATATTGTGGTGTGCAACTCATACTATATCTTTACTTTTTAATAATCACACTGAATTATTAACAAGTAATATATATAAAAAATTTACTTTTAAAGTCAATTTCTACTTAGTCAACAAAGAAAATTTTTATTTTATTTACTTTTTATTAAATAATTACAATTAATATAAATATGTATATACATATGACAAAATCCCAATATTAAGTAGCAAAATACCTTTTAAATTAACATTAAAATTTTTTTAACCATATTAAATTTATATTTACATTTTTTAATATCAATTAAATATAATTGGTAAGAATTTATCTTAAAACCAGAGTGTAAAAGAAATGGTCACGTCTAACTAGCATATTGTTATTCAGGTTAAGTTAGATGTTCATCACAAATTTTTAACAAAAGCTTTTTTATCCAATAGTGCTGCCATCTAGAGGAATAGTATCGACTGAAATATATTTCCAAATATATAATTTTTTAATTAAATTTAATTAATGAATTAATATTTGAAAAAAAAACAGTATTAACATCAAGTGTCATCCACTACAAGTTTAAAAAAATGTATTTGAACTTGAACTTGAGTGGATGAATAAAAACTATTTTACTAACGACTGAAAATTTGAACTAGAGATATATATAAATATATACAGTGAGAAGGTGAACTAATAGAAAGAATTGTAAAAAGGCACTAGCAGGTAGAACCATTCTTCGTACTAGTGAATTGAAAATATAACGATTGAGACAGAAGATTAAAAAAAGTTCTTAGGGAGGTCCTATATTGTGGCCATTATTAACATTCTGAATAATTTTAAGTGAATCGTAAACTAAACTCTAAGGAAAAAAAGAATTAGCCGAAAAGTCCCCTGGTATTACCCAGGCTTATCCCCAGTCAATATATAAAAATTATTAGCTATTAGAGTAACCCCATGCCGCAAAGGCACTATACATTTGGATATGGAATGCACATACACACAAAATCCTCAACTGTTTGAAAAAAGGTACAAACATGAAATTTTTTTTGTAAATATGAGAGAAAAAAATTCTTTTAAGATATATGAAACATTCTTCATAGCACCTAAAAAGCAAAAATTTGGGGCTTTTGTAATAGAAAATTATAAAATAAGAAATAGTGTGAAAACTTTAAAATAGAAAATTAAAATAAAATTCTTCCACTTTTTCGCTTTCTGTGAAGTATTATGTTTAGTTACATGCAATAAAAAAAATATGCCTTTTTTGGGAACATTTTGGGCAAAACATTTGACCACTAAAGGGGTTAATCACAATCACAAATCGGTCAAACATTTTCCTGGTTAAGTTAAAATTAATGTAGTTTGTTTGAGATGCATTGTTATACTTTTTTGTGTCAAACTATCGAATTGATAATATGTACATCTCCCTCTGATATTAGTTTTTTTGACAAATAACTAGAGTCAAACAATTAATAAGTAATTGCACTAACTAGCTAAAATTTAGCATATTGGAAACATTGGGGGAAAAAAGTGCTTAGTTCTATTTTAGAAAATTACTTATTTTATTTGAAGAATATGCAGATCAGTTTCAGGGAGCTTCAATGTCCCTCATTCTTCAAATATTTACAACAACTTAAAAAAATTTCTTTTTTATTAACTTTCTATAATTATTCAAAAACAACATTGTAGTAAGAGATTTTAATAAATGAAAATTTTTATTAAATATGAAATATTAATTAATTATATCAAAACACACAATATTCCTCAAATATAAATAAACTAAGAAATACACTCATGGACAAAAAAATTAGCACGCCAAGAAATAATTGCGGGATCGCAACGAAACTTGGCATAAAAGTACATTCGAAGATATGCAAATGATTAGAAATGTAGCGTGATTGCTCATTACGTATAGCCGGTAGAGGGCTTTTAACGTCGTTCTCCGTGAAGTATAAAACAGGTAACCAAAGCTTGTTTGAGTGTCCTGAATCGTTTACAAAGGAAGAGCTGAAGTAGACATGCCATTACGCCGTTTTCGAAGACAATATAAGCAACTGTCGCAGTTTGAGAGGGGGAGAATTATCGGCATGATGGAAGCTGGGTGGTCAGCTAGGCGAGTAGCTCGTCAATTAGGCAGCCCTGGTTGTGTTGTGAGGAGGTGTTGGGACCAGTGGATCCGAGAGATGTTATTTACACGAAGATCAGGCTCAGGCGCCCTCAACAGACCAGTCGTCGAGAAGACCACCACATCATAAGAAATGCACGCGCACAGCCAACTGCTTCATCGGCCGCCATCCAGGCACAGGTAGCACCTTCACTAGGGGCGCCTGTGTCTTGTCAAACCATACGAAGGCGCCTGGCTGAAGGACATTTGGGGTCGCGGGGCCCATTACGTGTGCTGCCCTTGACGCGCATCCATCGACGCCTCCGTTTCGAGTGGTGCCGCGCACGAGGATACTGGACTGCAGCAGAACCAGGTCGTCTTTAGCGATGAATCAAGATTCAATCTCAACAGTGATGACAATCGTGTTCGTGTGTGGAGACCCCGTGGTGAATGCCTCAATCCTGCGTTTGCTTTACAGCGACACACCACTCCCACAGCTGATGTGATGGTATGGGGTGCCATTGCCTACAATAAATGGTCACTCGTAGTATTGATCCGTGGCACCATGATAGCCCAGCGGTATGTCTATGACATCCTGCAACCACATGTGTTGCCACTCATGCAACGACTCCCAGGTTCCCTTTTTTTAAGAAGACAATGCTTGGCATCACACGGCAAGGGTGTCACAAGACTGTCTCCGCACTGTTACTATCCTTCCTAGACCTTCCCGATCCCCAGATTTATCTCCAATCGAGCAAATCTGGGATCATTTGGGATGGCGAGTTGGGCATCCCACGAGTTTGAACGAACTAGAGGCAAGGTTACAGCAAATATGGATCGAAATGTCTCAAGACATCATACAGAACTTGTATGCCTCAATGCCCGATCGTATCGCATCGTGCATTTGCGTTTGAGGGGGTTTAACAGGGTATTAAATCCTTCATTCTTTTTCTCTGAAATAAATGATCCTTTTTCTATGATTTTCTAATCATTTACTTACATCAAAGTAGTCATTGGGTAAGTAAAATTTCGTTTAATTTTGACGACTCCTTCTTGTTGCGCTAATTTATTTTCATAAGTGTATAATCTATACAATTTTCTTTCGGAAAAACATTAAAATCGCTTAGCGAAAAAGAAAAAAAAGAAATAAACAAAATTAAATTAATTGTTGCAAAAAAAAAAAAAAAAAAAAAAAATCAGCTTCAATTTATTTTTTAATTTATGAAATGTATTATGGTGTTCCATTGATTACATAATGACATGGTATGCCCTCCATTGATGTATCCCATGTTATTTAAAGTTAAGGTAAACTAAACACAATGATACAACAGCCCATGAGGGCCAAGGTCTACTGTGCCCATCTCAGTTTTCATGACGTGTGGCACTGCGGTGCATGAGCAGATGTTCTGGTCAGTTGGTCAGTCTGACTCAAAAACTCCCAGCAAACTTGGTACTCTTTTATTGACCCAGTGAAGGGATAAAAGGCTTAGTCAATCTTGCCCAGCCCAGGTTTGAACCCCGGACCTGTGGCGTGGATGCGCGATACACTAAAAGTTAGGTAAGCAGACCCCCCATCAAGAGGTCCTTATAATGATATAATATATACATTATCTTGCAAATTATATTCCAAGAAATGCACTACAGTCGATTGCAAGTGAAGTGTAAATAAAAATTTAACTATGAGTCAAAGAGAATGAGCACAATATTCTCTGCAATTTTAATACAATATTCACCTAGAGTTAACAAAACATACATTAAAATGTATTTTTTTTTAAATTGAAAACTGCTTTAGTAATAATTTTATTTTTGCTTTCAGTGTATCATAAAAGAGTAACGCATTTTACAATACTACTCATTCTTGTTTAAATTAATTTAAATATTTTTACGAAAAATATGTTTGAGAACATTTTCTGTATTACAATCCTACATCGTGTTTTCTTGTTAAAAGGGAGAGAATGAAGTATTTATGGAAAGTTTTTAAATTTTAAAGATGCACTGCAAGAAATGGACGTTTGCCGTATAACACCAAAAACTAATATGAGAATTGGAAAGTATTTTTATCAATAAACAGCATTTACCAAGCTTGATCTAAGTTATAGGTCATTCGGTAAAGACAGTTTTGATGACCACTATTAACTAGCAGATAATTATTAAAAAAAAATTCATTTTCTTTCGTCACGTTGTTGATTTGTTTTTGTTCTGTTGTTGTTACTTATTCCACCTGATCTACAATTACATCAGATCAAGGCCCATGAAATTCATTGCTGCAAGGAGCTGGATTCTTATGCCTGTCGTTAGCCGTAGCCTTGAGCACCATGCAGGTGACAGCCCAATTTTGCTCAGTTCCAACCCCAATTTTGAGGGAGAACACCCTTGGGAAGGTCAAGAGCTTACCACCAACCTCACGAGAGGACTTGCCGCTCGACGGCTATTTATTACGCCGCAAAAGCACTACACATTTACAAAAACCCATGCCCTCTACGGGATTCGAACCCAGGCCCTACGGGATTGCATTCAGCGTCACTAACCACTATACCGAATGGGGTGGCTTGTTTTTGTTTTAAATGGATGAGGCGATCAATCAAGAAATGTAATCTTTAAAATGGAAATAAGGTATAATTCTGAACCCTTTTCTTGATACTCAATGTGTTATAAGCGCACACAATTTATTTTTCATTTTTTCTCTCGATAGTTTGAATAGTGTTATAAAAATATGATCATTACTATAATACGAAAGAATTTTTTTTTAAATTCATCAACAGAAACTATACAGTTGAAATTAGTAAAGAGAACTTACGGCCTTCGATATCTACACAAGCTGCCCCTTTGCAACATTCTTCCGAATGGGAGCATTTCTTTCCGTAGCATTTGTTTTCCTCACGATCCAAGAGAGCTTCCAACATCTCACCCCCTTTCTTTTCGACCTGAAAAGAAGAAAAGGTAGAAAGTCATTTAACTGATTAACTTCATATGTCCCCCAATCTACTCTGATCCTCACATTTACCTTTGTTCCGTTTTTGGGGCTTAGAATCAATGAAAATTGACTTTTGAGCCTATTTAAAAGGAAAATAGAATTTGGAGATAATACCATCTTCTTTTAGAACTTTTTTTTTTTAATTCCTTTTTATTTCTATTTATGAGTTATAAGTCGAAGTGTTTGATAAAACGCTTAACATATATGCATAAACATTTAAAGATCTCAACTAGAACAAATATATATATATATATATATATAGAACAAAATTATTTACTCAAAATTACAAAACAGCAAGATTGAGATTTTGGGAAAAACTGTTACAAATAGAATATTCAACAATGAACAAAATATTATAATGAAATATGTTTAAAGAAGCAGAGTTTATATATATATATATATATATACATAAACTCTTGAGAGATTCATTACTGTTCTCTTTTCTTAATTTCATTTTACTATATTGTCAAGTTCATCATCCACGTGTTAGAAATAGGCTTAACTTTTCAACATGGCTCTGTTTTTTCTTTCTTTTTCTATTATGTCGAAAATTTCTGCTGTACGGAGAAGGTTGGATCCATAAAGCATTGCTAACCCTAATTCGCTGGCCTAATTCAGCGACAGCTTTAGAAATCATAATATAGGTCAAAGACTTTTTTGTATCTACATTTGTTGTGTCTTGTGAACTCCAATTTCTTCCTTCTTTAGCATTGTAGGTTCTAGAACTTTTTCACTTTTATTTTATTATATATATATATATATATATATATATATAATTTTGTAACTTCGTTTGATTATATAATTTATACTGAAAGTATACATATTTTTTAGATATTTTTATTTTCAGCAATTCTACATATATATATTTTCATTACTCTTTAAAATATCCTTTTATAAACAAAATAATTCCTCCAACATTAGTAATTTCTTTCGGGTACTCAATTTAACATAAAAAATATATTAGCACTTTTAACTATTTTCTTTTCTTTTTTCAATTTGTTGATTTGGTAGAAAATTTTGTGTTTATGTTTATTTTTTTTAATTCATACACATTATTAACTCACACTCTCTATATATTTATTTATCTTCGTGCAATTTTCAATCATTAATGAAATACATTTTAAAGCGCTCGAGCTGAAATTTTATATACATGATTATTTTGGATGACAATGCAGTAATTTAATTATAATTAATAAAAATTAACGGATTAAAACTAATTATTCAAAGAATTACAGATACAGCCACGTTGGCATTTATTTTTGGCGACTTAGCGACCATTTGGGCGACTTGTGTCAAAACATGAAAAGGTTTTTTTCTCACATTTTAAAGCGCTCGTTTTAGCTGCAATTTTCTATACACTATTGTTGTGGGTAAAAGTACGATAATTTAATTATAATTAATTAAAATTAGTTGACTGAAACTAATTATTTAAAGAATTACAGATACAGCCACGTTGGTTTCATTTTTATCGACTTGGTCAAAACTTTAAGATTTTTTTTCTCACGTTTTAAGGCATTCAGTTGAACTAAAATTTTATATCACGATTGTTTTGGATGACAATAGGATACTTTAATGATAATTAATAAAAATTAATTACCACTCAATGTTGTGATTCTGTCCTATGTATATACATATTTATATTAATTGTAACTATTTAATAAAAAGTAGCTAAAATAAAAATTTTCTTTGTTGATCTAAGTAGAATTTGACTTAATTTTTTTTTATATTACTTTTTCAATTAATAGGTATGTATTCTGTGTTTAAATGAAAGCTGAATCTAAATTTCTAAAAGAATTAAATTCATTTGAACAAAAAACAAATGACACAATAAGTTTTTCTGGTAAAAATATTGATACTAAAAAGTCAAAAATTCAACGAGTATTCATCATCCCTGCGCAGTTCCGCTTTCATTTTCTCTCTCTATTCCCATTTCTCTAGATTAAATAAATATAGATTATACTAGCGCCGTCTGGTTCAGACAAGCACTAAACAAGAGGGGGTTTGTTATGCATATATGTATGAGTTATTACAAAACAATTTTTACCGAAACCTCAAACAAGATTCGGAAAATGGTATTGATTGTGTTTCTTTTACATTTCTTTAATATCAGACGGCGTGGAATGTAGAATCTCGACACGATAAATCAGAATTCAAATTGAATAAAGTTCCTTCCTTCCATTTATTTTTCCGAAATCAATTTGTCCTTTGTAATCTGATTATTGTGGGAAGATATGAACCAAAAATATTTCTAAAAAGCTAAAAATTTCTAATTATTTCTCCTCTCTGTCTGTTGGTATTGTATTATTACTGCTAGTTTTGTATTCTATTTTCTTTCTCTTATACCGTACTTTAACCAAATAAAACTCATTCGTTTCAGATTCTTGAACAAATTTGATTCTAAGGTCATTCCAAACTCCGATATTCGTGGTAGATGGTTCTTCTAGGAATGGAACGAAAATAAATTTGACTTATGGAATTTATACTTCCATATGAACCAATATCTCCTTTTTCGTATTCGCAATCAATATTTAAGAAGAAGAATATGTGTTCGGGCTGTAAATATTACTATTGAAAGTTTGAATTTTGTTCGCCTCTGTTGAAAGGGTATTGTGACCGGAAAGATAGTCTTTGGGAAAGAATATTTTTTTTAATAATGTTAAGTGAGTAGAAATTACTTTTTTATGAAGACTAATTTGATCACCAAATGACACTAACTATCCAAATTTGATGGCAAAAAGGATGCTTCCAAACAAATCCAGAAGAGTCTAGAATGATTATTTGAAGAGAAAGTACTAGAATCTTCACTAGAATGGTTTCTTTTTCTGGTTTTAAATACACTTACTATAAATTTTGATTTCAAATCAATAAGAATTAAAATATTGTTCAACAAATCACTTTAGAATCTAACATATTTCTATTCTTTGATTATATTAAAATGAATCCTGATTTGCTGAATGTAATTGATTTTTTATTTATTTATTTTCACTTTTTGAGTCAAACACTAATAAAGAATTTGAATGAAAGACCTCTTGAATTAATAAAGTAATATCTGGAAAATTAATTAATGAAATGATGTCGAATAACAAATAAAGTGAACCTACATGACATTTGTAGAAATTGAAATTGGTACCAAAGTCCATATATTTACTAAGATTAAAAAGAGTTAATATAAAGTGGTTGTGAAGTAATGACTCAATAACTTATAAAATTTCTCAGATCAAGATAATTTCTGAGTATAATGAATGGAATGAAATACATCCATAAGGTATAAAATAACTTAATCTATATCTATGACTAATTCACACATTTCTAAATTCTAAAATTTATTAGCTAATCAAATTAAGCAATAATATTAAGCCCATGCTTTATATATCTGTTACATATATATAGCATATAAAAAAATCTTACAAGGAACAATTTTGTTGAAACAAACTTTTTCAGGCTATTTCGTATCATTTTATTCTAAAATAGTGTCGAAATAAATATTTCTATCCAAATACA
>BMAV01000022.1:2700-41265 GCA_019973955.1 Trichonephila inaurata madagascariensis | reverse complement strand
TGTGAAATGCAAGTAATAAATTAAACGCAGAAAAATGGCAGAATTTAAACAATTTTAGACGTTAATAACAGCAGTTACAAAATGCGAAATATTTGCACCGAGTTCTAATGACTAACACGTTAAGGCTGATATTGCTTAATAAAAAAACAAAAAACAAAAAAAAAATGGCACCGTTTTGCTAAAACAATTGAAGTCTCACTTTTAAGAAAAAGTAATTTAAGATATATATAACCCTTAAATATGTCTTCAATGAATCTTTCTTTTCGAAATATTTACTAACGCATTCTCTAAATGGCTCTTGTTGAAGAGAGAAAATTAAGTATTATGGTTCTAGAGTATTAGCTTACAACAGAAACCTAATTCTAATTTCATTTAATTCAAATGTCTAACAGGTTAGCAATGTATTAACATCCTATTTAGGAGCAACGCGAAGATTTGGCAATTTTGAGGAATGAAAAGCGAAAGAGAATGACTCCAGAGTTGATACTCTACCATTCTATCTTTCTCACTTGGGGTATATCATGCCCTGTATACACGACAGAGTATCATGAGGACTCAAACGTTTAGCTCTATAGAAACATCGCTGGCGGGAAACTCGGCATCATGATCTGCTGCCACGACTAATCCAAAAGATAAAAAAAAAGCATTGTTTTACCCTTGTATTTATAAGTGAGGATTCAATAAATACACAAATAAGTGACATAGTAAAACATGTTTGTGTTTAACGTATCTTTTTGCAAAAGCGTGTAAATGGATAATATTTATGATATTTAGTGTCACTTAGATTAGAAAATGTATATAAAATTGTTTTAAGAATAGTACTATAGTAAACAATTATTCAAGTACAATAGAATTGATTAAGAACATAGAATGACCCATTTTCAAAATATTCTCCTTTTGTGAAAAATGCTTCTATTATAATAATATTTTGCCTGTATATAGCTCAGACCTCTGTACAAAGGCTCAACTAGAGTTTTTGAAATATATAACTTAGATGTGGGTTTATCCATGTTTTACGACAACAGAGGGGAGAAATTTTAAGAAAAAAACTCCGATAATTATCTCAATTGGTTGTTATTTTGAAAATAAGGTGAATTTTTCAAAAATCATAGTTGAGCCTCTGTACAGAAGTCTGAGCTATATACAGGCAAAGTATTATTATAATAGAAGCATTTTTCACAAAAGGAGAACATTTTGAAAAAAGGTTATTCTAAGTTAATTTTTTGCCGAAATATTGTACTGAAATAATTTTTTTTGTTAAAATGTCCTTAAAACAATTGTATACATGTATTCTAATCCAAGTGACACTAAATATCATGAAAATTATCCATTTGTGCGCTTTTTTAAAATCACGGTTTCGAAAGTAGTCGGAAACGAAGTAGGATTCAAAAGTTCCCGGTCTGTCTATAACTTTAAAAAAAAAAACGCAATTAGACTGCTGAAACACGTCCTCCTTCAAAATAGGTCTCTCAAGCAGCAATACACTTTTGCCATTGCTTGTAAAGGTCATCGAAACATTTTTGGAATCCAATTTTTAGCCGTGTCCATTAATTTATCCTGCGATGCACTTTTAAGTTCATCTGCAAATTTGTCTTCGTTTAACATGCGAGGAACAATGTGACATATGCGTGTTTTCTTAGTCGGTATCCTTTGACATGTGGCCGAAAATATTCTGCTATTTTGTGTTTGAAGTCTATTCTTACAAATCACCGCAGAAACCTTTTTGATGTTTTCAGCTGTGCGTAAAGTCTGCGGACGTCCAGAGCGTTTGTCGTCTTCGACATTTTCCTTGCCTTCTCTGAAACGTCAATGCTACTTGCGTTCGCGATAATGTACCACAGCCTAACACATACTTCAAAATTTCGTTTGTCTCCGAAGCACTTTTTCCCAAGCGAACACAGCATTTGTTATCTCTGCTCAACAAACGCCATTTCTTTCAATCGCCGACTACTAAATGCATCCGCCTACAAAATACGATGCCGTAGCAAGCCACAAACCACGTGATTTGGACAAACTTTTTTTAGAAAAGAGGAAGAAAACAGTAACATGGAAATATTATTGTAGTCGTTGTTCTCTGCAAAAAGTTTCCACTTTATAGGCTCAGTCCGGGAACTTTTGAATCCTACCTCGTAGTTGAACCTTTGTAAACTGACTCTAGCCAATGATCTAGAATAAATAGATCTATGTATAGAATTACGTCTTTTTTACTGACTTGTGCATGCATTTTGATTTCTTGTTCAGCTGAAAAAATTCTATTCATGGCAGAAAAACATAACGAGATTAAGAATAAGGAATAACAAGTTTAAGAAGCAAATTCCATAAAATCTGTCTCTTAGCGTTAATTGGATTAAACTGCTCGAAATGCAAAGGTTAAATTAAATATATTTGTGTTTTACAGTTGGAATGGGGCCTACATATGATTTACACAGATGGTCAACATTAAGAAACTGATGTTCTATAGAATAAATATAAAGTGGTAAATCTCTCTCGGAGGCTACTGAAGAAAAAAAGGGAAACCCCAAAAACGTAATCACTTTTGAAAATTATTAAAGCGGCCTTAAATAAAATTTCTATGTAACAAGTATTCATGATTTGATGTGGGTAAATTCAGAATATATTTTTGATCACGACATGAATTAATATAATTACAATTAAAATCTTTAGTATACAAATAAAAAAAACCTCACAAAACTATTAAAATCCAAAAGTGAACTTTCAGAATAAAAGCGTCACCAGCTTGGCGGACATTGAATTTTCATTACAATTAAACATAGGGCAAGTGACTGTTAGACCTGACTAAGTAATCTATAATTCAATCGATATCATTGGTTATTTCTATCCGCGATAAGCACCTTTGTTAAGTTCATAAGAGTGAAAAGTCGATTATGCTGTTTCAAATGTTTACCTCCTCATGAGTTTGACAAGCTGGTGTTTCCCAGTACCATTGAAACATCAAATGTGACGCTTTCTATATGCCTGAAACTTGTGTAAATTTAATTTGTCATTTAAATTTGTTGCGGAAAAAACATTTGGTGCTGCCATTTATTTATGTAATTGAGGTTTATTAATGGTTTGACAGGAACTGTTTGCAGATGTTAAAATATGTTGTTCCGGGATGATTTTTTCATTTCTCTTTCTTTTCATCATGTGACATCTTTTGATAAAAAATATATTCTTTTTTTTATCGGCATACAAAGTAGACAGTATAGACATTCATCTGTCATAATTCATCTTCATTTAAGTTTAAAAGCAGATTGACAAAAAATTATGAATGAAAGGTAGTAAAGAGACGAGAAAAATTGTCTTCAGAGTCCTTCAGAAATTACGTTAATATATTAGATATGTATACGTTATTGTATAAATGTACTTTTTGAGCGAGCCACATTGTAACAAAGTTTTAAATTAAATCATTTCCTTTTCAATCATATACCATTCTTTCTTGTACTTGCACTTCAACTTTTTTCTTCTTAATTTCCATCTCTATAAATTCCCCTTAAATTCACTTATGTAAAAGTATATCATTTATTTATTCGCTTTCTACATTCACTACATGCGTTTTGAAATTGTTCCTACTAAATACAAAATCTGAACAAACAAAAACGTATCTTAAGCGAATAAATGTAAGACTATTTTCTACATCTAAAGATACGTTTTATGAAATTAAAAAAAAAATTGCATATTTCTGTGCATTTCATTTGAAAAGGAAGCCATTGCTTGTGTAAATTGTTTTCTCGTTTTCATAGAGTTTAAGTTAAGCGACGGTAGTGAGTAAAAAGTTTAGAAAGATTCCATTTTTATGAATGAAAGATTAAATTTGGCTGTTCAACAACAGGATTCCTAAGTTATAAGGAGTCATTACTTCAGATTAAAAATGTGAATAATTCTCAGAATCAAACATTAGAGCATTTACTGTTAATTACGATTTTTACCTTAGTGTATGAACTAATTTTTGTTTCTTTTTGTTTTGAATGTTACTTTGATATGTGTGAGTGTGTAGAAAGTGGTTGAAAATAAAATTAAATGCGTTTATTTTCTACATACAGTGAAATACGTTTAACGCGAAAACGCTTAAGACGAGATATTGGTTGAAGTAATGCAACGATCCCGCCAAACTACTATGCATTTTCATACATACTTTTTCTCTGAACACGAAATGAAAATCGCTTAATTCGAAGATTTCCCTTATGGGAATGAACAAAATATATAGAAAACACCAGCCGTGCAGGCTAGATTTAAGAGGGGTGTGAAATGAAAGAGGGGGTTTCACATGTTTCGTAGAAAGAGGGCTAAGCTTTGAAATACCCTCGAAACACAGAGCTTGTTTATCTAAGCTACTTTCACCCTCCATCCCTACAAACGCCACACAGGAACCTCTCATCAGTTCACTTTGAAATTCATTGACGAGTATATCGTAGTGTGAGAAAAAATCAGTGAGTTTGGTTCGCGTTACTGTTTCTATTTTAGAAGTTTTTTGCAAACACAATTATAAAAAGCTCCGGGGGAAAGCACACTTCTATTTCGCTTAAAATGATGATGAAGCTTCTTAAGGCTGTTGATCTAAAACAGAAGACGAAAATGGAAATCTGAAAAGATTTTCGTATTGCAAACTACTTTATCAACACAAATTTAAAAAAGGGAACAAATTATGTAAATGTTTGAAAGGTTTTTATTAAATATATTTTTAAAAATGTACTATAATGAACTTTTTTTGTTGAATATGTTTGTTTTTTCCTACAATATTAACACGAAAAAATATTTCAGTCTCCTCAGTTTAGTTTTAAACGATTTATTCTGTATATCAGATTATTAATTTATATGAATTATTGAGCTTCTGAGTCCTCTTCAATTTAACTTCAATATACCTAAACTTATTAAAACAGAAATTTCTATCTTTTCTTTAAAAAAAAAACCTTTCAAAAGGCAACAGTGAAAAGATGAAAAGAAAGGAAACATTTATCTAATGATCTAAAATGTTCGATAAATAACTCCCAGAAATTAGTCAAATGTCGATTAATGACTGATTTCTTCTGAAAGGGAAGGAGAATTCTTCAAAATATTCTTAAAGCGAAATCCTTACGACCGCCTTTTTCGTGTCTGAGGGGTTGAAACTTTTCTTCGAGAAACTCTTGTTTGAGAAGAAGATTCATCTTTTTTAAACAGGTAGTTAAAAAAACTAAAAGAATTGTTCTGAGCAGAACTTTATCTTTTTATTGTTAACAGTAACTTAACCGTTTATTATTACAATTACATGAAAACTGTAGGCTAGTTTCTCTCGTGCTTTTGCTAGATACAATTAATCCCAATAAAACTTTTTTACCAGCAGCTTGTTACATTACTTAAAATACTTCATTGGGCACCAAAAACAGTACTAGTAATTTAATCGCAAGTGACCTACAATCCTGAAGAATGTGAGCGAAATTTGGATATTTTTTTCAGACGAAAAAACCCCCCATTTACGTTTAATATAGGTTATTGTGATTATAACAAGTGTTCTGTTTCTATTGTAAGTACTTTTTCGAAAACAATCTAGATGAAAATATAAGATTTCTCTCTATTTCGACATTAATGAAATGAAATGCAATATTAATATAAGTTTCTGTGGGTGTAAAATATCAGGCTCTCATCTTGTGGGCCCTTAAAATTTACAAATATTCTCTCATCAAACAGTTCTGAACTTTAACTTCAAATTAAATATTGTTATAATCTAAAATTCAATTTTTCATATCAGAAAAAAAGATTTGAACACGTTTTACGCAATGAAAAATATACTCAGATACTTTGAAAAGAACGCAGAGAGAAGGAAAGATACAGAGGCGCTTGAGATCCCAAAACAAAGACAATTAAATAAATACAGTGTGTACAATTTGAGAAATGCAGCGGAACTTCAATAACGCGTCCTGCTGCAATATATGCCACAACATGATCCAGCATTAAGCTGATAAGACGTTGGATGTTCTCCTAAAGAAGATGGTCCCACAAGTCTTGAACACATCCACTTTTAAGTCATATACAGAGTAACAAAGCGGCATCTTATGTTTCAGCTGTTCTGTCAAATGTTCTATGCAGGACAAGTCCGACGAATGGGCCGGCCATTGAAAAGTTTGAACATGAAAATCTCGAGCTGTATGTGGACAAGCACTATCTCTCTGAAAAATTACCCCTAGAAGACGACTTCGGAAAGGTCCCACATGGGGTCGAAGAATGTTATAAACATGACCCTGGCCTGTTTAAGGCTCCACGTAAGACCATTAGAGTGGACCAGCTATCATAGATTATTGCCCCTAGTCCAATACGCCGATCTCAAAAAGAACCGGGATTCATCCTTAAACATGATGTTTTTCCATTTTGTGGAATTCCACATTCCTCTGGCTTGGTACCATTATTGACGTAGTCACCGATATTTAGGAGTTAAAGTAGTACACGAAAAAAATGCTTGGGTTACAAATTCGCTTCCACAGGATGTTTGGAAATGTTCTACGGAACAACTGGCAGCCCTACATCTGATTGTATCGTAGAACGAGTGATCGTGGGATAGCTTGCCGCATGATCCTTCGATTATCTATCTCCATTGTCTTTCTGGTCACTCAAGACGTTTCTGCGTACGAAGGTACCATTTCGTGCTTACTGCTCCGAACATGTGTCCTAGTAACAAACTTTGAACGATACGGCGAACAGCACGTAGTGTCGTCCAGCCCACGGTTTTCATGTAGATGATAAGGCCCCACAAACGCACTTAACTGTGAGAAATGTCTTCTCACACCTGGAATTTTTCTCTTACAAAAAAAAAAAATTCCTAGATTCGGAATGTGATTGTACTTTTATGAATCTTCCATTGTGCACCAATTTACTTAGGACTCACGTCCTGATTGCAGCGCCATAGTAGAGTGCGCGGTCAGAAAAGAGTGCGCAGCGGAGAGGAGTGTACAGAGTGTCGCATTGGGGCAATTGGCACCAAACTTGGATCATTTTCATATCCGACATATTTAACTACTTTGAAAAGTTTCGCGATTGTAGCTCTCTGACTTCTTGGAGTGCTGTTTGTAATGTTCATAAGTTATATTGTTTCAAACATGAATGCTCGGAATAATATACAGAGAGGTGATACCCCTTCCACTTACAAGAGAAATGGTAATATACACAAAAACATTTTCTATCTTTCAAATGTTCTGATTACAGGCTCGACTTTTTTATTATATAAGAAAAGGAAATTCCGAAATATTTTACGGCAAATAATCAAAAAAGGTTTTTTTTTTATTTAAGCATTTTTTCCTGATGCAAACAATATAAACATTAAGTACTTACGATTCCGAAACACTAATTAATTTTTAGCGGGTATGAACCTTGAAATTAAAACTTAAAAAATGTATATATAAGCAAGTTTTAAGAATACTCTGTTTCAAATTTTAAAACAAAAACTTATACTAAAAACCATTATACGCGAGAGTTAGCAGGTTTAGTTATTTCCTGTACCCCTTCTGTGTAGTTTCTTATTCTTAGGAGTTGAGCCTAAAAAGGTATATAAATAATAAAATTCGTTTTTATGTTCTTTCTTTTCAATCTCAATCGTAGAGAACGTGCCTTTTTGGAAAATTCAATCACGTTTTTGCCGGATCAGCGACAGAATAATAAGGCACTTCGGCAAGAACACAGTCCATCTTGTTCTGAAGCACGTAAATACTAAAAGTAGCTCTTCTTGAATTTCTTTTCTTGTTATTATTGTAGGATTAGGATTTTTGGCCCTGAATTTTAAAATTCGAACGCTTCATTTTGCTCATTCTCGAGAAATTTTTCTTAAAAATTTTTTTTTTTTTTTCTGAACAAATAATTTTAAATTGCTTATTCAGAAGTAAGAATGTCCTCGTGTTAACGTAACTGTAATGCATAAGGGCCAGATCATAAAGTGTCGTTAGCATCATTTGACCTTGAATCAGATTTACAAGGTTTATCGTCAATATCCTGTGTAATTTCCAATGCAACGTTAATTCGAATTCGACTTAATCTCTCTCCCTTTCCATTATAGGAAACATCAAGTAAATTTTTGTAAAAATATATAATAATTTTTTTTGTTTGTATTTCTTGGAGTATTTTTCAATCCAAAACATTTCTCCATTTCATTAAAAAAATTTAATGTTTAGAGCGAACATGTATCTTAAAATTTAAAGGTAAAACATAAACGATATTATTAAAAAATAAATAAAAAGCAGGCATGTAAATAATTAAAAAATATTGCTGTAGGTATTTTGTCTTCAGAAAAATTTCAAAAAGTATTTGTTATATTTCAATATTGTTCTTTTTTAAGCATATTTTAAACCAAAAAAAATGCAATTGGGAATACCTCTTCTGATTGCATCAAGTATATAGTATATACATATTATATATTCAAGTATATACATATTATTTAGAGCGTCTTAAATAATATATATTATTTTTCATTATATATGTTAAAAGGTCACATAAGATGTATAAATATTTATGACAAAAGAGACAATTTTAACTTCAGTATTATTAAAATACCACATTGGATTAGCAACATACATATCTCAGTAGATAAAAACATTTTTCATAACTATATGCAACGCGAAAATTCTTAATTTCTGAAAAATAAAAAATAAAATAAAAAATTATAATAACATAATTATATATCACTTAGAAAAATTTGTCCGGTTAAAACGGTTATTAAAATAAAATTAAATAATCATAATTATCACTAAAATGAATATCTAAATTGTATCAATTATTATCTTAATTCTTTATTATTACGGATGTTAATAAATAAAAACATAACAACATTGTTTTTACAATGTTATCTTACATTTCCCTTTAATTAAAAATTTCATTCTGTACATCACAGATTACGTACCATATAATTCATATAAATAATGATAAATATGTTGATATATATCATTATTAGATTTCCCCCCCTATAGATGTGGAAATTCCAAACCAATTCTTGCATGACTTTAGTTTTTTTTCCCCCATTCATTTAACTTTAAATAAAATAGTTCTTTTAGTCATTGTACAAAGTTAGGTTTTACACAATTTATTTTTTAATTAAATGATTTTTTTAAACACTTGTTTGGACCAATATATCTCTAGAAGACTTGTTTGCAGAAATTCAAACCATCAGTCTCTCAATACGGTAGTTGTAAATAATATTATAATTACAGTAAACTCTGGCGTATAACGCTTACCTATACTTTCAAGTAGCAATTTTTAATATTTAAATATATTCGCCGTATAACGTCCATCCCCTTTTCTTTACGAAGGAACCTGAAATGTACAGGGCGCAATGCTCTTATGTTTTGAAATCATTTATTCGAGGTATTATCTTTTGCTTTAGAAAAAAATTGTATACTTGGAGAGCTATAACCTTTAAGTTCACAAGAAATATCATTTCTTTTAAATAAACAGTATTTCGATATATAAAAGAAATCTAATTGTTTTCTATGCTGATCTTATACATATATGTATATATATAAAATAACAGTGAAGAAGTACTAGAACCTACAGTGTTAATATATATATATATATTTAAAGTTTTCCTGCTATAACATGCACCCATAAATTGCGATCTTATTTTTTGTTAAAAGTGCTACAGTATTTTAAAGTATGTAGAAAAGTATCAAGAAATAAGATTATTAGTATTAGAAATATAGTTTTTGCTTTAATTTATGTTAATTCATAATTATTTTTAATAATATTCCAGAATTAATAAGCCATTGCCTTAAACATTAAACTATTTCGAATGATTTTTAGGCATGTATACGTTTTACATAAATAGTAATAAATTCAGGACATGCAGGGAGTTCCGAAAATAGCGCCCAAACTCTGCACAAACAGATTCCTTGTTGAAAGTACATAAGAAATGATCAAAGACCTGCATCTGTACGTGATCCGATCCATAGCTTACGAGAAAAATACGAAAAACAAAGTATGACGTCATAGTCATTTTAGACACATCAACAGCAGTATAATATTTATAAAGGCAGATGTGTCCTCGTGCATATCTCGGCAGCTTTGAGATCGCCATGGAATGGATGAGTGCACACTTCCTCCAGCAACTTTGTCCATTTGTGTAGTCACTGCATATCGATGCACCAATTTTTTGAGAATGACTCATAGGCAAACATTCCAATGGTTTGAGGTCTGGTGATCGCGACGGCCATAGAACTGGACTCCCACGTCCATTCCAGCGGTTCTAAGTACTCCATATCCAGCCAATCATATACAGCAATACAGAAACGCGCTGCACCCCATCATGAACCAGCATGCATCATCATTTAACGTATTTTTCTCATGAACCTTAGATCATCAGATACAGTTCTTTGGGCCTCTTACATGTACTCCCAACGAGGAATCTGGCTGTGCAGAGTTTAGAAGCTAATTTTGGGACACTCTGTAGATACATTATAATCTCAGTATTATTAGCAGAAAGGTGAAAGTTGGCTAACCATAAAACTGGTTTTAAGCCTGCAAAGGAGTCTTCAGCCTGCTACGTGTTATTGATGTTGAAAAAAAATCCATCTGAAATCTCTGAATTCAGATATCTCTTTTGTCTGGATTTCTGATATGTATATATATATATATCGTAAAATCCAGCGTCTAACCTGCACCGCCGTATAACACGCATCCATACATTCAAGCTGCAATTTTTAACTTTTAGGTTTATTTGCCGTATAGGTATATTTGCCCCCTCCTCCTCCTTTTTTTCCGAAGAAACCTGAAATGTAACAGCGCGATGCTCTTATGTTTTGAAGTGATTTATTTGAGGTACAATTCCAAGCTATGAAAAAAGCATGTTTCTAGAACTACAATCCTGTGTAAGTTCATACGGAATGTCATATCTTTTAAATTTCTAATTTATTAAAAATCTAATTTATTTCGATATATATAGATGTCCAATTTTCTTTTATGCCCATCTCGTGTTTTATTTTTACAGCTACCATTTTTTTTATACCCGGCGTATAACACGCACGCGTACATTTCGATTTTATTTTTTGTGTTATAAGTGCGAGTTATACGACGGATTTTATGGAATATATATATATATCATACGCTATCTACCAACAAATAATAAGACATCGCAATATTGGGATGTATTTAGCGTGAAATTAGCGAATATATCCTCATAAATTGAGAGCCTTGATTAGTGATGAGGATAGCACTTCAGCTAGTATCTCACCAAATGTCTACAATATGCTAAGCAAGGACGATAAAGACTAATTTCTTTTAATATGTATCAAAGTGAAATGACGCAAAAAAGTTCGATGTAGAACAGGGGTCGGCAATCTATGGCCAGCGTGCCACATGTGACACGTAGCGCGATTCTTAGTGGCACTCTGCCCTACCCCACAAATGTGCTAATTTTTGAGTGGATGGCAGATGATAAATTTGTAATGCACCTCTCTCTTATTCGACAAACATCTTCAGAATTACGGACATTTACGGAATTACGAAAAAATCTGAAAGATAACTCGTATAGATAAATATACAGCTATTTTTTTTGTAAATTATTGAATGTCATTACTGGAGAGAGATAATTGTGCTTGAAGCAAAAAAATTGCAGTACTCTGCTTTCCACTTTTTTGGTTATACATATATATATATAAGTAAAAAAAAATCTCTCCTCATATAAATAAGATGTCAAGTTCGCACACACAAAGAAATTTTTTAACAACTGAATGCTCAGAATCGTGTCAAATTGAGAATAATACATTACAACCCAGATTCTGCGATATGAAAAAAAAAACAAAAAAAAAAAGTAGAGCGGTTATTTAACTATAATGAAGGGAAATACTAATATTTTATGTTGTCTATTTCTTATTTTAAAAATTAAATTATATTTAAAAATACATAATATAAGTACAATTTTTGTTTTTTGTTGAAAAAATAGTTATATTTTGTGCCGTTTACTTTTATGTTAAGGTATCCGACTACGTTCGAAACCGTGATTCTGCAAAAGCGTATAAACGTATAATATTTATGATATTTAGTGTCACTTAGATTAGAAAATGTATATAGAATCGTTTTAAGAATAGTATTACAATAAAAAATTATTTAAGTACAATATTTTGACAAAAAATGAACATAGAATGACCCATTTTCAAGACATTCTCCTTTTGAGTAAAATGCTTCTATTATAATAATATTTTGCCTGTATATAGCTCAGACATCTGTACAGAGGCTCAACTAGAATTTTTGAAATATATAACTTAGAAGTGGATTTATCCATGTTTTACGACAACACAAGGGGGAAATTTTAAGAAAAAAACGCCGATAATTATATATTTCAATGGGTTGTAACTCTGAAAATAATGTGAATTTTTCAAAAGAAAAAAAATAGTTCAGACTCTCTGGAGAAGTCTTTACTTTATATAAGCACACACACACAAAATATTATTATTTTAGAAGCAATTTTTATAAAAGGAGAACATTTATAGAAAAAATATTATTCTAAGTTACTTTTTTGCAAAAATATAGTATTTAAATAATTTTTTTTTGGTCAAAATGTCCTTAAAACAATTTTATACATGTATTCTAATCTAAGTGACACTAAATATCATGAAAATTACCTATTTATGCGCTCTTTTAAAATCACGGCTCCGAACGTAGTCGGATATCTTAAGAAATATCTTTTAAAATGATGCAAAATTAATATGCAATAAATCTGTAAATCTATATTATTGACCTCTATTCTCTAACTCTGCCTGCATTATGGTGAGAATCGAATTGTTTCAATGTCCTACTATATGGCACGCTGTATCAAAATGGTTGATTGGTTTGGTACGCCACAGATAAAACGTTGCCCCGACCCCTGATGTAGAATAACCATGTTCTGCATTAACTTTTGCCTACTGTGGCATGTGAAAGTGGCGATCACTCCGAGAGTTGTGAAGCCTCATAAACAGCAACATTCATAAATAAGAAAAATACCTCATATTATAGGCACAGGCCTTAATTTCGCGACAGAGTGTAGTAGTTATAAATTTTGTCTTCCTCAGTTCTAATTACTGTAATTATTTTATTACATATCTGTCGGAAGAAATAAAATTACAACTAGCAACATGATTGGCATTATTTAATGGATGCATTGTTCATTAACGTTGCCTTTCAAAGTACCTCGGGGTCTATGGGCTTAAAGTATCCAAAAGTAATGGCTTATTTTTCTAAACTACCCATCAGAATGTAATAAACTGTTCATCAATGGATTGAAAACCCCACAGAGATTTTTTGGGTCTAGTTCGATCGGCTGCACGTGTGCGCATTATTCGGCAATCGCCTACAATAAACTTGTTCACTGACTTCATTAGTAAAGATGTGGACGTCACAGCAAAAGATGCAGCGTGTACTTTGGTTAATTGAAATAGGTCACGCGTGGGCAGCGACTTGTTAGAAGAGAATGGAATGTCGTTACTGGCTTGCTTAATAGACTAATCAGGACTCCTAGAAAATGAATTGCGTTCACGATCAACAGTGTCTTATATCACGAAAATTTAAGGATACATGCCAATTTGAAATACCAAAGTTCCCATTAGTGGATAGATTTTGATGACGGAGCGTCAACATTCCATTCTGTTTCAATACGTCGCTGTAAATGCGGGACTGATTTAAATTCCGTTGCATCTTTTCCTGTGACGTCCACATCTTTACTAATGAAAATAGTGTAAAAAGTTTATCGTCTGCGATTGTCAAACAATGCGCTCAGGTGCAGCCGATCGGACTGGACCCAAAGTTTTCCAATCCATGCATGAACAGTTTATTACATTCTGATGGGTAGTTTCGCAATAATAAGCTATTACCTTTGGTTACTTTAAGCCCGGACACCTTGTATATACTAGCTGACACGGCCACGTGTTGCTGTGGCTTTGTTTTAATACGTTGATTTAATATTATTCTGAGCTATTCAATGCAGTCACATTAACCTTCCTTTACAATTTCGGAAATTAAACATACAACAACATAATTTTTTTAATTTTGCATTTTATTCATCTTTATTTGAGTTTTGAATAATGCATGAATTACTTGCAAAGTTGTTAGGTAACAACACATATGGAGATTTAATCTATACTAATAAAACAAAGAGTTTATGTGTGTGTTTCACCTGTACCGGTCAAACTAAAAGCAATCCAGAAGTATAAAACTTGGCACATAATTACTCTAGGTTCTAATAATGTGCACTACAAAGAGTTTTTTTTTCGAAATTCGCTTTAGAATTTTTAAAATTAAATTTTTTTTAAGCAATTTTCCCATTTTTTTTTCAATAACTGGATATTAGTTTTGCTGGATTGGCAACATGCTTTTGTTTACATTTGATTAGCGATGTCACCGGAAGTGAATCGTGTTTTCTTATATAATCAAGCATATCTTATCCTTTTCCAGAATTTCAAACAAAAGTGATGAAACTTTGTTTTATTCATTAATGCCAATTGACTGTCACCAATGACAATATTATAAGTTTTTGCCACTATGTAATATGAGTTTTTCTTCGCCAATGTGGTGGGCAATACCAAAGTTTGTTCAATGTTTTGTATGTGTGTGTTCGGGATACAGTTTCATATTAAATCAGTATATTTTGTTTTTAAAAATAGCTGCGATTTTAGATAATAATAGAATCTGTTTTCTGCAAGGCTGTTTTTTTATTTGATTGCTCATTAAATTTACGTATCTTTTATTCTTGTGCATGATTATTTCTTATATATTATTGTGGTTTATAATACTACATGTTGATTGCGTTATAGAACAACTACCCTTCTTGCAAGGCCTAACTTAATTACTGTACTGGCTACTTTTAAAGATATTTTCATACCATCCGATATCCTATTTCATCTAATATTCATGATTTGTCAGAGCTTTGCTATTATCATCAAGAAGGCCTGAGAGCCCTTTCTCTTTAAACCTTTTAGTTGTATCTGAAAATTTTTTTGCTTCCATTTTGCTTACTAACTTTATGTTGACTTTTAAAGAGTTGACTTAGCAAAAAATGTGTACAAATTTTGGTACTTAACAGTTGTAAGGACCTCAGGTTTGCAATTCTTTCAAAACAAAACGTTAGTGGAGCTATCAATCTACGAATTTACTTAGGCGACAATCCATCTGATGTTGATATCACAACACCCAACATATTAATAAGTATAGCGTAAAACTAAGTTTTCACCAGAATATTGGTACATTTCAGCAGAACTTCTTACCTACTTCCAACTGCATAGCATGGCCATTTGGTCAAAAAAATAAGTACTTATGTGTTATCGCAGCCTATTGGCGGCATTAAATTAAACGAAGCACATGGTTGCCTCAGCTTAGCACGTACAACACATGCAAAATTTTTAACGTTGGTATTGGTGCGATAAAATGTAAGTAACAACATTTCCTTCCATTGAAAAAGAAAAACGATACAGCATTTCCTAAAACTTACGTATAAGAGTAACAGCGGCCAAAGTGGCACTTTTTTCACTAAAATTTGACTGTTTTTTTTTCAATTTCTACTATTAACTCATACTCTCTATATATTTATTTATTTGTTTATTTATTTATCTTCATGGAATTTTCAATCGTTAATAAAATACACTTTAAAGCGCTCAGTTGAGCTGAAATTTTATATACGTGATTATTTTGGATGACAATACAGTAAATTATAATAAAAATTAATTGATTAAAACTAATTATTCAAAGAATTACAAATACATCCACGTTGGCATCATTTTTGGCGACTTGTGTCAAAACTTGAAAAGGTTTCTTTTTTCACATTTTAAAGCGCTTCTTTGAGCTGAAATTTTCTATACATTATTGTTTAGGGTAAAAATACGATAATTTAATTCTAGTTAATTAAAATGAATTGACTGAAACTAACTATTTAAAGAATTACAGATACAGCAACGTTGGTTTCACTTTTAGCGACTTGGGTCAAAATTTTAAAAGATTTTTTTTTTCTCACGTTTTAAAATATTCAGTTGAACTGAAATTTTATATACACGATTGTTTTGGATAACAATACGATACTTTAATGATACTTACCGTAAAATCAGGCGTATAACGCGCACTTTTGACACAAAAAAAATAGTGAGATTTAAGGGTGCGCGTTATATACCGGGTATAAAAATGATAGCTTTAAAAACAAAACAAAAAAGATGAGCATTGAAAAAAATTCTTCTACATAAATCGAAATACTATTTCTTTTAAAGAAATGGCATTCCTTATGAACTTATTGTAGTTCTAGAAGTATACTATTTTTTTTTCTCTCTCTCTCTAAAGCTTGGAATAATACCTCGAATAAATGACTTCAAAACATAAGAGCATTGCTGCTCGTACATTTCAGGTTTCTTCGTAGGAAAGGGGGTGTGGGTTATACGGCGAATATACCGAAAAACTAAGTATTCCAGTTTGAAAGTATAGGTGGGTGTTATACGGCGGATTTTACGGGAATAAAAATTAATTACCACTTAATGTTGTGATTCTGTCATATGTATATACATATTTATATTAATTATAACTATTTAATAAAAAGTAACTAAAATAAAAATTTTCTTTGTTGATCTAAGTAGGAATTGACTTAAAATTTTTTTTTATATTACTTGTTATTTTTTTATTTCGATACATTATGTTATTCGTAATATATGAATAACATATGAATTTTGACTTTTATAAAAATGAAAAGTTTTTGAAGATTAATTATATTTTTATGAGTTTTGCATTATGATGTATTTATTATGATGTATTATGATGTATTAAGTATCCTTTGAGGGAATGATTATTTCAGTTAAAATGAATTTTATTAAAACTAAATTAAATGCATTTAATTAAATTATAAATTCAAAGTGGTGAGCAAAGTTCTGACCATATGAATTATCTGATACTATTTAATTAATTTTATTTCAGATATTTTCATTTTTGCATGATTTTTTCCCTCATTACGAAATTAATGTTAACCATTTCAATGTTTGCCAGTCAGCTTTTGGTATATTCGCCCGCGCGCCCGAATTTTGATATTATTCTAAACAGTTTTTCCAGTACATCATAATTTTTTAAGAGGTTACATTTTGATTATTATTTTTCCATTATCATTTGTAATAGAAAGCACTAACTACAAATGCAATATCAAATTTCAACATTTAATACAAAAACATTCAATAGTCTTTCATTTAGAATTTAACAATTCATTTCTTCTATTTTTTATTTATCCTTAAAAAGAGTGTGTGTGCTTATGACCCCATGATAGAAGTGATAACTTCAAATTTTGAAATGTTATTTTAAGAATTAGTTAGGTGAAATAAAAGACAAGGGTTAATTAGTATTGTCATATAAAATTATTTATTCATGTCTGTACTCATAAAGTAATATTTCTTGCGAAATATACAGTCCTATTTGTGAATTAATTATATTCTAAGAAGGAAACAATAGATTTATGGTAGCTGAAATAGATTTTAAATACTTTAGATTCAAAATTATTTAAATATCTATATAAAAAACCCTCCTTCAAGTGTTGTTCCGTACTTAGTCGTGCTTTCATTTGACATACCGTAAAATCCGGCGTATAACGCGCACTTATACTTTAGAGCTGAAATTTTTAATTTTTAGGTATATTCGGCGTATAACGTGCACCCCCCTTTTTACAAAGAAACCGGAAATGTACGTATTCAAAGCTCTTAAGTTTTAAAGTAATTTATTCCAGGAAATATCCTAGGCTTTTGAAAAAACAATATATATATACTTCTAGAAATACAACCCTTTAAGTTCATAAGAAATGTAATTTCTTTTAAATAAATAGTATTTCAATATATATAGAAGTCTAGTTTTTTTTTCTATGCTCAGCTTTTTTTCTTTTTTAAAGCTCTCATTTTTATAACCGGTGTATAACGCGCCCTTTTAACTCAAAAAATAAGATCGAAATTTACGGGTGCGAGTTATACACCGGATTTTACGGTAATTAAATTGAATTTTGATTTTAAAAAATCTACTAAAGGCTTTGATTTGTCTTTTGAAAAATCTACATTAAACCCCCCCCCCCCTTAAAATAATAGGCAACTTGTTCAGAAGAGTTGATCCGGTTTCAGTGTAGGCAACTAAATTTTTGTGAATGAATTCGATTATTTTCTCTACACTTTGATTTGGTGAAATATAAATAGTAACCACATTAGAATTATTTGTCCATTTTCTGCTCTACATTTCGCCGCACAAATTTCTCCGATACATGACTCTTTAAACAACAATGATTCAATAGTATTGTTACCATTATTACGAGCGTTACAAACCCAAGCGTAACAATGTTTCGCTATTTAAAACGCATCCTTCAAATTCACTCTCTAGTAAATCGCGCCGAAAGAGAAGTTATCACTTCAATAATTCCTCTTACCTTCATTTGATCGGCAACGGGCCATCGCTGCTTTGGCCCCTCTGAGAAAAGGTCTTCCGTCGCTAAAGCAGCTGAGACAAACAAGCAGATCGCCAAGAGCAGAGCCATTCTCTTTTGGGAACCGAGAAAGCGAAAATTTGGATTTATCTAGGAGATGCGGATGCCGAGAGGATGATTAAATAGTCTCTCCAAAGATCAGAGGCTCCGCCTATCAGCGCGTAAGATGATGCGCAAGAAGACTCCATAAATATCTGTGATGAGATTGAAAATACATTTTATTCTTATTTAAAAAAGTTCCGAAATTAAACCAATCGCTTACATATAAATAAAATTTAATGCTTATTTTCTTTTATTTTTGAATAAAAACTCCTAAATTTACTATTGATAGCTTCTGATATATTTGACGTTTTGAGTTGTACAAGAATACAGGACAATTTTCTATTTATTCAAGAATATTCATTTGTCTTAAGAGGACAAGGGATCTCAGAATGTTAAATTTAAAAACTTTTGATGGTTTTTCACGAAATAAAGTTCAAATAATTCTTAGTAAGTATTTAAATCATGCACAATTTTTTAAAGAGAATTTCTTATTATTTTACATTTATTATTAGCTACTATTTTATTTATTACAATTCCTTACCCTTTTTATTGTATGTTTATCACACCTTGTGATTCTCGTACTTTTCTTTATGATTCACATTCACATATAAAAAAAGCATATTTAATCGTAAAATGAATAATTTTAATAAGTGTATTTTAATGGGTTTGTTAATAGAAAAAAAATCGAATTTCGCACAGCAATCTGTTTTCTAGATATATATATATATATATATATATCTAGAAAACAGATATATATATATATATATATATATATATAAAAAATATCTTTTTAAGTTATTGAATTTTTAAATAAGTTATCGAAATAATCAGAAACTCAAACGTGATAAATACATTTTTTCAATAAAAAGTAAAAATTTAATGTTTTATATTTTGGCTTTTTCATGTGAATCGCAAAAGGAATATTGACACAAAATTATTTTAAAAAAACAATGCAATCAGAGCAAAGGGTTATTGAAAAGCTTAAATTTGAAAAATTAAAAAAGTACTCAAGAAGTTCTCGATTTGAATGTTTCATGCTAATGATTACTAACCATTTATTGCGTTCGTTTTTCACAATTCCTATTATTAACTCGCACTCTATACATTTATTTTTCTTGGTGGAATTTTCAATCGTTAATAAAATACATTGTAAAGCGTTCAATTACGCTGAAATTTTATATTCATGATTATTTTGGATGACAATACAGTAATTTAATTATAATGAGTAAAAATTAATTGATTAAAACTAATCATTCAAATATTTACAAATACAGCTACATTGGCATCATTTTTGGCGAGTTAGCGACCATTTTGGCGACTTGTGTCAGAACTTGAAAAGGCTTTTTCTCACATTTTAAAGCACTCATTTGAGCTGAAATTTTCTTTACTTTATTGTTTTGGGTAAAAATAATATAATTTAATTAAAATTAATTGATTGAAACTAATTATTTAAAGAATTACCGATACAGCGACCTTTGTGTCATTTTTAGCGACTTGGATCAAAACTTCAAAATATTTTTTTTTTCTCACGTTTTAAGGCATTCAGTTGAACTAAAATTTTATATACACGATTGTTTTCGATAACAATTCGATACTTTAATGATAATTAATAAAAATTAATTACCACTTAAAGGTGATTCTGTCCATATGTATATACATATTTATATTAATTGTAACTAATATAAATATGTGTTTTGTTGCTAATAAATTGTAATTTTCTTTGTTGATCAAAGAGTAAGAATTGACTTAAAATTTTTTTTATATTATTTGTTATAGTCAAAAATTATGTATATTATTTATTGTATAATACAGCATATTAATAAAATTAAATATATTTGTATGCATTTTTATATATATTAATTTTAATAGTTTTATGTATAATAGTATAATTCTAGAATAATTATGATACATTTTTAATTATTTAGTTTAAATTCAGGGCATGTTTCATTCTTCAAGGAATGAGTTATTAATATAGTTTCCCGAATTTAATCTATTTAATATAATGTCCGATTTCTTATAACACAGCTTATTCTCCTAATAATTTTGAACCTTTAAATTTAGTACGAATAAGCAAATAATACAAAGCGGTAGTTAACGACTACATATATCATGAAAATTAAATTTTTATTTAAAATAGAAAAAAGTAACTAACACCAAATTGCAAAAAGAAAATTTACACCTACGGAGGAAAAATAATTATTCATTTAAAAGAATATTTTTTTCGTTCACATTTTAGAGGATTAGAACAAATTTATATAAATGTTAACCTATTATATGCCGCCCAAAACTCTATTATTTAATTTTTTCAAAAGCGAAATACATTAATATGATAGCATGACTGAAATATGAAAGGAAAAACTGTTTTCAAGTTTCTATGTGCATTGGTTTAGAAACTACAGACCGTCCCTTTTTCGGGACATTGTCCAAATACTATCAAAATTCACAATATTATTGGTAATGCAAGAAAGTGTAGTAAACATCATGGGAGACAAAATAAATCGAGTTTTTGATGTTTTGGGGTTTTTATAGTATGTAGAATGAATCAAAACACTTGTCATGGATACCAACATTACACCTATTACGGATTTTCATAGTTTTTTTTCTTACAGTACGTACATTTCCTCTGTGTTTTAGTTGGAAAGATGAAGTGATTTCCTGGATCAATTCGTACATATGTTTTCACCCGTCCTTCCATCAGTTTATTTCCTTGAGGTCCTCGACGTTGGTTCTGGTTTCTTTGAAAGGTATCACACACACACAAAGAACTATTTCCTCCATCGAACATTCGAAAGCGAGAGCTTCTCATCTGGATTAGCAATTCGGATTTGCACGCCATGTGTTTACCATACGAATATCGATCATCTGGGTGAACAATGGCCACTACCATTTCTCTTTGACCTTATTTCATCAATTCTTTGGCTTATTCCATTCTGATACCGACAGAGGGATGATATTGAAATATGCCATTTTCCCATTAATGCATGCATAAAATAATTTGATCTTGCACACTTAACTCAGGAATTTTAGAAACAACTGACTGTTACATGAACATAACAAACACATCCACATAAAAATATTTTTCTGAATTATTGTATAGCTCCTACCAGTAAGCTTACAACGCTGCCAAGTGCAAAACTAAAAAAAAAAGAAGCGGTAATTCATTCCTTTCCAACAATAAGCTAATTGTTGAAAAGGTTTTTTTATATATATATCTAATGGGCTACGGATTGGTGTTTTACCATTGCAGACCTAGTACATTCCTCGGAAGCTGGTACATCTTTTTAGTGCGGCACGATATAGGCGGATACCAATCACCGCATGCAATTTTAACACCCAATTTCCTACCTTGAGGGAGACACCAGAGCTCTGACGATACGAACCTGTACTAAGATTCAATTTTTCCGAGAGCACCCAATCCAAACAGACACTCCAGGGTCTTTTACATGCCGTATAATCATGCGACATGGCCGTTGTCGATTTTTTGCACCATGCAAATTCACCGATTTGGACCAGCACCTCCTAGATTATACAAGGACTGGCCACTATTTTGTGACGTCACTACTAGTAGGGAAAGATCGTCCATCGCCTACGGAGCTTTTCTGGTACATTTTTTTAAAATAATTTTTGTTATTAAACCTAACATATTTACAGGAAATTTAAAGAAAATCGTAAATTAATCATTAAATTGCGTTTCATGTACATAAAACATGAGTAAATATTAGTTTACCTATTTAAATAATAATTGCAAGTATATGATTATCGATGTATTTACTACGAACGCATTGCGATAAACATAAACACATTTATTAAATTGTAGCAAATTATAAGAACCTTTTTTATTCGTATATTTACTTATTTATTTTACAAAACTATGCTTATATATATTTCTTAGCTTTAAAATTTATTTTCTTATTTTTTTTTCAGAATAGTTACAAAGAGGGAAATAAAATTAGAAATAGTTTTCAAAACAAAAAAACGACGTACAAATTTAAAAACAGTAACTTTATTGGTATCGCACAAATGTAATCACAACATAAAGTATTATTAAATAAATTTCAACTATATTTATAGATAAATCTATACCTATATAATTATAGATATATACAGGAAAAAATAAATATATACATAAAAATATATATAGATTACACAGTTTATTTAGCAGCTTGTTAGTTACTTTTCTTTCCTTAAATTTTTAGTACTTTTTCTATCAAAAAAAGCAGTTATTCAGTTATACATTGTTACAATTGTGAATTAAATATATTGTAAAATTTCATTGGTACCACGCATAGTAATAAACAAAAATTCACGCACACACTCTTTGCAATAACAAGCATTAAAAGTTACCAAAAAAAATAAAGTTCCCACAAATAACAATATAATAAGTTATCGTAAAATAAGTTAAAATTTTTTAAAAATAAATCATACATATATAAAAGCATAGATATACACCTAAAAATAAATATATATAGAGAGAAAAGTAATGCACCCACATACATAAAATTGATGCAATTTATTTAGCTAATAAAGTATGTATTTTTCTTTTCTTTATTTCAACTTTTTTAATATCATTTACTTCCCTACAGTAGTCATTTAGTAATGCATTTGTAGAAGCGTGGATAATATGCTTTAAAACTAGCTCAGAAGAATGATCATTGTTACAAGGTTCATCATATAAAAAAAATTCATTTGAATTTATATAGTTGTAGAGTACTGCTGTAACAAAAAACATCTGGAGAAGGGCACAATGAACTTCCTCTGTCTAAGTTACGTATTAAAAAATCATAGTTAGAATTTAGTTCAAAAGATTTATTAAGAACAAGTGATTTGGAACAAAAGTCGCATTTTAAATTTCTTAAGTGCTTCTCTAGCATAAACACGAGCTAAATATGTTAAAACAGTTAGATACGGTTGAGCATCACGAAAATCTTTTTCAGATAGTGTAATATTAAAATTATGCAATACTGATGATTAAAGGATTTTCATAACACGAATCTTCTAAATTAATGTCTTTTAAGTTAAGCTGGCCATATGTGTTTGAAACCAAAGTTAGATGTAAAAAATTTCGCTTCTACTTCATAAAGCTGTCGAACTGATATTAAATATTCCAACCCTGAAAATGTCTCATATTTTCCAAAATGACTTTCTAATGCATCTGTTTGGATTTTTCCGGAAAGAAAATACTGAAATTTTAATGTATTGATTCAAAATTTTGACTTTTGGAGTAAAGCATATGTGGTATGAATAAAAACAAGATGTTACAAAATATCAGCAATACAAAATCAAATGTTGTAGAAAAATCATGGGGAGCTTTACATTTCTACTTTGAGAACCAAATAGTATAGCATTTATATAAAAAATATTAATTATAGAGAAATATGTACTTACTGAATTAATCAGTCTTCTTTAAACCCAAGTATATTAGCAAATCTAATGTTCAATTAACAGTCACTGGTGCTTCCAATATCAGGTGTTATAACTCTATTCAACATATATAATAATAATTATTATTTAATATCTTTATATACTACAGTCCATATGTCCTGAAGTTTTTCTGCATTTTAAATATGACATTGGTTTTGAAAAAGATGTAAATCCTTTTTTTTTTCAAATTATTCTTTCGAAACAATGTTCTCTTGGACTAAGCATTCTAAATGTTCATTTTTTCAAGCCTTGTATCTTTCGTGATATTCTCAACAAAAAAAAAAGATGTCTCCATTTTGAAAACTAATCTTTTGTTCCCAGAGATGGCACAATGTACTTTTGCAGTCTATGTCACTTCTACGGAACACACATTTTCTTTCAAATTATCACATAGTAACTTGTGTTTCTTCATATGTTGGATCACCGGCAAAATGCATTCACAAGCCTAAAATTTAAAAAAAGAAAAATATAGTTAAGTATCATATAAAGGATTTGTCTTTTTAACAGGATTTTTTTTTGTAATTTAGAATTAAACTTTTGTAGGAAATACTAAAACCAATCTGTTTTGACTACCCGTTTAAGCAAAATTTGATAAATTTTGCTTATCTTTTTTAATTAATGGAATTGATCATTCTTCCTGCTTACATTTACTATTAATGTAAGCGTGACTAAATGAAATCCTCCTTGTCGGGTAACCATGCAGTTTACATTAATGACGATTGTTCTCAAAAGGAATCTATTACTATTGTGGTCGTCAGTGGTTGGGAAATTGGTACTACCTCCATATGTGGAGGCTTCTTCTACGACATTTGCTGTCATGATTATCAAACTTCAAATGCAGAATTATATGACTGACGCTGAGTCATGTGCATATTTACGACTTATTTTGGCCAGCTTTATGTTTTCTTAAGTTTCTATTAATCTTCAAAGTGAAGTTCAAATTGAAATTCAATTATTGTATTGAATGTGTTAAGGTATCCGACTACGTTCGGAACCGTGATTTTGCAAAAGCGTATAAATGGATAATATTTATGATATTTAGTGTCACTTAGATTAGAAAATGTATATAAAATTGTTTTAAGAATAGTATTACAATAAAAAATTATTTAAGTACAAAATATTTTGACAAAAATGAACATAGGATGACCCATTTTCAAAATATTCTCCTTTTGTGAAAAATGCTTCTATTATAATAATATTTTGCCTGTCTATAGCTCAGACCTCTGTAGAGGCTCAACTAGAATTTTTGAAATACATATCTTAGAAGTGGGTTTATCCATGTTTTACGACAACAGAGGGGAGAAATTTGAAGAAAAAAACGCCGATAATTATTTTAAATGTTTGTAACTCTGAAAATAACGTGAATTTTTTCAAAAGTCATAGTTGAGACTCTGTACAGAGGTCTGAGCTATATACAGGCAAAATATTATTATAATAGAAGCATTTTTCTCAAAAGGAAAACATTTTGAAAAAAGGTTATTCTAAGTTCATTTTTTGCCAAAATATTGTATTTAAATAATTTTTTTTTGCCAAAAGGTTCTTAAAACAATTTTATTTATGTATTCCAATCTAAGTGACACTAAATATCATGAAAATTACCCATTCATGCGCCTTCTTAAAATCACGGTTCCGACCGTAGTCGGATACCTTAAATGTTTTGCATCTCACATAATTAACATTAATGCATAAATCATCATTAAATAATTGTTTCTTGTTTATATTTACAGTGATCATGAGCTGCATAATAATGTGCTTCGCGTTGACACAATGCTAACAATTCTTACCATCTTTAATGATTCTGTGAACAAGTTTTAGTAAATGTACAAAATTATTTGTTAGCAACTTAAAAAAAATACTTGAATATATATTTTTTTATCTACAATACTTATGTAGTGTGCCATTTTTAAACGGCGAATTTTGCTACAATCATAACAACCATACAAACATAATATGTTTCTTTTACAAACATAACTTCACTTGCATTGTAGATAAACAAAAATTAATTACCTACTTTTATTTAAGAAATTGAAAGGAAAGGAAAGGCAGAAATGAGTATATTTTCAACTGTTGATATGTAATTATATGTTGTGGAAGTTACAGTAACATAATAACATATGTAATTATATGTTGTTTCATAAACAGAATAAAGTAACTTACCTATAAATACTTTTCAAAGAAAAAACTATCTCTTCGAATTCTGTGTATCCATTTTCAGTGTTCCGGAATTCACATGTATGAACTATGTTTAGTATATCCTTAATGGTTGCTACATGCATCATTTTAAAAAAGAGAAAATATCTTAAGAAAGCAAATGTTAAAGCAACGACTAAATTTAATGAGTCTAATTTGCAGTTACAAGGCGGCAGCATAAATTTTATTAAAATAAGGACCATTTTTCAGCCTTTCTTGCCAGAATTAAGCTAACGGAGTATAATTTAGGACGTCTTAAATTTTCCCAGTTACTCCGTTGTCACAGACAATCTGCCAGGAAACAGACGTTTTAACCTACGTTCAACATTTACGTGCCCTTTTTTTAGAATTTGAAACTAGGTTTGAGAATGTTTTGATTATATCGTAATGCCACAAAAGAAAATGAATTCATATGGTCACTTTGGAAAAAAAAAGTCAGATTACAAGAATTAGACACTAGGAATAGGCACTATGAAAGATCTTAAAAGTAAAGTTTAATTAAAAAGTCAATTAATTAACATGTGTTTTCTTCAGTTTTAAACACTATACTTCTATACAGTTAAAAATCTAAGTTTTTTAAAGTAGCTTTGTACCTGCTGTCAAAAATACATTTAAGTTGATGAATTTGCAGAAATTTAATATTAGGTAAGTAGGGGTCTACCCCAAACCGAAAAAGCTGTCAAGTGGTCTATGAGGCAAAAAAGTTTGGGGACCTCTGATCTAGGAGGTGCTGATTGGGCCGGGGTCAAACTCGCAACCTTAGGTGCAGAAGGCCAGTGACAAACCAACCACGCCACTCAGCCAGCTTGTTAAAACAAGGTTTTTTTAATTGATTGTGTTACTTTTATAGTAGTCAGTACAACATTTAGGTACAACAATCATAAAACTAAAAGTTTCACTATTTAAGTTGAAATAAATCAAAAACAAGCGTTCCAAAAAAGGGACAATGGTAAATAATGGGTTAATAGTTAGATAGTGAAGGCCGAGTGTGACAGCGTATCGCGCTTCCCCATCGCAGGTTCGGGTTCTAACTCCGGGCTGGGCAAGGTCGACTCAACCTTTCATCCCTACTATAGTGGGTCGATAAATGAGTACTTAACTTGCTTGAGGACTTAAACACTGGGGGTCTCACTTCACAGGCTGACTACCTGATCGGGACATCTGCTCATGCACCTCAGCTCCCAATAGCCACGTATATTGGGAAGGACACAGTAGACCCTGGTCCTCATGAGCTGTTGCGCCACTGAGTTTGATAGTAGCAGGCAAACTTTGATAAAATTATTAAATATAAAAACTATCGTTTTCTTATATTTAAGTGTGTGTATGACAGAATATAACACAAAATGTATACAACCTAAAATTGCATATGTTCGCATTGACAATCTATGGCCATTTTCTATCTTACTGTTGGATCAGGAGCCGGCTCGCTAGCCGTATGCGGCTCTTTATATAAACGCGGTTGCGACTTTACAAACTTCTAGCTATGACTTATGATAAAAATAATTATATCTATTAAAAATTACTATTTTCATTTCCCTTTTTCTTTTATAATTATCTGTTGAAAAGATTTACATTATTTGCTTCTGTGATTAAACATCTGACTGGCTTAAGATTTCTGTACTAAATTGTTTTTCATATACAAAAGCGTATTGAGTATTAATGAGACAGAGAGAGAAAAAAAAATATTAAAATTAGTTCTAAAGTAGCGAAAGTCTAATTTCCTGGTAAAAATTTCGCCATGGTAGGGTTTTCTTCCTTTATGTCTGTGATTTTTAAACTGTGGTCCGCGGACCCCTGGGGGTCCTCTGAAAGGCTTCGCGGACAAATTGGAAGATGCGCCCAGGGCCGGCTCTAGCAGTTTTGCCACCCTGGACAAAAATGGAAAATGCCGCCCCTCTTTCCAAAGCAAAAAAATTATAATTAAAAAAGATAAATTGCTTACTAGATACACACCTATAAACTTTGAATAATTCTTGCGAACAAAAAGTCAGCATACCAATATATATATATATATATATATAATATTATCATAAGTATTAAAAAATGCAAAATAATTTGAAATTATGGACATAGTTATCAATTATTATTTCAAACGAGTAAAATGCAAGAGAGGGAATCACCCATGTCAGCAGGCCAATTTCTTCGAAAAAGATTCTACTGGAGGTGGAAATCCCAAGCGTTTACTTTAACTTATAGTACATACACTTAAGATGGAACTAAAACATCTTCTGTGGCTCTTTATGTTACCAAAACTCTTATTACCCTTGTCCCCTTTTGAATAGTTAGCACCTGACTTCGTATGGGTGAAAGGAATGTCCGTAGGGACCCTACTCTGAGATGCGAAGAAAGTTTCTAGTGAAAGATGTGCAAACATGTCAAATTTCATGAATTAACATATACTCCCGCCTCGAACACTTCTAATTTCAACATAAAAAAAACTACCATTAAACATACAGAGTACAAAATAAGGAAATAAGAATACGTTAAATGAAATACCAAATTCACACCCAATAATATATCAAATTTTTTGTAACAAAAAAAATTCATATTCGATTTAAATACCGCCCTTAAAATTTGCCGACCCGGGCAGGGGTCCGGCCCTAGAGCCACCTCTGATGCGCCATACTA
Source organism: Trichonephila inaurata madagascariensis (assembly GCA_019973955.1). NCBI lineage: Eukaryota > Metazoa > Arthropoda > Arachnida > Araneae > Nephilidae > Trichonephila > Trichonephila inaurata. The sequence continues at coordinate 12,581 of BMAV01000022.1, read as the reverse complement.
TACTCCGTTCCACCTCAAGTTTTCAGGGTTGGGAAGGGTAGGAAATTTAACAATCCGTTTGAAAAATAGTTTCGACTTGTTTTGGAATTTGAATTAAAGCAAGTGCATAGAAAATTGTTAAAAGGTATCATGTACTAGAGAAATTGTAACCAATTTAACCATACTGCAGACAACAGCCATCTAACCTCCAGATGTTTAAAATGCGGAAAGGATCACCAGACGAAAGAATACCAGATCAAGAGGACCGAGACACTATTTTGCCTCAACTGCCAAACTTACGGTCACATGGCCAACTATTCCAAATGCCCCCTTTACCCCAAGCCCCTCAAAGGCACCCCCATTAAATCCAACTACACAAATATTGTAAACAGTTTGGTTAGGCCAAACACAACTTATGCCCAAATCACAAAACCCCTTTTAAACTCCCCTGCTCCACAACAGATAGCATCACACACACACACATATCAAACCTGTCCCTGCTTCCAAACAACCAACTACTCAAGATATCATCACCCCAACCCCCACCCAACAATTAGGAAATAACAATAAGAATGAATGCTTAACCCTAATCTCTCTCTCTCAGACCCTTTAGCAAACTATACAGGCCCTCTCCATATTAGTCCAACAAATAAGTCTCATGAATTTTTCAGATCCCACCTCCACCCCCCTCCCACCACTACCATTAAAAATAAAGCAAACAAAAAGAAGGAATTAATAGCACATTATTTGAATCTTATCTTGACGAAGTTGACGACTAATATAATTGCCCATTCATTCGCCATTCGGTGAATGACTCAATATACTAAAATCCATAAACTTCATTAACTTATCTATTCTTTTCTCTACTGAATTTTTATTCGCTATACCCCATCACATGCAAACCGCCATTTTTCTATCCCTCCATTTACTCAACCCCTGCCCAGCCAATAGAGAGGTTTCTCACTCCGCTTCAAGATCCAATGGCAGTGCTTCCTCTCCACTAACAGAACCAGAGCCAATTCCTCATCCATCATCCCTGACAGATCCAAAGGCTAGGTGACACGCGACTTGCCAGTAGCTAGCGACAGCCATGGCTACGTCACCAATCTTCAGTGACAGCTCCATCCACTCCTGAATCCTAAGAGACGATTGCGTCATCCGATTCCCCGTTTTACATCTTCCATGGACTTTTGAAATATTTTTTAAAGGACCTTTTAACCAAAGTCACATCAACTTTAAGGATTCTGATACTTTCGGATATGGAACGGAGGTTTTTTTATAAAACCAGTTTTCAATGACACCCAGCGTATATAGAAATTTTGTTAGTTAAAAGATGTATTTTAATTTAATAACATCTTAAAAGCATTTATTCTTTGATTTCTGTGAACGAATACGGTTGAAAAACAACTTGATAGAATTACATTTGGCTAAAAAAACCGTTTCTCAAGCTTACATTCTTCCGAAACAGTCCCGTCAAATCAACGCCATTCGCTTTGCGACTTTGCTATCGTTCGTACGTACCGTTTTGATATCTCGTGCAAACATCTTTGTTGTTGTTGTTTTTTGACATTTTAAGCCATTTCAAACCATTTTGAGGTTTGAAACTGTCATGCCAAAATTGAAGCCCCAAAACATTATTATAATGGAAAATGCTTCTTACCATTTAGTGAAAAAGGAGAAAATTCCAACTTCTTGGGAAAAAGGTGCAATTCAAGAGTGGTTGTCAGAAAAGAAAATTACATGGATTCAAATCTTAATTAAAAGTGAACTTCTGTAGAAAATAAATCAAATAAAGTATTTATGTAATAGCTACAAAGTGAAAGAAATAGCAGAAGGATTTGGCCACAAAAGTTTTAGGATTACCCCCTTACCATTGCAAGCACAATCCAATTGAGATGATTTGGAGCCAAGTAAAATGTTATGTTACAAGAGAAAATAAGGTTCTAAAACTTAACGAAATAAAGGAACTTGTAACAAAGGGAATAGAGAAGGTCTCAAATCAAAATTGGACGAATTACATCAACCATGTAACCAAAAAAAGAGAGATGTGGGAAATTGATGGACTTGTTGATGAAATTTGGGAAAACCAAAATTTCCTTATATCTGTGAACAATGACTTTTCGAATAGCGATTCATGCTGAATGAGTGCTGATGACTTGTAAAAAAGTATCATCCAAGTCCTCCCGTTAGCGTGGTATGGTAGTTTGGAGAGAAGGGTGCCAAAGGTGTCGTCCTCGTCACTTGACCTTGGCTCAAAAAAATTACGTTTCTCTTTAATAATGCAATATAAGTGTATACATAATCAACTATTGAAACAGTTTTTTATGCAAATATTTATTTTGCATACTGTGGAGAGACACATGGAATAGGGTCCTCGCCCCTTACTCTGGAAACTGTGCTTTAAATATAATATTTAATGCACAGGCAAATGATTACACAATGGTTGGAGAATGCCCGTGTAACGTCGCCGGGTCATTCAGCCAGTAATATTTACATTAAAAAAGGCTGATTTAATATTTTAAATCACCTTATTTGAGTATATCAAATTTCTTTTTTCTAGACACACAATTCTTTTAAAAATATTCATTTTAAAAAAGCTCCATATCTTTATAACCGAAGTATATTAATGTAAATTGTTTCTTGTGCTATGCTTTAGTTTTGATTCTACACGCTTTCTACATGGAGTGTTAAATATACATGTACCGTAAAATCCGGCGTATAACGCGCACCGGTGTATAACGCGCACCTATACTTTCAAGCTGAATTTTTTAATTTTTAGTTATATTCGCCGTATAACGCGCACCCCCTTTATTTACGAAGAAATGTGAAATATCTATATACATTGCTTTTATGTTTTAGTCATTTATTCGAGGTATTATCCCAGACTTTTGAAAAAATAGTATACTTCTAGAACTGCAACTTGTAGTAACAGGTGTTGATGGACGAAGGAAGGCATATGAGCTTGGATATGATATTACTCTTTCAACGAGAACTTCGTTGGGAGTAGTGTATTTAGTTCTATTTGCCATAGAAATAATTTATGTCTATATTTTTAAGTTCAGATTAGTAGTCTTTTATCCTAGTGTATTTGGCAATGAAAAGAAAAATCATACGATGGATTTAATAAGTTGCCTTAGAACCGTAGAACCAGATAGGGAAATAAAAATATAATAACGGACTGAGCGGAATAAGGATGTTCAATATTTTCACCTTCTGAAATGGATGTAAATTTATTTAATTTTTAATATATTTTAATCATCGTGCAATAGTTAACACCATAAACTCTTTTAGTTCATAAGGCAAGTCTCTCGTTTCTTTTAAATAAACAGTGTTTCGATACACACACACATGTAGGAGTAAATTTTTTTTAATGTTCATCTCTTTTGATATTTTTAAAGCCATCGTTTTTATACCCGGCGTATAACGAGCACCCTTTAGTTTCAATTTTAATTTTTGTGTTCAAAGTGCGCGCTATACACCGGATTGTACGGTATATATAATTTGATTTATGAATACCTAATAAAAGAGCAATTGTCCCTTTAAAAGCATTTTATGGAACTTTTTTACAAAAAATATAGGCTTAAATTTCAAAATAATTTTTGTATTAAATTACTATAATAAATATTTTTTTTCTGTAAAAGTTATACTTTTTTTTTAACTGAATATATAAACTTTGCATATGATGTCAGTAACATAATTTTTGAAATATGCATCGAGATATTTTTTCTAGATAAACTATAAATTTTGTAGAAGATTATAAGTTTTAATACTGATAATTTTCTCAAATTAATCCCAAAATTCTATTATATGCTTCTGTATATCTTAAGTTAACGTGCATAAATAGCATTTACATGTAATGCGAATAATTAATAGAAACTGATTTAAAATAGTTATAATGGATAAAGGGTGATTATATATATATATATATATATATATGTGTGTGTGTGTGTGTGATAAGTTGTGGCAAAGTGTATGATGTTTTAGTTTCACCATGGCCACCGACCTAATGCGCCGGTGCCGAGAAGCTCACTCTTCTATACTAAAAACACATTCTTACCGGAGGGGAGCACAGTGCGCCTCCTGGTGAAGGGAGGAAACACTACAATATATATATATATATATATAATTCTTTATAAACAAGATAGAAATTCGTATTTTATAAGCAGATATAATAAATGAACTTATGAAACTAAAGCTATACGAGCTGTTTTATTTTGAAAGTGCTATAAGTCACTTATATATAAAAAATTCAAGTTAATAATAGCATGAATTACAATTTAACAGTAATTTTTCATTTAAAAAAATGCAATCAATATGTTGAGAACTATTGAGATTTTGTTCGAGAAAAGTTTTGCTAGTTAATTAACCCTTGAATATCTCGATTAAAAAAGGGGCTTATACTATTTTAAAAATAAATAAATAAAATAAAATAAAATAAATGGTGCGTGAAATGCCACGCGATAGTAGTGAAACTCCTTTGGCGACGTTAGAACATTGATTATTTGCCCTAATATTCCAAACTGACCGTGTACATGTCTCAATCGTCTGATTTGCATGAAAGGCATGAGTCTTTCTGATACCAAATCCAAAGTAGGAAGATGTACTGGAATTTCTGGGTATACAAAACCATTATATTTTGATAAATTTAGTATACTTTTTTACTTAAACTTTGTAGGCAATAGTAACATTCTTTAATGTCTTCTAAATTAATTTCCGGTAAAATATTTTTCTGCTCAGCAAAAAAACAAAACAAGCGTTCTCAAATCATCTCTAAACCATAATCTATCACAAATCGAACACCCGTGACAGAAAGGATTATCAACAAATCGCTTTTGAAAATCTTTGTGAACATTTTTATGGGAATCCTAGTCTTTAGAAACGTAACATAGAATTTATTATCGATTCACATGCATCCGTTCCAACACGCACTAGACTGGTTGCGGGCTCTTTAGTTGATGGCACAGGGTGGTTCACGAAGTCCGTATTATTCTGTGCTGCCATTAGAAGAATCTCAATAGCATTCCCATCCCTTAAACATTCTCTTTATAGTTATGGATGGAAAATTTATATGTATTAGCAATTTTTTATTAAGAAATATAAAAATTACTTTTAGTATGTAATGTAAAATATAGGAAATTTTATGTCCAACTTTGTATTAAAAAGTTTAAAAATGCAGAAATTTTTTTAAAAAATGATTAAAAACTTTTAAAATTATTTTTCCTTAATTAGTTTTGTTAAAATATTAAAGTTTTATGGTCATAAAATATTAGATTTTTTTTCTGAGTAATCCTTTCGATTGGTCAGTATGAGTAGGAAAATGGACCCCGTTACTGTTCACTGGTTTCACAGAGAAACCATAAATTTCTCGAAATCGAAAAATGCTAAATTTTTTTCTTTGAGTATTTGTGATCACCTTCATGTCTAATAGTCATTTTTGAAATTATTTTGTTCATTTTTCATAGGGAATATGTAGTGAATCCCTTAATGTTCATTAGTTTCACACCGAAACCACACTTTAAACATTTTTTAAAAAAATCAAATTCAAAATTTTTTTATCCCAATAAGAGCTGTTTTCGAATTTTTGTTCTTTTTCCTAGCAATAAATGGCCGCATAAATGCTATATTTAACGACTGAGACCTCCTAAATAGAAAAACATTGACATCTCTTTAACTTAAGTAAATTCCATTAGCTTTAAAAATATTTAAAAAAAATAGTTATTTTAAATTATAGCATGCGATCTTACTATGAATCGTTCTAGTTATTAATTACAACTTTCAATCATTTTGATAAGTAAACAGAAGAGTAGAAAAATGAAATTAAAATTTATTGTTTCACTGCGAAACCACAGTAAAAGACGGTATTGCAAATCTCTTGGCGCCCGTTCTAAAGCGAAAATTCTCTCAGCAGCTGATTTTCTGAAGCACTATTTGTTTATTGCATGTTTAACAAAGAAAATTTATTTACTTTAAAATTATATTAGGAAGTTTTTATATTTAAATATATTTATCCATACTCTAAAATTTTACCACTCTGTGCAGCTGCACATGTCTAAATGCGACTCTATGTGTACATAATAGATTTAAGAAAATAAAAACTATACCAGAAAATCTTTTAGAATAATTGTTTGAAGTTTTAAAAAAGAGATTGAAATGTCCCTTGATAAAACGACTGGTTGCTATGTTCCAAAGTTGGAATTTCTTATCTATATGAACACTGAATATTCGTTTAATTCCATCTTACAACCAATGACGTCTTGAGGCCCGGGATTGTTTTGTAGAAGTAAGCCCACCTGTGACCCTTTTCAGTAGACAGTATATAGTATAAGATGTGAAATACATGTACAAACGGTAACAGATAAGTGCATCTCACAAACTCTAGGCACAAACTGACTGACGGCCGCCTTTCGCCTAAATGATGATGTATGGTGGCAGAACAAGGCTCAGACAGCACGACAAAGCAATCTAGTCACTGTTGTCGATTGACATTTAGCTCAAATTTTTCAGAGGATATGTCCGGAAGTAACATTTGATGGTTAAAATTATTTGTATCATGATCTTATTGAACAGTCGAGAACGATACATTGTCCCCTTCCAATGTAGAGGCACTGGGCCCGTGCCTTAAAACGTCCCTGCCTCTCCCCTCCCCCAACAACAACTACTTGCAAGCTACGATATTATTGATTTTATATCATTATATACTTTACAATGATTCCTTTTTATTTCATTTTGGTTGTATTTTTCTAAAAATTGCTTTCTCTTATTTGCAAGAAATACCATTTTGTAATGACTGATTTTTTTTAAAAATGTTCCATGACCTTTTTTGATTTTTATAAGTATCACTGTTGTTGGCGAAAATTCTTTGTATAGATTTCTCTCCGAGCCAACAGTTTCAATATTTTGCATTCAGTTCGAAAATGTAGCGATCCCATAAGGCTGGGAACCCCATTTTGCCTATTATAACATTTTTAGAATTACAGTCCGCTTAATTATTTTAGCCAGCAACTGTAACGCAAGGTTTTTGTTTCCTCAGTTCGTCAGAAAATATTAAAATGAATAAATCCGTGCTTTTGTTTTGTTTTCTGCAAATTCATCCCAATATTTTTTTAATGAATCACATCTTCAATACTTACAAGGAAGGAGAAAAGGGACAATTTCATAAATGTTGGGAACAATGTCTGTTGACTTAATTTTGCGCTGTTGACTTAAATTTATAAGATTTTATAAAATTTCATTTCCTAATGTTTTTAGTTACAAAATATTTTCTTCTTGGTTAGTTGCTGACACTTCAAAAGAATTTCGCCTGCATTTCCTCTCTTTATTAATATTTTTTTATCTCCCCCAATATTATAGATAAGAAAGACAGTGACCTTTTTTAAAAGCCCATTTTTTCTCCGAAATTATGAGACAGACATTTTAGTGCTACAAAACTTAATCTTTATTGAAGGATTTAAACCTCCGTTAAATTTTGAAATCAAATCCGGTGTTAAAAACTTTGGACAATAACAAAGGTAACCACCGGTTAGTTCTTTACAACTAGATGATAGGCAGTTCTCCCCTCCCTCCTTTAACGTACGCAAGCCTGAGCATAAGTTCAAGGTCGTAAAGCAAAGGAGAATTTCTCGAAATTAGCGAGAATCCCCATCATTTTGTCTTCCGTAATCATAGCCTTTTAGGATGCTTTCGATAGGCTCAAATCCATTACCGACGGCAATTCCGCTCCTTTCTCATGCCCAAATAGATACCTCGCGAGATACTGAAACCCTCTTAACCCTTTCGCGGGAAGTGGCTAATAGGTCTAGCCACATAACAAAAATTTTTTCTCCAAGTGGGTGGTGGATATTTAGTCAATCTACATGCGTTATTTGAAGCTAAAACGCATAAAAATCAATACAGATGGCAGCACGATACTTTTTTTTTTTTTTTTGCATTTCATGTCCTCTGATGGGTAGTTAGAAAAAGTTTTTCTAGGTGTAAATCGACAAATTGTGTTTTGATTACTATAAAATTTCTGATCTGTGAAAAAAATTTCGACATGTCTTAAGTATACTTTTCTCTTATCTGAATGAATTAAGCAAATGTGCAATTAAAAAAAATGTTTTATTTAGGTTTTTGTGGCAAGCTTTTATACGTGGATAGAGGCTCTATCCACTGCCCACATAGAACAGAAAAATGACCTTGAAATTTTCGTTCTTCCTCCACTTGAGAGAGTCAAAACAGAAAGTGATCTGTACAGGAGATGCTCTCTTTGCAATACCAGAAAAGACGTTCATTGCTCTCGATAGCCGTTTCAGTCCTGCAACGTACCACTGTGCCTTCAAGTTAATGGTCCTACTTGCTTTGAAAAGTCCCAAAGTAAATAGCTCATCAAATTTGTGAAATAACTAATTTAAAACCTCAAAAATATTACTTTATTTCAAACTTTTTATACTAAAATTAAATAAAACATAAAATGTGGATATATACGAATTTCAATGTTTATTTTAGTAAGTATTCTATATAGTAAAATTATTCTATTACATTTGCACTTAAATTGTTATTGAAATGCTTATTAGCATAAATGTTAATTTTTCATAAAAAGTTTATTGCAATATAATTCATTTTTTTCTGTGTAAAAGTAAGCTAGATGTCTTAAGTGCGAGGTGGCTATAACGTCTAGCCACCACCCAGGAAAAAAACCCCTGATCGAAACGTTTTTTGTGACAAAATAATGTTTATAGAGGATAAGAACATTACATTTATCAAGTACTTTATCACAGAAAAGTGTATTTTAGTTTTGTGCCCGCGAGAAAGAGTTAAAGCAGGGATCGGCAAACTTTCTGAGATAAGTGCCTAGAACTAAAGATGTCCAAGAGCCATTTATACAAAGAGACATATGCATGAACAAGAAGGGAGCCCCTAGTAGTTTTCACGATCAAGACTGTGCCATGCTCCAATTAATATTTTTCATAATATTTGAATAAAAAGAGTTTTACACAAAGTAACATTTTCCATTCCTTCCTAAACTAAGAACTATTGAAGATAAATTTATTTCTGTGGTTTAGTGCAAGATTACCATAGCCAAAGCATCATAATGTAAAGAATTAAATTTTCACAAACATCGCACGAAAATATGCCTCTCAATAATAGCGTAAGAACTCTATCCTGAAAGTCCATGCTTGCAATAATTAAAATTAGCTTTTCTTGTTCCTGCATATAAAAGTCATTTCAATTCTTTTTGTTGTTTCTAATGCTACTTGTTTGACGATGTCGGATCGAGGTCCACGAAATTCATCGCGACAAAGGGCAAAGCTATCTAGAAGAGAATAAGCCGTGACAGCACGCTCGTAAAAAGCAGTCACATGACCAAAGGAGGGAATAAGGATTTGGTGGGAGAGACGATTACTTTCACACTTCCATCTTTTATGCTTACATAGGTGGTAGCTTATTCCATGTGTATTTATATTTATTACTCAGGGTAAATTGACTGGATTTTCTGCAAAAAGGATTACTCAGGATTTCTTTATTAACCATAAACAAAAAGGTACGATATTTATTATTATATAACTTTATTCTTGCCAGTTATCTTACTTTACAACAGTGCTTTTCAAAGTTTCAATATTCGCGACCCAATATTCAATCATAATTTTCATTGCCCCCCACCATATATTAACGATGTATTGAATTCAATAATACTATACTTTGACATTAAAGCAACAATACGACTTTAACCTCTTAAGTGCCAATGACGTGCATCAACTTCTCGCTCAGCCAAAGAATTAATTTCCTCGAACGTATATATACGTCTTTCCGAAGTACGATCTTTTCTGTGCGCTGCTATCCATAAAATTATTCGAAAGGCTTTAAAATGCAATAAAAGGACCTTGACAGTGTTTACGAAGGATTTACTTATTTCAGAGGATTTG
>BMAV01000021.1:0-42739 GCA_019973955.1 Trichonephila inaurata madagascariensis | reverse complement strand
CTTTCCCTAATAAAAAACTATAGCTAAATTTTTAATTTTTTTTTTTTTTTTTTTTTTTCCTTTTTTCATATTTGATTGCGTTTTAACCTAGAAAAATTGGTATATACATTAAAAAAACACTTTAAAAAATTATACATAGACAAACTTCCTTATTCTGTAAAAAAATGCAACAACCATTATAACTCCCACAATTCTGAGGATTACAGGCTACAGACATGACATCATATTAATTAGCTGAAAAATATTTTACTTCAAATTTCCTTCGAATTCATCACTAATTCTAAAGGACAGTCAAGAAAAAAACTGTTTAGTGCCATTGTACTAGATTATTGACGTGAAATGATTAATCTGCGAAATATTAATTTCAATATATTGTAAATAATCAACTGCCAAACATTGTAATTCATGTTTACTAATAGTTTTGTACAAATTTCTATTAATAATTTTTCATTAAGTATCAATTATTTTATATTTATGTCATTATCCTACAATTTTGATGACTAGTGTATGTATGTGGGAGGGTCAGTGTCCTGTATGGAGCAAATATATCCAATAAATTATGAGGCGTGTCCGGAAACTAAGAACCGTTTCCTTCTACCGCAACAGTAGTTTTGGAGTTCAATCCTTGCGCACACGTGTTTCTGGTTGATTATCAAAACAGTGACTCCATTATTGCTAAGATTCCGTTATTTTTACACGTGTTAGTGAGCGTTCAAAATCCTTAAGATGATAGCCGATCCCAACCCGACTGTGAAGAACGTTCTGTAATCCGTTTTTTGAAAGCAAGGAATGTTAAGCCTGCTCAAATTCATCGTCAACTTGCAGAGGTTTATGGTGAAAATGTAATGGGCGATGGAATGGTAAGAAAGTGAATTTGATAATTCAATGACGGGCGCACCACTGTTCATGACGAAGAACGGAGCGGACGTCCTTCTGTTTTTAATGATGGTTTGATTGAAAAAGTGAATGAGAGAGAAATATCGGTAAAACCGATGGTTAACAATAAGATTGCTTTGTGATGAATTTGAATGAAGGCAAGCAATGGCTCTCTTTACTTGCGTCATTTTCTTTGAAGAGGATACAGACAAGTTGGTTTCCCGATATGACAAATATCCGAACAATGGTGGTAACTATGAAGAAAAATAGTTTCCAATATGCTCTTTCATGTAAAAATAAATTTTGATTTGAAAAGAGATTTTTTATGCAATTTTTTTCAAAATGGTTCTTAATTTCAGGACACGCCTCGTATATGAAAAAGGATCTGTGTAGTGAATGTGAATAATATAAGGAATACACAAAAAACAATGTGTGTAAACATTGTAAAAACATTTACAAATGTTTTATAATTTGTAAGCATTCTAATTTTAATTTTTTTTCTCGTTTAAAAAATTATTTCTTTTCCCGAATTCAGATGGTGATCGTATTCCATACATGAAAATAGGGGGATTTGAAGATAGTTGTTTCTTTTCTTCAAAAATAACATATAAGAATTATTTATAAAGTCCATCAAATTTCTTAAATATATATTTGGATAATTTTTATTTACACTTTTATTCACTTTGATTAAAATCTTTTTAGATATCCCAAATGATTAATATTAATGCCTTCTTACAATACTAAACTGGAATTTGTTATTTCTTTACTCACAATGCATGTTCCTTTTTTTCATTTCCTGTAAAATTGGTATACGCACCTATTTTATGATTTTTATAATATACTTTAGGTATATTATGAATTATTGGATTTTTTTTCAGCATTATAAACAGAAGAAGAAAATTAACTAGCCTGGTTTAATCTTATACCTCATTATACTTGGTTAATTAATACCCGGTTTAATCTTATTTAAAAGTGACCAGTGTTTAAAAGTTAGAAAATCCGTAGTGAGATTTTTGGCTGCTTCTGCATCACATGTATTTTTTATATTATATAAGATACATTTTTAATGTTGTATATTTACTCATGATCCAGTTTTTCTGATTATTTGCATGATTCTCAGATCTACTATTTCCTAGGGAGAAAAAAACTTGAAAATAAGATATTTTTAGCGGAAATATACAAAAATACATCATAACGTAAAAATTTGCTTGCATCCTCTAATCAGAAAACTCACTTACCAAAGAATTTCTCTTCCAAAACAAGAAAAATAAACTACCGTATAGCATCGAGGATACAATATCACACTATAAGGCATATAAAGTCCAAGATAATTTTTTTTTTGTCTAAACACGGGTTATGCCAATTTTGCCTCTAAACGCAATGAACATTCTTCATGGGGAATAGAGATCTTCAATTTTAAAAGGATCTTTAAAAATTGTTTTTAAATAATAATAACTTCAAAGAAACAAAATCATGGATATTTCAAGAGATTCATTTTTACAATATATATTAACAATTCGAGTTTATTGGAACTTTTTTTTTTGATACTTTGAAAATAATGAAAATCAAATATCGAAGAGTGAAATGCTGTCCATGCTTTAATCAAAAGTTGTGAATACAAATATCCCCTCTTGTATACATTGATTAAAAACACTCTTATGCACACCACAACGAAAAATTATTGTAAATTAATGAAACTTCGGCAATATAATGGTCTTGATAACATATTTAATTGAATAAAGCTTCAAGATGACTGGTTAATATAAGCGCAAGAACAGCCATTTCAAATGTGAAATAATGGTACATTAACAACCGGTGTAACCGCTAGAATGTTGAATGCCAGCATTGTGTGACGCACAGGTGCCGGATATCAGTTTGTGGGATAGAATTACATGCCTGTTGCACTTGATCGGTCGATATCATTAGTTTTGATAAAATGAGGAATATAGTTTCTTATATCAAGCTTAATAATAAATGAATAAAAACTTACCATTTAAATCTTTTCTTCTCAGAGGATTTAATTAAATTTAATATAGCCTCTCTTTTAGATTTTCTGCGTTTGCCTGATGTTTCTACAACAATAGTTATTAAAAATTAGAGATAAATTATTAAGTTACCGACTTAATTCCCTAATTTATATTTTATCCGATTTATTCTGTGTTTATATTATAGTATCATTTTACCTTTTAATGTATCCAACTACGTTCGGAACCGTGATTTCCGAACAGTAGTTCCAAATAGTTTTCATGATATTTAGTGTCACTTAGATTAGAATACATGTATAAAATGGTTTCAAGGACATTTTGACAAAAAAAAATTTATTTAAATGCAATATTTTGGCAAAAAACTAACTTAGAATAACATTTTTTCAAAATGTTCTCCTTTTATTAAAAAAAAATGCTTCTAAAATAATAATATTTTGTGTGTGTGTGTGTGCTTATATAAATTAAAGACCTCTCCAGAGAGTCTAAACTATATTTTTTTGAAAAATTTACATTATTTTCAGAGTTACAACCAATTGAAATAATTATCGACCTTTTTTTTCCTAAAATTTCTCCCTTCTGTTGTCGTAAAACATGGATAAACCCACTTCTAAGTTATATATTTCAAAAGTTCTAGTTGAGCCTCTGCACAGAGATCTGAGCTATATACAGGCAAAATATTATTATAATAGAAGCATTTTTCACAGAAGGAGAATATTTTGAAAATGAGTCATTCTATGCTCATTTTTTGTCAAAATATTGTTCTTAAATAATTTTTTATTGTAGTAATATTCTTAAAACAATTTTATATACATTTTTTAATCTAAGTGACTCTAAATATCATAAATATTATCCATTTATACGCTTTTGCAAAATCACGGTTCCAAACGTTGTTGGATACCTTAACGTATGTTCAAACTTCTTATGAAAATAGCTATTAATATCAGACAGACAAAGCAGTTTAAGGAAAATTTTTCAAATGATTACTTAAGTTTTCATTCGAAGGTGAAATTATTAATTTTATGAAAGACAATGCTGTAAAAATAAGTGCCATTGATATTCCTACTTTCATCAGTTTTAGGCATTTAAATTCTAATAGTGGAAAAGAGAAAAAAGAATTTTGATTTGATTTCCTCAGAACCTAAGTACTGTAATTCTTTTTTCCTGTGGTATCCTAAAAAGGAACACTAATGCGGTTTCTTTATCATACATTTTTAAAAATATGCACAAATAAAGAATGCTAAAATTATTTAAAATGACTTAGATATATACATATTATAAAGAGAAATGGGAATAGTTGGCCCGAATTTCGAAAAAAAAAAAAGATGCTATTTCCTTTTTACATAAAAATAACATTTTACCTTCGTCTATGAAATGTTCCAACTGTTATCCAATGAAGCTTTATTTTGAAATGCATATGTTTTTTGTAAATGAAGCCTTTCCAAATGTACTCAACACAAAGGAATACGATTTAGTAATTGCTTTGAAGGAGGTCGTATCCCGTTCGTAACATCAGTAAGATTTGTTTATTGCTGGAGTTTTTTTTTTCGAAAGTCTAAAATTAAAAATTACTTTTTCTTTTTCTCTTATATTGATTATTATTTATTTATATTCTGTATTTTTTTTCGCATGCTTATTCCTTTTTATAGAATTTGTGATATTTTATTTAATATTTGGTACTTACGTATCATCGCAACAATCGCCAATTCTATTAATAACTCGCCAAGTTGGCAACCCCTATTTCCTATGTGACATACGCGCTGAATTGGCAGCCAGGTGCTTTGTTTCATATGATGTCGCCAATAGGTTGCGATAATACGTAAGTACCTAATATTTCGTATTTAGATATATTGTAAATCATTTAAGTTCGAAATATAAACTTCGAAATTCTAAAACTGTAAAAATTACTTGTTCTTTTTCTCTTATAATTTATTTATATTCTGTATGTTCGCTAGCGTATTTTTTTATTCAATTTGTGCAATTTTATTTAATATCGCAAAATGTTTACAATAATTACTAATAGTTCGCCAAGGTAGCTAAACTGATTGCGATAATACGTAAGTACCTAACAGACTATTGGCCGCCAGTAATAATGTTATATCCGAACTTGGCAAAAAAACTTACAATGATTTAGCAGAAAAATCCGTAGCAGTCAGATACAAAATTAGTAAAGAATATAAAAGAAGGAATCATGGTAAAATCATAATCTTTGGTACTTGCATATTATCGCAATACTACTGGCGACATTACATGAAACGAAGCACATGGTTGCCTATCCAGCGCGTACGAAACATGCGGAAACTGGGTTTCAAATTTAGCGAGTTATATTGAACATTGGCAATGTTGCGATAATACGTAAGTACCTTTGATTCACATCTTGGCAACGGGAAATGATAACACTAACAACGTTTTTTCTGTATTAGACGCGAATTTGAACCTAATAGTTGCAATAACAAATTTAATTCTCTATATCAGTAATAAATAAGGGATTAAACTAAAATAGGATCCAAACAAAATCCTCTTACCTTCATGATCACTTAAATTTCGACATTCACAACGAGACATACTAAAAATTTTATTATAAAATTCTAATACATGATTTTACTGTTTACAAATATTAATTTCTGACCAGCTCTATTTAACGCTGCCAAAATATCTCCTTATTTTGAAACACGTTCAAATTATTACTATCTGTTGTGTTGAAAATGTATTATTTATTTATTTTTATTTTAATTACATATTATAAACTTTAAATTTCAGATGGCAACGTTAGTAATAAAATTGTATTATTCTTTTTCATTTACTTTTTGTATTTTTGCGAATGGCAACACCGGTGTTCGGTTCGATTGTTTTATGTTTTACAATAAAGTTCTTTTTTTGATCTTTGATCTTCGAAATTATTTATCTCTTTTAATTCAAACTGCTAGCCACCGTTGCTGGAGTTTTAATTAAAACTACTTCGATTTAGAAGTGTGGAAAAGGTGATTTGGTGTCCTTATAGTATTTTTGAAAGCTAAGAAAATTAGTTTAGATTTTCTTTTGGAAGCTTTAACATTTTTGTTTATTAAATAGTTTACTGAATATAAAGAAAAACAAATATAACGGGAATCAAGAAGAAATTTCTTTTATTCAAACACAGAGATATAAATGATTATTATTCTTTTAAACACAGAGTATAAAATATTACTAGGAAAATGTAAATACAGGTATTTTTGCAAAATAACAGATTACCTCTACAAACAATATACATCTTAGATAATAATAGAAATTATTATTATCTAATATATTGCGTAATATCTTACTAATTGAAATTTAAATATTTTTTTTATTTTTTATTTCTAATGGGCTGCCGATTGGAGTTTGTCCTTTGCAGACCTTGGTACATTCCCCGAAACTTATATCTCTTTTTAGTGCGGCACTGATAGACGGAGACCAATCGCCGTAGGTAATTTTGACGCCCAATTTCCTCCCTAGAAGAAGGCACCTGAGCTCTGACGATGCGAACCTGTAATTTTATTAGGATTTAATTTTGCAGAGAGCACCCAAGCCAAACAGACACTCAAGGGATCTTTTACATGCCTTATAATCAATCATACAACATGGCCGTTGTCGATTTTCTGCATCAGGAAAATCCACCGACTTGGTCCGGGGTCGAACCCGCAACCTTGGATGCAGAAAGCCAGCAACAAACCAACCACGCCACCCAGCCGGTTTTAAATATTAAATAGCTGTATTTATTATTCAAATATTTTTAATTGTTGTGAATATTGTTTCGCAAATAATTGTTAAAATCATATTTGCTAAACTGCAGAAAAATGACGCTGTCACGAAACGATTTTTACTGTAACTTTTCTGCTTTATTGGGATGGCATCAGTTCTAACGTATACCCAGCTCCAGGTATAAAAGGCAGACCCCAGGTGGTGCCCTTACCATTAAGACAGATAGATTCGTCTAGTCCACCTTTTCAGATTCGCAAGTGGATGCATAGCATCTTTCTTTATTGATGGAGAATAGGTCTATTTGATGTGTACCAACTTCCGTCCTCCGGAACATCTGTTGAACTGTGGGGTCATAAGAATGAGGACATATACTCCAATCCTCTTCATGTATATTGTTACGAATTTTGTGTAAATAGTGTAAATAATTTGAGTGTTTATCGCATTTATATTACTCTACGTTACATTTATTTCATGTTAAAATTGTACTATTCACAAGCGATGCCACCCCTTACGTTATAATGGCGATTCAATGAGAACTTGGCGAAATCTTGGCAGTAGAGCCAAATTGGCATCATTTTTGGCGCCAAGCTGGCGGCCAATATGGCGACTTTGGCGACCTTGTTGCCGAGTTCGGAACCCTCTGGATTCTTCTAGAAAGTAGTGGAACCCTCCATTAACATCATGCTCGATGACACGAGCGGTTATATTTCTGGAAGTTTCTGTCGCGCTTATAAATAGAAATGCTCGCTGGAACGTCAGTCAGTCTGATTTTAACCTGTGAAGAGTGAGGATTGTTTTGACTAGCGATTAGCTCGGCTGTGCTTGTGAATAATCTTTTACATACGTGTATTTTTAAACACTGAAGACTGTGATTGCTGTTGAAGGTGTGAAGACCTTCGGGGATTTGCTCTGTTAATATTGCTGCTGAATCCTGTATTTAAAGGATTGGATTTCTGATAATAAATTCGCATCGCTAATTGAAGAACAGGTTGTTTTTTTTTGCATAAAATCCTCGAACCCTCGGATCTACGTAACAATATGTTTTTTTAAAAATTCTTAGGCTCATGGATCTGATGAAATAAGTCAACAACAGCAACATCACTGCTCCAAATATTTCCCTTTTTCTATTTCTGATGTATGGATTTTCCAAGAAACTTTTTAAAAAATGATAACATACTTAACTTTCCTGGAAAGAATATTTTCTGAGTGGACAGACAATGCAGACCAAGAGATGGATTAATTACTGCAGTTCTAGACTACTTTTCTGCCCAACAATTTTCATTAAAACTGGATCAAGCGGAAGACGTAGAAATTTTGACTATAACAATTATAATATTTATACTCCCCGGATTTTTAAACATCTTATTCATTAAATCCTTTTTAGAATCTTTGATAGACCCTGCTTTTATATTAGGAGATTTTAATCTTCATCATCCGATAGGGAGATCCGAAGTATTTCAAAATACAGAAAGGATTTCGTATAGCTTGGCTAACTGATTCTGATTTTGTTATTCATAATACAACCTCTCCCACATATAGAAGTACAATAAATAAAGCTTCGCTTATAGGACTCACTCTCTCTACTCTTCCTCTCATTTAAGTAATTTTTACAGTTACATTCTAGACAGTTCCTTTGAGAGGGATCATTGCATTGTAATCAAAGAATTTTGAAATCTAAATCCTTTTTAAACGAACTTTAAAAAGTATAGATTGGCAGATGGGAACGAATGAAGCGTAGTCTACAATAAGTAAAACAGAAGAAAACAGGAGCCTTAAAATTGTGATAAAATTTCCACAATTAGTAAGAAACCCAATCGAAAAATTCAAGTCTCTAATAGATAATTCCCACCTTGGTGAAACTGATAACAATAACTTTTACACGCTCAAAAATTATTACAGTAAAAGAGCTATTCGCGACATATTACCACAATTATGGAATAAATATAAACACTATTCAAGCAAACTCAGATTTAACATTAAAACAAGTAATACAAAAAAAAAAATTAAGTCAATTCCTACTTAGATCAACAAAGAAAAATTTTATTTTAGCTACTTTTTATATATTAAATGGTTACAATTAATATAAACATTTATATACATAAAACAGAATCACAACATTAAGTGGTCATTAATTTTTATTCATTATCATTAAAGTATCGTATTGTCCTCCAAAGCAATCGTGTGTATAAAATTTTAGTTTAACTGAATGCTTTAAAACGTGAGAAAAAAAACTTTTTTTGACACAAGTCGCCAAAACTGTCGCTAAGTCGCCAACGGGGCTGTATTTGTAATTCTTTGAATAATTAGTTTTAATCAATTAATTTTTTATTAATTATAATTAAATTATTGTATTATCATCAAAAATAATCATATATATAAAATTTCAGCTCAATGGAGCACTTTAAAATGTATTTTATTAACGATTGAAAATTCCACCAAGATAAATAAATAAATATATAGAGATTGTGAGCTAATAATAAGAATTGTGAAGGATGAAAAAAGCCAAAAGACTATTTTGGGATTCCGTCTATAACAGCATCAAATTTTCGGAAATGTTTTTTAGTACCCTAAAAAAAAGTTTCTACTCAAAAAAATCAGAGAAAAAAAGAGATTCAACTTTAAATATTCTTAATGTCAATACAGATTTATCACATAGCCTCTAATTCAAGCAACATTTTCCTATTTTTTTTTTTTTGCACAACCCCCTTCTCACAAACCCTATCTTTAGACTTCTCAACATTGAAAACAATTCCCCAGTATACCATTACATATTCCAGAATTAAATAAGGCTATCCATTCACCCAGAAATACAATTTAGGTTCAGCATCTTTTTTCAAAAAATCTGAAAAAATAGTAAAAGGGTTACGATTTTTAAATTTTTTCAGTGTTTATTTGACAATCATATTGCCCCCCGGATTCTCGGAAACATTCCTTAATTCTTCCACTCGAAGCCCTAAAAGTCAAATATATAGACCTTTCATACAGATCAATATTTTTTACCTATTTTTTATCTGGGTGCATTTGTATTTTTAAAAAAGAGAAAAACCTTCACCTGTTTTTTTTGGGAGTGATGATATTTAAAGACAGCAGAGCTGCTACATGTATAATTAATAACGCAATCATAGATTCAAAACAAAAAGTAATATTTTGTGGAATCAGCCTAGATGTTAAAATGCCTATGATTTCCCTATACTTAGAGCCTTGCCTACAAAAAGTCTCCAATTGGGGGGCGGGGAAAAATTGACTCTGGGTAAGAAACTTCCTTTCTAAAGCTTTTTCGAGCTCGAAAAATGGGTTTTTCTTTCGAGGAAGATTGTTTTGGGAAAATACCCAAAGGGAGTGTTCCTTTTTTATTTTACACTGCTGGCCACAAAAAACAAAACCCTGAAGGAAGATGCAAACCATTTGGGAAATTACATCAGCGTTGTCGGCAATGAAATATGCAAACTTGTGACGGGCTCACGCTTTTTTCATTAACATGTCCTTTTTTTTTGGGGCCAAATTAATGGCAACTCTTTTTTCCCAACCAAACCCAAGAATAGCGTGAAGGAAAGATTCAAATTAGGAAGCTTTAAATCAAAGTTTGAGAAGCGGTGTGGCAATTTGGGGAATTTATGAAGTTCGTGATTCGGGGGAAAGGTTTTGAAAGTTTAATGACAGCCAACAGAAATTATCCGTGTCAAAAGCCCTTAGGTCAAGGTGCAAAATTGCACCCTTGGGAAACCCAACCTCAACTAAATAATTTATCGCTACTTCATTCACATTAAGGTAGGAGTGACTATTTAATATTCGGGTCAAAAGCATTGTAATTGGCTTG
This sequence comes from Trichonephila inaurata madagascariensis, assembly GCA_019973955.1. Classification (NCBI taxonomy): domain Eukaryota; kingdom Metazoa; phylum Arthropoda; class Arachnida; order Araneae; family Nephilidae; genus Trichonephila; species Trichonephila inaurata. Next base: position 32,344 of record BMAV01000021.1, on the reverse strand, counting down.
GGCGGGTTTGTTATTGATAGTGGTCCGGGGTTTTTTTCGGTTTTTTATATATTTTGTGTGTTTATCCACAGATTTTCCACATATATAATTTTTTCAATCTGTTAGAGGTTTAAGTTTAAGGTCTTCATAAAGTCATATTAAGATCATGGAAACTTCTAGTTCTTTATTTATTCCTAAACCTCTAGCTCACGGCGATAATCAAGGAAAAGGGCACCCGAGGGGGGCAACTTCACAAACTACTAGCATTATAGTGCAGAAGCACATTACAGGCAACCGTAGAGCCACCCCAAAACCCAAAAGAAGGGAGTAGAGATTGGGTGATTTTATACGGCAATTGTTTTTTCGTGCGGGTTTTTTTTGTGCTTGTGTGTGTTAGCCGTTACCTATGCCTCTTGGAAGACATAGAGCGTCTTTTCACCGTTACTGAATTCGACCGAGGAAGAATAGTAGCCTATAGGGATTGTGGATAATCCTTCGGAGAAATCGGTCAACGTGTTGGATGAAGCCAAGCAAATGTGATGCGGATTTGTCATCGCTGGATGCAGGAGGAAAGGACGGAACTGATCGCAACCATCTCTTTGTCCCACTGCCTTGATGAAAAAGGGGATTGTTCGCATGAAATCGCATGTTGATGGATCACGCAGCCACATCAGGAACCATAGCCCAACAGATTCAGTCTGTTACGCATCATTCGGTGTCCGTTCGTGCCATTCGACGCCATTTGCAGCAGAGTGGTATGTCCGCAAGGCGTCTATTGTTTGATTTAAACCTTACTGGGAAACCACAGGCGCTCGCACCCCCAAAAAGGTGTGATGAAAGTGGCGGAAAACGGAATGGAATGACATTTTATGTTTACGACAATTCCCTCTTCTGCCTTCAACATTATGAGGGTTTGGGATTCGAGTTTGGAGACCCCGTGGTAAGATGTTGCTGAATTTTGTTGCGTTATGCACGCCACACTGATCCTGCCCCGGGACATGGTTTGGGTTTTTGTTTCCCCCAACCCCTTCTAGAATGCATTGTCGGTATACTGAACACCCAACCGGGGTTACAATATTTTTTAACACAAAAAGATATTTAGCTCTGAGTTTCGTGTTAATCTATTTTCATAATATATATATCCCCCTCCCAATGCTGTCAAATATTCCCAGAACTCATCAAATTTTGATTCTTGTTGAGCGGCGTTATATCTGTCCAAAAGTATGTTTCAGTGTTTCCCAAAATTTAAAATTTTCTTCATATATTTTGGGAACTTATGTCTTATGCAAAAACTAATAGTTTGAACCAAAAATCGAAATTTTGTTTAGAGGGGGAAATTTTTTGATTTAGTAGTCAATAGTTGTTCGTTATTTTCCTTCAGACTATTCGCTAAGAAAAAGTAAGCTCACGATTTGAACGGCATCACAGAATGTATGTGTGTGAAAAAACCTCTCCTTTTAAAAAAAACTTAAATTTTTTTTTTTAAAAAAAAATGTTTTTTAAATATAAAAATCATGGTGGGGGAAAAAAATTCAATAAAAAATCGCTCCGCTTTGGGCGAAGGAAATGGATTTTATAAGGTATATTTTTTTTTTTTGTATTTTTTTAGAAAATTATTTAAAATTATAGAAACATAGAGGGGTACTTTTAAAGTTCGTTAAAGGTTACAATGTTTATATTTTTTAAAACAAATAACCAATGGAGATATAACAACAAACGAATAACAAATTTTAAAAGAAACTTGTGGTTAGAAAGATCCATATTTGCGTTGGTTACTGCAGATGGTCCAAATGATTAAATGATTAAATGTGAAAGACTTTAATTGTACTTAAACAACAAAATAGAAATTGATGACAACAATAAGTTTAGAGAAATATGCATGCGTAAGCTATTATGTAGAGAAAAAAGAAATAAAAAATTGGAAATTTTCCGGAAATTCTTCAAAGTCTTCTCCAATTAGTTGGAAAACGGGCTCTAAAGGCATGTCATCAGCCCATTTCAGAAATTTTCTTTTATAGCATTTGATACCCCAATTTAATTCCGATTGCTGTTTTATTGAACGGAAAATCTCATGAAATCCAGAACCAAATATGCCTGGCAAATAACGCTTTTTATGGAATGAAAAAAATTTTTAAAATCTAAATTTCTTTCAATAAACACGAAATTTTTAATTTACAAATATTTTCTTATTAGACCAGTTCTGACATATGCATCTGAGACTTGGACAACCACAAAACTGGAAGAAAATCAAATGGAATCTTTTGAGAGAAAAATACTTCGAAGTACACTTGGAGGTGTAAATAACAATAGCTGGAAAAGAAGATACAATTTTGAATTTGTGAAAATGTCCCCCTAGGGTGCCCTTCTCCTGGATTATCTGCGTGAGCTAGAGTTGTAGGATTAACAAAAGGACCAGACGTGTCCATGTTCTTAATATGACTTTATTAAGAACTAGAACTTAATTTTTAACAGGTAGATAATAAATATATATGATAGAATCTACTGAACAAACACACAATATAAGTAATATCAAAATAACCTAACTCGACCACTATCAATATCAAACCCCGCCTAATCTTAATTCCAATAATATCGCGCCCAAATTTTAAATAGCAACCTACTCAATCTAATTAATCCGATCCCAAGGAAGTTGCGTTTTTACCGAGTGCAATGGTATGCACCTTGACCTAATGGTTATTTTTGGGATAACCTCAGTTGGCTGTCACTTTCGATTGTATCAATCTCAAACATAACATTCCCCAAATTGCCATTGCTTACTGAAACTTCTGATTTTTAAAAAGCTATCTAGTTTGCATTTTTTCCTTCACGTTTCACTTCTTGGGTTTTGGTTGGAAAAAGTTGCCATCTTAGCCCCAAAAGAACATGTTAATTTTGAAAAGACGCGTGAGCCCGTCAAAATTATATAGAAATTATGCAACCTGACATCTATAAATACAAAAAAATAAGTAGAATAAATTTGGGATAGCAAATATAACTCGAATGCCAGTTTTTTGGGTTGTCAAAAGGTACTGCAATTAAAAAGTCACGGGATTGGGAAAGGTGGAAGACCAAGGCTGAAATGGGCGTTCAGTGGAATCAGTTTTTTGGAACAAAAGAAACAAGAGGTTAATATGGGGGAATTTTAAAAGGGAAGGCACTGGCCTAAAAGGGGGCATTTTAAACAGATATGATGATTTTTGTATTTTTATTGAAGCGTGATACGGTCGCCTTTTGCCATATTTTTTCATTTCAGCGTGAATTAGAGGTGGGATCTCAAAATGAATCAATTTTAAAATTTTAATATGATTTATTAAGATGATAACAAATTTCTAATAATTTAGATAAATTTATAATGAGAATCTAATGAACCCAAAAACACAGCGATAGTTAAACCGAATTGCGTAATTAACCACTTTATCCAAATAATTATATTATCTGTCTACTTTTCAATTCTGATAATATTGCAAGTCCCAATATCAAATAATCAGTCCCCACCTTAATTCAAGATAGATTCTATCACGGTACGAAACGTTCTGGGCGCGAGTGCAATGGTATGCACCTTTTTATCAAAAGGCTGAATATCTTTGGTAACTTTATGTAGGCCGTCAATTCACACTTTGTATCTTCCAAACATAACTTTCCCCAAATTGCCATACTGCTTACTGAAACTTCTTTTTAAAAGCTTTTATTATTTGCATTTCATAATCGCATTTCGCTTCTTGTTTTGTTGGAAAAGAGTTGCCATGATCTTGGCCGTCAAAGAACCCAGAGGTTATGTTACAGAAAGGACGCGTGAGCCCGTCACAAAGCAAGGTAATTTTTGTAACCTTCATCTTTTAAACCTTTTTTTCCAAATGTATTTCATTCTACAGTTTATCTATTTCCAAGTGCCGTTATTTTAAAATGCTTTTAATACCTTTTTAAGTGAAAGCGGCCCTTTTTGGTTAAAAAACTATTGGCCAAAAAGGTCTTTTGGTGCGATATTGAAACCACACCAGAAAGGGAAAGGGAAAAACCGGTATCAAATTATATACTTTTTTTTTTTTTTCATACTTTTCAATATATGCATATTTTTGCCATATATTCATCTATTTATTTCATTTAGAATTTCATTATTTTTTCTTAAAGGTAAAAAGGACCCCGTTTTAAAGTTTATTTTTTATAATTTTGACATTGCAGCTTCATGCTAAATTTTTTAATCAGGTAATAAAATACCTAGTAAATGGTAGAATGGATTAAGTTTTTTTAAAATTTTATTTTCCCACTGTTTTTACAGTTATCTCTAAAATTAATTATACAAAATATTATTTATTTTTCTGACTAACAACATTTTAGAAGCCAATTTGAGCTTTTACCGACCACTGTCATTTTCCATATTTCATCGCATCAAAAATTTAAAAAATTTTGTCAGATATAAAAATATGGTTTTTCGTAATACTCGTTTATACTTCGAGTAATATAATGACGATCCCCTGAAAATCATTTTTTTAAATTGAAGGGGGAAAATAATAGTATAAGTCTAATTTTACAATAAAAAAGCAGAACACTGAAATACAAATATATAATGGACATAAGAAAATGTAAAAATAAAATATAAATTGATTTAAAAAAATTTGGGGGCCGGGGGAGCCTAGTGGTTGGAAAAAACCCCGGGCCGGGCCGGGAAAGGGCCCCGTTGATGCCCGTACCCCAAATACCTCCGAGTACAAACGAGTGTCTCGTTAAATCAGTGGGTCCGAAAGCCGGGGAACAGAGTGCAGGGAACTGAAGAAAACCCCCCTTACAGTTGTGTGGGAAAAGGGGGGGCGCCCTCATGCCCGCCCGCCCCGGGGCCCCCCTGCTTTTGCGGGGGCCTGGTGGTGAAAAATATACAGATACGGAAAGAAAATATACTATTACTAAAGAATACTATACTATAGAAAATATACTATTACTATAATGCCACCTGTCTGACGATGTCACATCGAAGCCCACGAAATCCATCGTGGCAAAGGGCTAGATTCACGCCTTTCGCTAGCCGTAGCTTTAAGCACCATGCAGGCGACAGTTCGTTTTGGCTCGATTCCACCCCAATTTTGAGGTGGTCAGGGCCCTGGGAGGGTCAGGGGCCTCCCTTTCCCTTCCATCAACCTCCCGAGAGGACTTTTGGCTCGACGGCTATTTGGAACCCCCATATCAAAAAGGCACTATACATTTGCAAACATCCATGCCTTCTCCGGGATTCGAACCCAGGCGTTATAGAACAGCAATCAGTGTCGCTAACCACTATACCGGAATGGGTGACCTGTACGTGATTGTTGGCGTTTTTTTTAAACTTTAAATGTATCATCAAAATTTTTTTTTCCCAATGAATGCCCTTTTTTTTTTTAAACTACTCACAATCATTCGCTATCGAAGATTAATTACACAGAATGAAAAAAAAATCTGACGGGATAGAGAATCGTACTTTCTTTGAAAACAGCATCCGAGGTTGCCAAAGAAGCAGGATAAATAAAATTTTCAAAGATGTAGAGAATAAGTAAACTTATATTTCTTAAATTTGAGTTTCAAATTTAATTTAATTGGTTGCGCTTTTTATGCATTTAGATTTAAATCAGAAACGAAAGACTATATTCACAACACTAACACATCTTATAAAAATTTACATATTTAAAAGTCTTCCTTTAACTTGTTAATCCTTTACTTCCTTCCTTACTTTGTACTTCCTTTAATAATTATATTAGATCATTAACTATATAATTCGTCTAATATGAGCATTTATTTTTTCGATTTAATGAAGTGTTTTTATTTTATTTTATTTATTTATTTATTTTTACTTTGAAAAACATTTTTTAAAAATATTTCTTCAAATCATCTCAAAAGCTTGATTATAAATCAATAATAAAAAAAGGCACACCATAAATGGCTCGCAATTATTTATATTTGCTTGTAAAATTTACTTTAAATTCCCTTTTTTTTTAAATGATTTTATTTTACCGGAATTTTATTAATTTGTTTTTATTCCCATAAATTTCAAAAATTTTATATCTTCAAGGGATAAATCACATATAATTCACATACTTCCCAAAGTATTAACTGCATCAAATATACTCATTGGGCCAAGGAACCTTTTGCAGTTGCATCAAATATCAACCAAAAAGTGTTGGATTTTTTTTGGAAACAACAAATGAAAAATGGCGAACATTCCATTATTAAGATATCCAAATTGAGAAAACCACTAATTTTAATTTTTTGAAGTTTAAATGTAGATGAAATTTATAGATTAGATATTAATTCAATTTTGCATGCATTGCTTATTAGGATAATTACCTTAAGAATTAACGAACCCTAACTAATGTTTCCACCTTTTGATAAATGTAATAGAAAAAGAAAGGGATATTTTACTAGTCATTTAAATTCTCATAAGCCCCCTCCCCTCTTCCTTGGAGTACGATACATATCGTTTTAAGAATGAGCAAAATAGTAGATCTAGTATTTTGTTGTACTTGATGTGACGCCATCCATTACCAAAGGTTGCAACTTAAGATTCGACATGAAGCTTGAGTATTTTGTATACAAACCTCTGGGCTTTCAAACTACCATTCCGAGTGATTGGAAGTTAAGCACGTAGGGACGTCTTAAGACTCTTTGAGGCCCTGGGCCCAGAGAAATCTTAAGATTTTGTGGGGCTCTGAGCCCTAGGAAAAAGAAAGAAAAAAGGTCTAAAAGCCTAGAAAAAAGGGTCTAGGAACTAAGACCCTACCTGAAATCATTAAAAGTAGATGGTATATAACAGGGATGGTGAACCACATTGGCACGCGTGCCATTAATGGCACGTGGCACAATATTTTGGGCACGCCACCTATCAAAACGATCAATCGCGATTGATTCTTCAATCAAGGAATTTACAGTGAGAATTTTCTCAGTTCAAAGAATTTACAGAAATGCCCAAGTTTATTATGCCTCCTGATGTGACATCATTTCATGAACTTGCCCCAATTTGATTGGTTGGAAATTGAAGAATTTGAAATGCAACTTATTGAATTCTAGTCTAATTCAATATGGATTCAAAAATTTATTGAAAAAAGGAAAAGGTTAGAATTGATTGAAACAGAAAAATTAACAAGAAACATAAGTAAAAAAGACAGTAACGAAGTTTTGGAAACATTAAATTCGATTCCAGATACGTTTAACTGTTTGAAGAAGCAGGCTCATGCAATTTTAACCATACGTTGATCGACTTATGTCTACGAGTCATCATTTTCAGAGATGAATAGCATTAGACTCGCTTATAGAAACCACTTGGCAGATGACTCCAATTCAGCATGCATTCTGCTAAAAGTAACACATCTTACCCAATCCTAATATAATTTATTTGTCATCTAATCTGCAACAGCAGAAATCACACTAATGCTACTTTATATAATTTGAATTACACGTTCAACTAAAACATTTACTACTATAAAATAACAAAATGTATTTTTCTGTAGTAAATAAAGATTTTTGTGTTTTGTGTTAGTATTTAGTTTAATTATTTTTCTAATAATCACAAGTCAAATTTATTTGTCGGCACGTTTATACCTCATTAAGCATTTCTTTAGAAAGAAAATGGCACGTTGGTCCATAAAGGTTCGCCACCCCTGGTATATAACGTGCATTGTCAAATTTTCGTTCAAACGGTCATTTGAAGCAAATAAATGTACACGACTCACAATCTCAAAAACTTAGGCACAAACAAGCTCGACAGATGGCAAAATTTCGACTAAATGAGTTTAATGATTGCTTATGGTATTAAGCCTAGGTCTAGACATGGGCAATGGTCATCACATTATTATTCAGTCTTGTCATTTTTGTCAGTTGACATGCAGTTTGAAATTTCCAGTTTTTCGAATAATATGTAAGGGAGTTATGTTCGACCACATTAAAATTATCTGGATCATAATCTTATTAAGACAGAGTTGAGAACGAAAAGATGCCCCCATCGTGCGCGAGGCCCTGGGCCATGGCTCAGTTGGCCTATGCTTTAAGACGCGTCTGTCCGCACGTCTGCCTCTGCAAATTCTAGTTCAAAACTATCAATCAGCCTCGTTTGTATTGTGATCTTTCCAGCACGAAAGCGAATAGGTTTCTCTTTTAGTTCTTTTTCTTCAGTACCAAAAAGCAAGGATAGTCGCACTCCGAAATAAATCGAACTAGTCTGTGAAAAGCAGGAGCGTAGCTACCGCAGTATCAGCCGAATCAATGATACGGGACCCCAGACATGCGTAAGCAAAAAGTCTTATTAATAGAGTTCACTTATGAGTTTATAAAATCGTCTGGTGACTGGCTTCAAACGGTTAAAAAATTTTCATGTGAATTCTACATCTCAGTTCCCATAATTAGAAACCTTTAAAATCTGGTGTCCTTTTACTCAAACTAATGAAAAGACAAGGAGTGGTAGATACTATAGGAAAGGCTTCTAAAAAACTCCTATGTAAAGCTGCTCATCACAAAAATCGTTGAAAGTGAGATACATATAGTATTTAGAATGGGAAAAATCTATTCGAAATGTTATTTGCTTATAAATGACAACATCCTTTGGTCTATTGATTGATTGACTTTCGATAAACGTTGCATTTAGAAGCCACGAAAAGGTGTTTGTCCAGTGGTGGTTCAATGAAAGAGAATAATAATAATTTTTTTTTATCTCGGTTCTTTTTAATTTCTATAATATCTAAAACACCAAAAGGGCATTCATGGTCAGCAATGATTCTAAAGCTGCTTCCCCTTCTGAGAAAAGATGGAACCATAAGCGCCAGAAGTCCTTTGTCACTTGCCCAATTCCTAGTTAATTGGCCCGTTCACCAACTCCCTTGTAGTGCGCAACGCTTTGTCTAAAATACACTTTCCATAAGTAATCATTCTAACACAATATTTCTCAAACTGTGGGGCGCGCCCCCTAGGGGGCGTGATAACCCTACGAGGGGGGCACAAGCCTATTGAAAAGTCAAAAACAAAAGTTTATTTAAAATAATTATTAACTTACTGAAAGTAAACAAACAAATACATTCTGACATAATAAAAAATAAAATACTCATTTACACTATAATCCACTTATAAATGTATCAGTACTGTACAATCTATTTTATAATTAATTTAATGGTACTAAGTTAAAGACAAGTTTAATAATTACCAATGACTGTATAGATTTGTCATGTATAAAATTTGCCAATATTAATACTTATCTTGATAACTTATACGATTTATAATTAATCCCTTAAAAAACGATTAAAAATTACACGATTTGTTCCCCAATGCCGCCATTTAGCGCGTAGGTAAGCGTATGTGGTATATTGAGGGTGGGTGGTGGTAGAAAAGGAATAAATAAGTACATCCTCTGAAATAAGTAAATCCCTCGCAAACACTGCCAAGGCTCCCTCGCAAACACTGCCATTTTATTGCTTTCCAAAGCCTTCGGAATAATTTTATGAATAGCAGTTCACAGAAAGATAGTATTTCGGAAGGACGTATATATAAGTCTGAGGCAATTAACGCACTGGCTGAGTGAGACGTTTATATACGCCGGGGGGACTTAAGGGGTGAAAGTCGTATTGTAGGTTTAACGTCAAAATATCATATTATTGAATTCAATACATCGTTATTGTATGGAGGAGAGCGCGATGCAAATTGTGATTGAATATTGGGTCGCAAACATGGAAAGTTTGAGAAGCACTGTTCCAACTGCCTCACGATAGGAAGTTTCAAAGTTTATATAGCGCGTTTCAGTCTGTTAGTTTCATTGATAACATTGTGGCTTTTTGCGGGGAGAAGTGTTGAAAATATGAACGAAAATAAAACGCCTACAGCAGTGGCGCTTTTAAACGTTAAATTAAGAAAATATTGCAAAAAAAAAAAAAATTCCAAACAATTTTATCTTTCTTTTCTACAATCAACAAGTCTGACTTATTTAAATTGAAACGGTAAGATTTTTTTTTCTCATTTTTCCTTATACTGTACATAATAGATCTGACTTTATTTTTACACGATTGCTACGTTACATGAAAAACAGTGTAAAACCATGCGGAATAGATAATATATTTGTTTTGTAAAAATAGAGTTACGTTCCCCATTCTCTTAAGTCATATATTATGAAATTAAGAATTTTGTTCGTTTATATATATAAAAATTTCATAAATTTATCATGAGTCTTTTTTTTTTTTTAAATGTAAACATGTTTCGGTAAATAATTAAAATAAAATAAGGAATGCATACATATCGCCTCAACACATAGGAGAATAAATTAATTAGATTTGAACAGTGGCGTAACGAAGAATATTAGCCCCCTCCTTGCAAAATCGGATTTTGGGCTCCCTAGAACCCTGTACCACAACCCCCTCCCGCGATGCGGGGGTGTACGTTACGCCGCTGGATTTGTAATAATAATATTAAATTATTCACTGCTACTTGCATGTAACGGATTTGTTAATACTGTGTGAGATAAAACAAATGCCTTCAGAATGGTAAAACTGCCTTCTTAAATCTTTTTAATCAGATAAACTTTTTTTTTAAATTTAAATAATTGTCTTGGTTTTGCAAATTCTTCATATAATTTGAAGTACCAAATTAAACAAATATTCATATGTGATAATTTTAAGTTTTAGTGTCCACACGCGTTTTGGTCAATATTTTAAAACCTCTTCTACATTTGTACAACATTGATCTCAGAAGCGGGACTATTAGTAAGTTTCTGAATTTCGAAACCCATTTTTCAGGAGCTATCAACAACCCTAAACCGTGTTAGAATAAATTAATCGAAAAGGAAAACGAAAGTATTTTTTAAAAACTATATATAAAACGCGATCGTGCGTATAAAATAAAGTTGGTATGTCTTTATATTTTATTGTTCACAAACTTTTGTTATCATAATGGTACGAAGAAGCCAACGACTGGTGGAAATGATTGTGTAGTGTTTTAATGATTTTTAAAAGAAAACCAGTATTATAAAATACAGAAAAAGCTTTACGTTTTTCTTAAATTACTTGGAGGTATTTTCTTTTTTCTCCTAATAACAGAAATTTTCCACAGGGAAAATCTAAATAAATAAAATTATTTATGACTATATTCAAATATTTCAATAAAGCACATAAGACAAATAATAGAAGAAAATAAAAGGCTACACAGTACCCTAAAAATGACAAAAATATCGATTTTTTTCCCTGTGGATCATATAATTGCGGAGCTTGCCCCCAAATTTCTTATCTCATAACCAATGATGTCTTAAGATATTTGAAGTTTTCAGAGCCTATGTTCTAGTTTCGATTTCATTTTAAAGCATTTTTCCATTCTCAATTTAAGGTATCCGACTACGTTCGGAACTGTGATTTTAAAAAAGTGCATAAATGGATAATTTTCATGATATTTAGTGTCACTTAGATTAGAATACATGTATAAAATTGTGTTAAGGATATTTTGACAAAAAAAATTATTTAAATACAATATTTTGGCAAAAAATTAACTTAGAATAACCTTTTTTCAAAATGTTCTCCTTTGTGAAAAATGCTTCTATTATAATAATATTTTGCCTGTATATAGCTCAGACCTCTCTACAGAAGCTCAACTATGATTTTGAAAAATTCACATTATTTTCAGAGTTACAACCCATTGAAATAATTATCGGCGTTTTTTTCTTAAAATGTCTCCCCTCTGTTGTGTCGTAAAACATGGATAAACCCACTTCTAAGTTAAATATTTCAAACATTCTAGTTGAGCCTCTGTACAGAGGTCTGAGCTATCTACAGGCAAAATATTATTCTAATAGAAGCATTTTTCACAAAAGGAGAATATTTTGAAAATGGGTCATTCTATGTTCATTTTTGTCTAAGTATTGTACTTAAATAATTTTTTATTGTAATACTATTCTTAAAAAAAATTTATATACATTTTCTAATATAAGTGACACTAAATATCATAAATATTATCCATTTATGTGCTTTTACAAAATCACGGTTCCTAACGTAGTCGGATACCTTAATTAATTAAAAATATTTTTGATTACAATCATTTCTTTCAGTCTGAAATAGCAATTTCAATTTTCACTACTAAAATCATTTCTGTTTATGTCATGATTTTTTTTTTGCGTATTCATAGTTGCTTCATTAAGGTTGATTTCAAGACCAATATTTGTTTTACATATAGTTAATATAACTTACAAGCTTTTTACTCTGTTTTCATTAATTTTTTCCTGTTGAGAAAATGTCATTTCTCAATCGTTCTCGGTGTGATATGAGACACGGTATTTGGAAGAGATAGAATACTATTTATTATTGAAAAAATAGTATTCATTATTTGAAATACTTTTTTATTTGAATACTTTTGATTATTTGAAATTGAATTATTACTTGATATTGAATGATTATTTATTGATTATTAATGATTATTGTACTGTGTAATAGAATTCATAATATTGTACATCCGACTTTATTTCTAAACGGTTGATACATTACATGAAACACTGTGTAAAACCAGGCCAAATAAGTGCTATATTTACATAGTAAAAAGTGAGTTATATATATGTAAGTTCCATATTCTTCTAAGCCATGCAATATGAAATTAAGAATGTGTTTTAAAAATTGTATATACATTTATCATGAATCTTACGTTTAGACACATATCTCAGTAAATAATTAAAATAGTATACGAGGGACACGTACATATTGTCTCAACTTAGGACAATAAGTTAATTATATTTGAGATAATTATATTAAGTTATTCACGCGCGCGCACGCGTCTATATTGCATATAAAGCATTTGTTAATGTTGAGATGAGCAGAAATCGTTATCTTTATTGTAGTCTTATCATACTTGCTGTATTGAAATCGAACAAAGACTCTCACACTATAATAACGTTTTGAAAAGCTGAACTGCTTTCAGAAATATTTTGTGGTTTTAACTTATTATTAATCAGAAAAAACTTTTTTCAAATTTATATAATTGTTTTAGTTTCACCTCCAGCAAGCCTGCTATTTTTTTTTTATCCTTCCGGTCACAACTTCAATAGCTGAAAAGGTTTTAAGCTAAAAAATATTAAAAATCATCTCAGATTTCGTATAGGTCAGGATCGGTTATCGGATTTTTCAAAACTGTCAATAGAAACAGATAAACTTGAAAAACTGAAATCCTCTTTTGTTAGAGATATTATTGTAAATGCATTTGCCGGGGAGGACAAAAGTACCTATTAAACAACTGAGCTCTTTTTTCAGTAATAAAATTTTTAAATAGGTATGTCTATGTATACTTATTGTAACACTTCAAATAAGTTTTATTTATGCGATCATATTTATTTATTTTCTAAAAAAGAACCCCTCAAGTAAATCTGATACAGGGTCCACTCAGGACTAACAACGCTAGTGGTGAAAAGACTTTTGTTCACGCCATGTCCAGAGTTCCGATATTAAATACTCAATTATCTGCAGGCTACATGATGTGTACAGGTCAAAGGAAAAGCATTAGGGGTCTATATATGAAAAAAAAAACCTCTTAAAAAGGACAATTGCATTTAAATAACATCTGACATGTTATCGTGGTAAATACGCAATATTAACTTTTTTCCTGAAAAAAATATTTAAAAAAATCATAACGCGCGCAGGTATGATTGGAAATAATTTTCTATCGAATAATTATATATTTAATGAAAATTGTTATTTAATTAACACAAGGAGTAATGCAGTATTTTATCAAAAATAATTATTCTTGTGCAATTTGGGGAAGAGCGGAGACAATAGACTTACGGTAACTAAAATATGACACATATAATTGTGATTTCAAAGTATTTAAAAACCGTTGAAAAACAGCGTCAATAACAGTACCACTGTTAGCAGTCGAAACATTCTAATTTATGTTCATTTCGAGCTTGAGTTCATCATTCATAAAAGCTATGAGCGGCTCAGCTTTTGGCGAGGGGGGAGAAGCGAGTGATAATTTTTTTAAAAGAGCAGAATCACCTTCGTTACATAATAAAAGTACAAAATGCATGAAATCTTTAATTCTTTTTAACCGTTTAATTCGAAGAAATGTATACGACCACCGAAATCACTGTTTGTCCATTTTCAAATAAGCATTCTGCCGCACTTATATCCCCCAATATCATGACTAACGGATTTAGAGTCAAGCGCTCGAGTGCTTGATGACTACTAAAGTTGGACCCCCATGCGAGGGTAGTGAAAAGACACAGCCACGCGCTCTCATTGGTCAAATCAAATAGCGCGCGCTTACATCACATCCTGTTACACACATCCGTCCCTTTTCACGAAATCACTCCCAACAAATATCCAGCAACCGAGAGGAAAGATGTTACACATCAAAAATGAGATTGTAAGAACAAAAAGCTATATTGAAATTGTGATATTCGTACTTGTATTCTTTATCTAATATTTTACAGTACAAATGCTGATATGCATATGAAGATGTCTTCTGATTTTTGCTGTTCTCTACTTCATTGCCTGTGCTGATTCCCGTTAGTTATCAGAAGACAAATTTTCAAAGTGTTATGTAAGCATATGATCCCTAAATTTGTTAAGCCATTTTTAAACTGTTTCCAATACTTAAATATTTGAACTATTACTAATGTTCCCACATCGAAAATTCGTCACAGTGTATTACAGGAAAATTCGCTGGCTATAATTGTTCGTTATTCTACCGACCTTTATAAATCTATATCCATAATGATTGCCTTACGCTCCTATGATATAAAATCTAACTTCCTGAAGTAAACAAAACTATACACTTGTGATTCTTTCATGTGTCTAGTAATATATTAATTTTGATATTCATTCAATTGCTACTATTAGCTCGCACTGTCTATATATTTATTTATTTATATATTTGTATATTTATTTATTTATCTTGGTGGAATTTTCAATCGTTCATAAAATACATTTTAAAGCGCTGAATGGAGCTGAAATTTTATATACAGGATCATTTTGGATGACAATACAATAATTTAATTATAATTAATAAAAATTAATTGATTAAAACTAATTATTTAAAGAATTACAAATACAGCCACGTTGGCGACTTAGCGACCCTTTTGGCGACTTGTGTCAAAACTTGTGGAAAGGTTTTTTCTCACGTGTTAAAGCATTCAGTTGGACTGAAATTAAAAGGACAATACAATACTTTAATGATAATTAAAAAAACTAATGACCACTTAATGTTGTGATTCTGTCCTATGTATATACATATTTATATCAATTGTAACTATTTAATAAAAAGTAGCTAAAAAATAAAATGTTTCGTTATTGATCTAAGTAGGAATTGACTTAAAACTTATTTTTTTATATTACTTGTTTTTAAATGATAAACAAACGAACAGTATTTATTTGCCGGCTGGAAGTTAAATATTTATGGAATTATAAGCATCTGTTTTGGTGCTATTTGCATGCAAGATAAACGTAAACTCTTCCCAGTTTATATTATTGTGATAATAAAAATGATGTAATTCGAGGCTGAAAAATACTGAAGTATTTGAAATAATTACAGTGTATGATCTCGACATTACGCGAACACGGAGGTACGTGATTTTTTACTCTTTCTTTATTGGAAACAATTTAATGTTTTACATGCAGTGAGTCTTCGGACAATCTTGGAATGAAGTTTCACAAAAAACTTTAAATGGTGTGTGAAAAAACGTGTCCTCTCCCCCATCATTAAAACCCAGGCAAAATCACTGCCAGAGCCTAATTAAATTGGTAAAGTGATTGAAGAAGTTCTTGATCTTGCCAGGCATGACGATCAGGAACTGCTGGATTCCAGCAATCAGAAGCTGACGGGTTCATAAATGCATGAGCAAGATTAAGACATTGAAGAACTTGAGTCTTTAGACCCAGTTCAAAACGGTGGTATTCACCGCTAACCTGACCCAGCGATGAAACCTGGAGTTAAGTAACAGGCAATCAAGTTAAAACTAACGCCAGGTTAGAACTTCAATTCACAGCTGTTTTTCGACCTCCAGTTACTTGACTCTGGGTTTCTTAACTGGTCGATTCCCATTGGTCGAAGTAAACCCCGTGACTTCGACATATTTGTTTGCGATCGGAACAGAAGAGTGGCATATTCGTCTCTTTTCAATGTTTATTTTTCAAAATGAATACTTCCAAAGTTTATTTTACACAATTTAGAAAAGGAACACTTGAATGTTATATAAAACAAAGAAACTAATGCGTATAGTTGTTTGAAAAAAAAAAAAAACGAAGCGTATAGTGAAATACCACGGCAATATAATGAGACTGATATGATGGAGTGATGAATCCATGAACGGCACGACAAATCCATCAATGTTATTTAATTAAAACCAGCGTTCTTCGTCAAGAAAGATGTGAAAGACAGGGTGTGGTGAAATATCTAAAGAAATGGAATAGACGGACTTTAAAATAGGTATTTGGGCTGATACTGACGTTGCCAAAATGTCTATGCCATTCGACAGCGACAGTACCAAAATCGAAATTTCAAGTAAGTAAATTTCTTTAGTTATTACATATTTTAATTAAATCTTAGTCAATAAAAAATTGAAAGCTGTTAGTTAATGCCCACTCCCCAGGGAGACTGTCTCACTAAAGAGAAAGCATATTTGTTCTTAAAAATTAAAATACCGTTTTGAAATGTTTCATAAGTTTCTTTTAAACTACCCACTAAATAGTATTATGTAACAATAAAAAAACATTAAAAAAGTTTGCTGTGGATGTTTAACTGGTCCAGTAAAGGTGAAGTAAAAAAAACTTGGTGAAATTGTCGAATCGGCCGCTTCTTTGCCAAATTTAGAAAAATCGCGTATTTAGCGCGTTTTTGTCAAAAACGACTTCTCCTTCACTGGAGAACAAATTCAGAAGGGTTACCAGATTTAGAGCATTTATCGATTTGGCGAAAAAACACTTGGCGCGAGAAGCGGCCGATTCGACAAATCAACCAAAAACTTTCTTCTACCTATACTAAAAAGTTATAATATTTTTCTTTCAAATAGAATCTCAAAAATATTTCAACGTGTCAACTTTCCTATGTTTTCCTATGTTTGATTATTCAAATGCATTAGCATAAAGTTTATCAAAACTTTCACGACAAATAGATTAGATAAAAATATTTGATTATTTGTGGTAATGAGCTCTGTTGGTACCAAAAGATAATAATCTTTATAGCTTTTTCTGGTTTTTGGTGAAACGTATATTTTTTCTTTTCACATGGTCAGATCATCATGTGAAATAAGTTTATGAATTTAGTATAAAAAAAGGAAAACTTTTATTAAAAATATGTTTTTTTTTAAAAAGAAGTTAAATTATTTTTGACTTTTCCATAATAACTGATCCAAGCAATCATTTACTTTTAAATCCATCAAGCTGCTTAGTAGTTTCAATAATAAACTTAATTTATTGTGAATCAGGTATTTAATTTATTGTGAAAATAGGTATTACTTATCTGAAACAAAAGGAATTTTTTTATTTGACTAAGTAGATATTCATAGTTTTTTCTGATTTAAGAACTAGTTTGTATTCCTATTAAACATGTAATTTTTATTTAACAGATTACAAGTTGCAGGAATAAAGAAAATCATAACAGATCAAGCCAATAAAAATGCAACTCCAAAGACAGCCAGAACTCTCAAGGACACCTTAACAGTGTTCAGAAAACATGCTATAAAAAGCCAACAGCTCATCTGCTGCTACGTGCATAAAAGTTGAGCATCAGCAATTCATAAAATATATAGAGCTGGAAGAAAGAAGCTCTAAAACTGAGTTGCAGGAGAAATTATTGGCTACATTGAAAGATGGCCCACAAATATTTTTTCAAAATCATAATTTAAACATAGAATAAATAATTTTTATTACAAAAATTTGTTGTGATTTTTTTTCATTTACAAAACATAAAAAAAAATTAATTAGAGAAAAAATTTTTGACGGCATTTCATTTGACAAAATCAGCCAAGTTAACGTGTCCTGTTCCCAAAGCTCGGTGTTGAATTCGTTTTTCAGCACTAATTGTAATACTAAAACTTCCATCTGGGGATCTGCAGGTGGTTCGAGATCCCCTACAATAGTATATTAAATGATAAACAATATAAGTATTACAATTTGAAATAAGTTGAAACTATGTGTGTGTGTGTATTAAGGAAATATCAGCATGGTTCTTACTAAAAAATAATCTCAAATCATTATTTTCTTGTGTGTAACTATGAAAACACCTTTTTAAATTTAGCTGTTCAGTATATGAGTTGATGTGAAGCATCTTTTTCTCACATATATATCTATAAAATGTTTGTGAGTCCCAAGAAGTCTAGATTTTATAATGTGTTTTATTTATATATATCAAATTATAATATATTTGATGAACTTCAAACATAAAAAAATCAATCATAAGGAACTGTTGCTTCAATTTTTTGCATATTTTGATCCTAAAAAATAGAGGATACTTTGCTGATTTCTTTGATTTGCTGAAATATTAGTTATGATAATTTTACAATCATATGCAAAGTGTCCCCCCCCTTTTTTTAAAAAGATGATTGAAATGCATTTCCGCTTTAGTTTCAAAACTAACTGGCTCTGAAACTTCATATCCTGTTAACTGTGCCTTTCGCTGCTCCATTACAGTAGTGTTTACATTTTATCATTAGTATTTCTTTGCTTTCCTATATGTGTTTTGAAATAGAAACAACAACAAATTATGTACATTTTTCATTGATTTTGCAATACGACTGCTTCACATGGATGCATTTTCTCTTGTATATGATATGAATACATTTAGAAAAAGTGATATTTCAAACTTAAACAGCTTATTATAAATCAATATTGGATGAAGATAGTGACAGTGCTTGTATTTCAAAAATTTTAATGGTTTCTTATGGAAAATCAAAGTGATGTAAGTATTGTTAAACCAAATATAACTCTCCAGTTATTATAGAATATGGAAAAGAACAAACACTATAATAAAATTGATTCAATTGTCATAAGTGAGGATTTGAGATATCGAAGGTAATATAAGAGAAATACATTCAAATTTTGTCAGCAGTTGGATTGTATTAAAATGTTTTGTGACTCACAATTTTTTCTTGAGAAAAGTATAACAATAATACGGGTATACTTTCATCTCATTCTGTTTCATAATGTCCTTTGTAAAATGCAAACATTTCTTTTGAAATGAATACAATTTTTCTGAAGTATATTCTCAAAAATTTTGAAATCATTTATTTCATTTTACTCTTTGAATTTTTAAAGTTATGTTCAGTATATAGAATATTACATCTATAATTTATGAGTATTTTGTAAAATTTGAAACTAAGAATATATATAATTCATGCAACATGCATGAAAGAATATGTACACAATTTGTAAATGTAAACATTAAATATGATACAAGTTATTACGTAAAAATTTATTTACATTGAAAGTTTACAAAGTCTTGACACATAATTAAATTACAGAATATTCTGACCTAGACACATACATAAATTGTGCAGAACAAAACAAGCAACAATTATTGATGGCACTCGCTCTAAGTGATAGTTCAAGCCAACTGATAGGCACGCAAAACTTCTTTTGAGGATGGCATACTTCTATTCGATAGTGTTTTTTGTCGACACATGCAATTTATTATACCTGAAACAAAATATAATTTAAATAACTATCTAGAAATGTTACTAATGTGCAGATTGTGTTTTTATCTAACTAAATAAGCAAGTTGTATGTTGAAATTATAACATATGCTGTTTACATTTTATACTGATGCTATCATCTTAGTCTAAGCAATTTTAGTTTCTTAAAAAAATGTTAGCTTTACAAAACTTTTGCACTTTAATTGGAATGTATGTAAATCAATCTACTTGTTTTTATTTAAAAAAAAAAGATGTGAATTGTCTCATTTTGCTAGTTTTTCAAATTACAAACTAATTTTTCAGTATAAACAAACCAATTTTTCCGTGGCCAGTCATGTAATGCATGGTGAAAGCAGCTTCTATTTCATTAAATTACTTCTGGATTTGTTTTAAATATTTATCTAAATACCTTTTTTTGATGTATGAAGTAAATTTTATTAATCACAATCCAAGGTGAAGACTTGTTTTTTTAATATGATAATCTGGGAAAATTTTGCTTTTAAAATATTGAACTGATTTATAATATATATAAGAATGAATATTACATACATATATATCACTGACTATCAATAGTTCTGAATTTTTTTTCTGGTTGATCTGTATAATATGTTTTATAATTCTATGCATGAAATAAGATTTCAAAACAGATCTTTATCTCCCAGCAGATGGTAGTCTTTATACAACTGATATGTTTTTAGGGAAAGACAGGTTGCATTGTTGTTGAAAATACGAATATATATAATACATAGAATGAAGTGAGTGCCTAGGTTTGTAACAAATATTGATCAGAATATCCAAGGTAGAATGTAAACATTTGGTGTTTATTTAATCTTGAACATCAGCAAAAAAATCAATATTTACATATGTAGTCAGAAATTACTTCAGACAAATCTAGACACCAAATTTAGCAACAGCTGTAGATTAAGGGAATGTTTCTAGATAATACCACAAAAGCACAAATGTTTAAGTCAAATAATTAATATTAGGAAATAAAAAGCATCTTACACACACACAACATATAAATCTCATAGGATAACAATGTATTATTCTTGCTGATCTATTCAACATGTCATTTATGTTACAAGCTATTTATATTAAACAGCCAACAGAAAGATAATTGTTTTCCAAATCCTTATGTACATAGCATCACTTTAATAAAAATTTCTATTAATTTGAAATAATTAAGCATAAGAAAAATAAATAATTATCAGATACACATACCATTTTGCGAAACTCGTAGCCGTCCATTTCTTCAAATATATTTTTTCTTAATATCCTCTCTCTTCTTGTTTCCTATTTTCTTTAAATAATGAAGAAGTGAAATTGAAGAAAAATTTACAGGATTCATCGTAAGAGTTTAAAGAAATCCGAACTCGCAAAACTGCTTCGAAACTGTAAACACTCCAAAAATCGCTTACTACGCATGCGCTGTTAAAACTAACCCGGCTCTGAACTGGGTTAGAAATTTTTAATCTGATCCGGAGTTAAGTTATTAACTTGCGATGGTGAATAGCGTTTTCGACGAAACTCAGGTTTCCTTCCTCTAACCGGCAGTCAAGTTAGCGGTGAATACGGGTAGAAGATCAAACGATAGTTGGGAATTTGATAGAAGGCCTCAGTTTAATTGAAAAAGGGTTACACAAAAAAATTTTAGAAAATATTGACTCCAACGAAGAGCGTATTTTTTCAAAAAAAAAGGAAGCAGAAAAAAAATTAGTAGCAGGTTACGAAGAAATTTTGCTGAAGAAAAAAAATTCTTTGAGCCAGAAAACTATTTTGTTAGATTTTATAAGATCTGTGTGAAACACTTCAAAATAACTTCGTTTTGTGATTTTGTATTAGTGTTATCTAAGATTTTATTCCGCATTTTTTTCTAAATTAGTAGTTTTTCCATCTTCAGCCCTAAGTGAAAAAAATTTATACGTATTTATATACGAAATTATATACCCTGACTTACCTGAATTCGATTATGTGGTTATCACTTAGTCCCACCTATCGCGAAGTTCGGAGTATTACTGTATTACGAATATATATGCAAACTAGCTAGTATGCTCGTTCTTCGCACGGGAGAATTGAAAAATTAAACAATACAGATTGAAGGATAAAGAAGTTTTTAATGAGTTAGTTTTACGTAAATTGCAAATTAAACAAAAAAAAGCTTTTTTGCATATCTCAGCTGAACAAAAACCCATATTTGTTAAATTTTAAGTAAGTAGATTTAATAGCTGATAAAAAGGATTTTTTTTTTTATTTATAACGCCCCGTAACTCTCTTGTGAGTCGATTTTTGAAAACACCTTCCTAAATTGATTTCTGCTCAAAAAAGCAACTAACTCATTGTTACACATTTTGTGTAATGAACGCTCAAAATAGTGTAAATAATTTATATATGGATGTGTAAAACGTTAATTTTACTTTCTGTTGTATTTATTTTATGTTAAAATTGTAATATTCGCAAGCAATGCCCTTCCTTACATTATGATGGGGATTCAATAGAAACATAGCCAAATGTTGGCGCTAGAACCAAGTGGGCATCATTTTTGGCGACCCTGATGGCAACTTGGTGATCGATTGAACACTGCAGAAGTTGATATGCTGTAGCGCCACCTGGTGGGGATCTGCAACAAAGAGGATAGAACAAAAACCTTCTCCACAAAAATACACATATGCATGCCAATTTTCATAGTGATCGGTTCAACGGTGTTGGAGTGATGCGATTTCATATATACTAACATCCATTTTTATATAGAGAGATATACCCATTTTTAAATGTATCTTACTGAAAACTTTAATAATACAGCCGTATTAAATTCTAAATTATTAATTTAGCTTTTGGGTCAAAAGAGACTGTAATGTAAGTATGTATACAGGTGTGTTAAAGCATTCTATCCGGAAAATTAAAAATTTCACATATAAGCCTTCTGATCTGGAAAAAGATAGTGATCCGGCTTAGCAGAATAGGACTGTAGATATATATTTTCAGATAATACTATCAACAACATTTTCATTAAAAAATTGCAGTGAAATGCAAGTATTTAATATTTTAAGGATATTCAGAAGAACTCCAAAAGCCCAACGTGGGCTGCGGTAGCCCAGTGGTTAAGGTATCGGATCATGTCAGGCATGTCATGAGTTCGAGCCCCGTACCACTAAAGACCCGCCGTGTAGGGCAGCGATGCACGCTAAATCTGTCGAGAGCTGAAACGTCCTCCCGTTGGTGTGGTGTGGTAGTTAGGAGAGAGGGGTGCCAGGTCAGGTGTCGTCCACGTCACGACCATGGTTCAAAATTACGTGGTCCTTCGCCAAAAGCCCTCGTGTAGCTGAACAATGCGACGTTAATATTCACTCACTCACCCAAAAGCCCAACTAAAAGACGTCGAATCTATTGAGTTGTCATTTAACTCAGATTCAAAATCAAGAGATGTGCAATAGCTTATAGAGGAAAAGTTTCCAGACTTAAAAATTGTCCACGTTGATTTTGTATGACGTATGAAAAAGTAGCCAATGAAAGCATGGTTTTCATATATTATTAATTTTTATTAAATACCATTGAGAAAGCAGGGCCGGTTGTAGCAGATTTGCCGCTCCGGACAAAAATGAAAAAATTCCGCCCCTCTCTCCAAAGCAAAAAATTATAATTAAAAAAGATAAATTGTTCACATATATTAACACCTATAAAACTTGAATAATTCTTTCGAACAAACAGGATCTTGGTTCCTAAGGCCAAGAGTTTGTTATTGTACTATTGTGCCTAATATTTCCTATCTTGAATAGTTATACTTAGGTTCTATAGCTATCTGTATATATATTTATGGATTATATATATATATATATATATATAATTTTGAGTCTTAGAAAATACAAAACAATTTGAAATTAAGGACACAATAATTACTTGTTAGTATTTAAACCGAGTAAAATGTAAGAGAAGGAATCGCCCTTTTCAGCAAGCCAATTTTTTTTAAATGAGTCTACTGATGGTGAGGATCACAAGCGCTTATTTTATAACTTATAGTAACTACACACAAAACTAAAATAAAATACCTCATGTGGCTTCCTATCTACCAAAACATTTTCATTACCCCTTAACCTCTTATGGATAGCTGACACCGGACATCGTATGGGTGCAAAGAATGTCCATTGTGATCTTACTCCTGGATGGGGAGAAAGTTACTTGTGACAGATATGTAAACATATCAATTTCCTCATTTAACATATACTCCCGCCTCGAAAACTTCAACATAACAGAAAACTGATACAATTGCATTAACAAATAAATATATTTTTAGAGTTTTATACATATTCAAAATTTCTCAATTGTT
Organism: Trichonephila inaurata madagascariensis; assembly: GCA_019973955.1. Lineage (NCBI taxonomy): Eukaryota > Metazoa > Arthropoda > Arachnida > Araneae > Nephilidae > Trichonephila > Trichonephila inaurata. The sequence goes on along the minus strand of BMAV01000021.1, from coordinate 8,453 downwards.
ATAATATTTATAAGCTTTAAATGATTCAATACACTTGATTCCTTAAATAAAGAAAAAATTTTTAAACTTTTGCCAGTATATTTGATTTTTTTTTTATAATCTGATTGATATATGAAATTATTTAGTCTTATGGGATAAAAGTATAGAATGTGTGTGTTTTTCAATTATATGTACCTTATATAACCAAGTTGGTTTCAGAGTTTAAATTTAAGAATACAAAACGTCGCTGTTGGTGGAAAAAATTTCTTTTTCACTGAGTGCTTATTAGGTACATGCAGAGATTTAGCTAATCTGTATACAGTTAAACCTGTTTTTGTGCGGTAGATAGGGACCGCATAAAAGAAATCGCACAAAAAAAATATTCGAAAATTTCATAAATACATATAACAAACAATTTTGTCGACAAACTACAAGAAACTTTTTTTATGCGGAGGAAAGGGACCCCATAAAAAAAGTCACACTTAAAAATTGTGTCAATTTTTTGAGAAATTTATGAGAAAGTACTTCCAAACAAAATAAATAATTAAATTCCTCATGAAAACATTTTAAAACATTTAATTTCTCATTGTATTGTAAAGGGTCTATCCGCGAGCCTTCAATAATCCTCTTGGGGTAAATTGCTTTCTTTTAAATGTTGTTCTATTGAAAACTTTCTCCCGAAGAAGAGACGGTTTATGTAAATGTAGGGTCATATTTAAGCATTAACTTTTAGATACACGAAGTTAGTGGTTAGTGGAAAGAGTAGCTGAGAATTACTCGACGATTAATTGCTGAATAATCCAAGATTGTTAATTGACGATTTAGTCAATACAGTTGGAATTGAATAATAATGACCGGAGGTCGAACAAATGAGAACGGAATTACGGTAATTTAGACCGTAGATAACCAAAGCATTCCAAGAGTAAGTTAATTGAATTATAATTAAATATTAAGTATCTTTTCTGCCGTGTAATTGCTCCTATACTTAGAAGTGTGCAAAAATTAAATTAAGTGTTAAATTAAGTGAAAGAACAATAAATTAGAATTGTATTGACTATGACTGATCTTTATTCTAACCCCCAAACACCTATAAACGCGACATCGCGTTTATCACAGTATACATCGAGAAATTTTTCAAATGCAAATAAATACATAATTCACTGCTACTCATCGTAATCCAAGGTGCTTATTTTCCTGTGATGAATCAGTTCAAAATCGCTTTCGTCACTTGAAGATACAATTTTAATTGATTTATTTTTAGGCACCATAAGGTAAGTGATACATTTTTGCGATGAAGGTCGTTTGGTCAGTTGCTTGTGAACGTCACGATACCCAGATATGCATAATTGAAGCTCTTTTCGAAATTTTAAATTCCTTTCGGAATTGGTATCTATTTTAAGAAAATGCTTTTCCAATGTGTTGGAAAGCTGATCCCAGCATATATTGTATCCGCTCCCAAAGAATCTGGCTCTTCATTTTTCTCTTCATAATCTATCAAATCATGGATAATGTCACAATCATTGAAAGTTTTGTCTTCAATCAAGTACGAGCTGCTATTGCGTTGCGAAAAGCAATTGAACGTGCATTGTTGAAAGAATGTTTATAACAATTAATAGAGCGTCTTAAAGTGTATATATGTACACTGATAGAAAAAATTACAATGGTGCCAAAACCGTTGAAATTCATTCACTGCATAAAAAAAGACCGCACAAAAATAAAATCGCACAAAACAAATCGCATAAAAAAGGATCGCACAAAACAGGTTCTAATGTACTAGCTTTGTAAAATGAGAAATAAAACAATTTTTCGTACGTTAACGAATCGCCTTGTTAATCTGCAGATTAACCGATATATCCATACTTATGGTATGTGACTACCCAAAATTCGCCGTTTTGGTGAAAATTTTCAAATCTTCTTTTATGCTTTTATTTTATAGCCCATACATTTAAGATTCCAAAAACACTCTAGTTTTGTTTCTACGATATTTAGAAGCAAAGTTATAGCATAATTAGTAAACCGGAAATGGAGTTTACAAAACCGGAAGTAGATATCCTACACAAAATATTTTTAAGATATTGAATCAAAACTTTCAGAAAATGTTTTATTTAGTTTTATCTCTAGTATATACTATAATCTAATCTCTGTGTATATATTTATGCATTTTATTGCACTTTTTGTGAGAAAATAAAATTAGTTTTTTGTAAAAAATTGAGTTCTTGCATAAAAAATGACATATTTCAAAAACTTTCAGAAGTATTACAAATCTTACAGCTCTAAACACAGATAATGATGTTATTTATGTACTGTGTGGCGTGCCTCGGCACCCACCTAATTCTTTTAACGGGAACCAACCGGAGCAGAAGTGACTGATATGAACGGACACTTTTTTCTAACTTCTCTCTCGACTCCGCACGAGGAAAGACGTGCTTTTCCCCTTTATTCAATTTCCATGTTTCAACCTAGAAATTAGTAATTTTATAATATTTTTATAATGCTGTAAATTAAAAATATGTTTAACCTTTTTTTATCATTCATTTTTACTATTTATATGGCGTGTAATAAACCTTAAATATATTCTCACTTCACGCCATATACTGTATAAATATATTATTTGAATATATTAGAATTTAAAATACAAGGTTTTTTTTTTTCCGTTACTGAAATTTTTCTCTAAAATTTCACTCAAGTTTTCGAATATATCCAAAATTATTTTTAATTTTGTGGAAATTGAACTTCAGTTCCTAGTTTTATGCCCCATTTCAAATAAAAAGTGTTTATTTAGTTGAAAATTTATATATTTAAAAAAAAGTGCTTCGAATGTAATCACATACCTTAAGGGGGGGGGGCATATTCTTCAAATCGGTAAAATGTATATGTAATATTATGAAAGAAAGGGTGTCTGATGGACCAAATTGCAACCATTAATTAAATTATTTTCAGTAAACTTTTGGAGCTCCTCCTTTATATAAAAATTTTTTTAAAAAAATTAATCTTCACAATTACTTTGGTTTTCGTTGCTGTATCTAAAACAGGGTTGGCCAACGCAAATGACCTCGCAGGCCACTTCGAAAGAACTTTACAATCCCGCATATAAAATATATATATATCTTTATATTAGATTTGGACCCACTACAAACATTTGTTGGAGTGAAAATTTAAAACACTGATATATTATTATTGTTTTCATTGTTATTTCATGCATACAAATACAGGTAATATAATAATAAAAATTTAAAGCAATGATCAAATAATGTTTAATTTTTTTAATTATTTTTTTTAAACCTTTCGTTAGGTTTTGGTCGATCTCAATCACGTGTATTTGGGTATCGTAAGATTTGCAGATTTTCGGTGTTAAGTTTGAGAGTTTTAAAATTTTTTGAAAAATTTCCCCTTAAAAAAAGAGATTCGCATTAACAAGAACGGATAAAATAAAAAGTTAGGGGTTTTATTTTTAAAAAAAAATTTAAAAAAAAAATATTGTACAAAATAATAAAATTTTTGTAAAGTTGTAAAGAATCTCGGGGCCGCAAAATATTCAAGGTGGCCACGGGCCGCGGGTTGACACCCGATCAAAAAACATATGTTAACATTAACTTTTTATATACTGTTTTAAATTATTTTTAATTTGGGCTACATTGTTTTGTTTTCCCACAAATACATTAAAACTTAAGCAAATGTGGGTTTATTGCCATAATTCAGAAAATCATCTGAGAGGATGAAATTCTGAAATGAGGGAGATTATGTACGAAAGGATGAGAAAGATGGGCGCTAAAAAAGGTAAACGCATAGGTAGGAACAAAAAAAAAAGTTTATTGAACGCATATATCGTGACTTGATTGTCTACCCAAACAGGAAGAACAACAAAGCGATGTTCCTTAATAGGTATATCCCCTCCCCCACAATGGTTGTTTGCACCGTCTCCGCATACTAGAACCAGGGTGCAACATTTTTGAGGGGGGTGCCCATTCTCAATCAACATCTTTTTGGGTTGTTGGTTGTACCCGAGATGTGAGTGTGGCAAATTTCCCCCCAAAGCATCCCCCACATGTTCAATGGGTTTTAAATGGGGAATCCAACCATTCGAGTGATATTTCATTTCCAGCAGCTCCTCAACAGCAAGAGGGGATGTGGCAGTGCATTGTCATCCATAAAGATGAAGCGGGGCCAATACCCTGGAAAAGATGCACATGGGGAAGAAGTACCCTCACAATAGCATCCCCGGTTACAGACCCTCTGTCGAAAATGTGAAGTCATTTCCGCGTTCAGCAAAATGCCAACCCTGACAAGAACTCCAGGACCACCCCATGTTTTTCCTTGATGTTACGGGGAAAAAACTGGGTCCCGTTTCTCCCCAAAATAAAACGTTGAGAATCGCTTCGGTACTGAACCACTTACCGTGAGAAAAAGACCCATTACGTTGTCCATTTTTTGTGCTCTCGTCCCACTGAAAGGGGGGTTTTTGGGGCCATCTTTTCAACGGGAGGAGGTTGGGACGGGGGGAACGGGCCCCCCTTTTGTGAAGGTCACCTCAGAAAAACCGCTACATTTCGACCGTGCTGTACAGAGTTTCTGAGCATTGGCCTTTTTGACTGTTCGAACTTTTTTTGCCGCAGGATGATATATCGGTATCCCCCGCAGGGGCCCCCCGGGGGCAAAACCTTTTCAGGTAGTGGTTTTAACGCCCGGCGCACACTTTTGGATTCCGAACTCCGGCCAACGGTGACAGAGCCCCCCCTCCAGCTTTCCGGGTCATCATTTAACCTGCCAATACATCCTAGAATTAATTGTGATCATCTGCATTCCTAATTGAAAGAAATTCCGTTATCCATTTTCAAAATGGCCCGATATTATATATTTATATATATTGTTACGTAGATGCGGGTTCGTGGATTTTATGCAAAACAATCACAAAGAAAATAAACAGTTCTTTAAGAGCGCTGTGAATTTATTATCAAAAATCCAATCCTTTAAATACAGGATTCAGCAGCAATATTTGCAGCGTAAATCTCCGAAGGTCTTCACACCTTCAACAGCAATCAAACACAATCATCAGTGTTTAAAAATACACGTATGTAAAAGATTATTCACTAGCACAGCCGAGCTAGTCGCTAGTCAAAACAATCCTCACTCTTCACTGATTAAAATCAGACTGACCGGTTGTGGCTGGCGCTCCTATTTATAGGCGTGGCAGAAACTTCCAGAAATATAACCGCTCATGTCACCGAGCGTGACGTTCATGGAGAGATCCACTACTTTCTAGAAGAATCTAGAGGGTTCCGAACTCGCCAACATGGTCGCCAAAAATAATGCAAACTTGGCTCTACCGCCAAGATTTCACCAAATTCTCATTGAATCGCCATTATAAAATAAGGGGCGGCATTGCTTGTATAAATAGTACAATTTTAACATGAAATAAATATAACGTAGAGTAATATAAATGCATTAAACACCCAAATACGTTATTTACGCTATTTACACAAAATTCATAACAATATAATAAGCTCATCAATTAACCATTTTTACCTAAAATGCTTAATTTTTAAATATTTCTATACTAATCTTGCTTATTGATCCTACTATGAAGTAATAGGAATCGATAATTTCATAATTCATTTTAACCATTGTTAAGTTTTTTGTTATTCTTCCAAACTAAGACATGTTTCTTAAAGTTATAATTTATTCTCAGCCTCTTTCTAGGTCATAGAGAAAAGCACCAAGCTATGCTCATCTAAGTTAGGGATCCCAAATAACGTCCAGGTGGACAGAACCCAAGGTAATTTATGGGTTTAAAAAGGGTCTATTAAGTACTTCAGAGATCATAATAATGTTTTTTTTTTCTGTTTCCAAGTTTTATTTAAATTTTTAGGATTGTAAATATTAATAATATAAATTTTAATATGTATAGATACAATATAGATTCACTTAAGGAAATATTGTATAAAAAATTAGAAAAATAGTCTAATAAACCCTTTTTTCTGTACATATCCTTATTGAAAATTATCATTGATTTTTTTGTGCAATTATTAGTATTGTGATTATTTTGTTTGTACAGTAAGTAGAACGTCATTTATCCGAATCAATTGTTACCGGACACCGTTCGGATACGCAATTGTTCGGATAACCTAAAACCGAATGCGATCCATGCAGTATATGAAACCGGACACTATACGAATATTGAAAATCATCACATGCGAGAAAGTGCTTGAAAAGCAAAAGTCTCAATTTACCTTTATTGTGGAAAAATCACTTATTTTTCGCTGTACCATTGTACACCTACGTTTTGTTTTGTTTTAGCTGCAAAGTCTCCGATTCACTTGAGCGTTTCATCGTCGTTGCGCGGAAGTCACAATCTCGTCATCATTTAACATTTGTAATCCCCAGTCTTCTGCATCGCATGCCATCTAGGTTTCTACAGCTTCATCGCATTCTTGAAATCCTGGGATCGATTGGACAAAGTCGGTAATGTCCCTCTGTGGTCGTCATTGAAGTTTTTTCCCCTTTAAATCGGGACCACAGCTTATTCCAAATCCAAAAACGAAATTCCCAATTCCCCGGCCTTGGTTTTCCCGTCACTTTTTGCCTCACGCGAAACAACTGCTGAGCATTGCACTGTTAGAAAATGTATTCATATACAGTACATGTAGTTGACAAAAAACTAGTCCGGATATTTGACACTCCGGATAGTAAACGTTCGGATAAACGACGATCTACTGTAGTTTATTACAGAGAAAAATGTAACAGGGTCATGGAGAAAATTATTCTTTTAAAAGAGGTGAACGTGTGTTGGAAAAAGATTGCGAACCCAAAATCTAAGTTCTTTTTGCGCAGTTTAAACTTCACCATTTTTTCTCTTATTTTTTTTTAATTTTGATTAAAAATTTTTCTTTTCCCTTGTCTCTTAAGAATGATTTCAATTTTAAACAATATATTTTAATTTCAGCTCTACAGCTCAGAAATCCTACAAGTAATTGATTACTCCAGTATTGCAAATAAAGATGAAGGCCTCTGATACAAAAGCAGGATTAAAATGAAAGAAATTTGTGCTAATGTTGACATATAATGAATAATTAATGTGTGTGAAAGCTTCTACCCAATCATAGCAGACATAAATATTTAACCCCTTAATGGCCGCATAATTTTTAAGAAAAAGCTCATAAAAGTGCCTATTTTTTTTTTCAAAAAATTTTTTATGAAACCAAAAGAAATTTTAATATATGTAATTATTTTAAATTTGGTAAATTTTTAGTTTGAATTACAAAAAAAATTTTAAGAAAGCCAAGCTTAGGGGATTGTGACTGAATCTTTTTTTTTCGGCAAAGAGAAAAAAAATTAAAAAACCTTTAAAATTAAAGAATTTATTACACTGTGACGGGCTCAGCCCCCTTTATTAACATGTTCTTTTGGGGGCCCGAATTAATGGCAACTCTTTTCCAACCAAAACCCGAAAGTGAAGCAAGGAAAGATGCAAATTAGAAAGCTTTAAATACAAAGTTAAATAAGCAGGGTGGCCCACAATTTGGGGAAAATTTGATATTTCCCGGATTCTATTGTAAGTGACAGCCAACAGGTCATTCAACATAGAGCCATTTGGTCAAGGTGCATACCATTGCACTCCAGTAAATAATAACTTTCCCGTAAGATTGACGTAGATCGAAATTAAGGTAGGGTTGACTATTTAATATTAACTAATTTATTTAAGGTTTTGGGGGAAATTTTTATTTTAGTGGCGGGTTACATTATTTCTATTAAAAGGTGTTTATCTACCATAGATTCTCCCATATTTTATTTTTAAACGTTAAATTTGTTTAAGGCAAAAAGTCAATTAAATCTAAACCCTAGTTTTTTATTTTTTAATTTAGTCGTGATAATAAGGAGAAGGGATAGGGGGTACTTCAAAAGTTGATAATGTTTCAACACATTAGTAATTTTTCTTTGTGAGCTAAATTTCAAAGCATGAGATGCAAAGACCAATGTGACACATAACAGTACAGATCCATCATCACTGCTCTCAGATTCACTAACCAACTCAGTTATTTCAGAATCCCTCTCAGATCCATTTACACTTAAAAGTAGAATCTGATTCACTTCCTGATTAACTTTATAATGAATACAATATTGAAAAATATATTTTTTTTATCACAGAACGCAACCCAACGAAAAGGGAAACTAAGTAACTGAGCTAAGGTTACAAAACATACGCAAAATTTTATGTTTTAATTGTAAATCTAGTTTAAAATAAAAAAAAATATCTCTAAAACACTTTCAAATAATTGGCATTGTCATCGGTGAAAAAAAAAATATTCGGCATAAAAAAGATAGTTTAATCTTTTTTCAAATTTCTTTTGAACACTCCAGATTAGAAATATCACAGGCACAAGAAATTTGACCCCATGATTTTGATGGAAGCGAGAAGTAAGAGGTTAACTAAACTATATAATGTAAAAAATTCTTAAAATTTTAATTTTCATTCCGAT
>BMAV01000020.1:55162-71562 GCA_019973955.1 Trichonephila inaurata madagascariensis | reverse complement strand
CACATAAGAGGTTAAATTCGTATTGCAGCTTTAGTGTCAAAGTATAGCATTATTGAATTCAATACATTGTTATTGTGTGGAGGAGGGCGCGATGAAAATGATGATTGAATATTGGGTCGCGAATATTGAAAGTTTGAGAAGCACTGGCTTAAGTACTAGTTTTAAAATAAGGCGAAAATATCTCTAAGTACAATCTTACAAGATCACAGTATAGTTTATCTTGGATTTAAAAAAATGCGTTTACGGAGAGAAACCAAGTCAAATTATACACAGTAGTCAATTTTTGTTAAATAAATAGCAAATACATGCTCTTCTCCGATCTTATTAATTAGCTTCTCATATGATGAAGTGATTCACCTATCATTATGTATTCATCTCATCTTATAGTTTTGTTTTGGTTGTTGTTGAATGATAAGTTCTTGGTTTAACAGTGAGAAGATTGTTATAACGAAAGCGGCTTTGTCCTAGCAACGCGCGCGTATATGGTTATTTTTATTCAATTACAGTAATTTTGAGCTTGTGTTATCTATAATTTGGTGTACCGGCCTTATCGTTATGTAAATACGAACTAGCAAAAGATGGTCATTAATTTGCCTTCTGAATAATAATCTGGTATTTTCTTATATTTTGTGCATATGTGCTTTAAGGTATTTGTTTTAAAAAAATGCACTATGTCAAATAAATCTTCTATTACACAGCTTACACAAATTTAAATAATTATCACAGAAATATACATTAACTCTATTGCCTAATTACATGTAATTATTATTTACAGACCTGTTACTATATATAACCGTGTGATACCACCTCCCTTTGGTGACCGTATCTTTAAATGTCAGCGTGAACTGGAGGTGTAGGGTTTGCAAAAGGAATAGACATTTTTGATTCTTAATATGACTTTATTAAGAATAGAACTTAAATGTCTAATAATTTAGATTAATTAAGCGAGAATCTATAATGAACAAACACACTGTAATGGTTAAACCGAATTGCGTAACTTAGACCACTATAATTATTTAATTTGCCAACTCTCATTTCTAATAATATTACAAGTCCTAATATCAAATAATCATTCCTACCTTAATCCAAATTTAGATTCAATCTTATAGGGAAACGTCTGAGCGTGCGTGCAATAGTATGCACCTTGTTTTAATGGCTTATTTTCCAGGTAACTTCACGATTGGTTGTCAATTCACCCTTGTCTCTTTCACACATACCATTCCCCAAAATTGCCATTTCACTTACTGAAACTTCTGTTATTTAAAAGTTATCTTATTTGCATTTCTCTTTCACATTTCGCTTCTTGGGTTTTGGTTGGAAAAGAGTTGCCATTAATCTTGGCCACCAAAGAACCCAGAGGATATGTTAAAGAAAAGACGCGTGAGCCCGTCACAACCGTTTACAGATTAGTTCTAGCAATATTATTACGACTTAAAGCGTGAATTACTACAACACAATTGAAACAAAATATTAGCACTAAGAATAGGATGTGTGCTTTTTTTTTAATTTTTACTATTATCAAATTAAAAATGAAATAATCTTGTCAGAAAATTTTTAGGTGTATATTTAATTTATATTCATTTTATATACAAATAGTCCTCCATTATTGGCTGTTTTATTTATTGGAATCGCTTAGTTGTAGAGATCGCACTATAAAATGTATCTCGAGCACATATTTTCATGCTTTAATTAGTAGCTATAAAAAATTAATTCCAATTTTGAGATCAAATAACTTCCTTCCTCAGTAGCACGACAGCCCAGGGTGGGCCTTGGCCTTCTCAAGAAGCCTTTTCCAGGACAGCCTTCTTCCTGCTAGTGTTCTCCAATTCCTAGTTCTCAAAACTAGGAGATCTTTTTCTAGGCCATCAATCCATCTGAGATTTGGCCTGCCCTTTCTTCGTGTGGCAATTGGTTGAGCATTGAAGACTTTTTTAGTGGTGCGGTCTTCGTTCATTCTGATAATGTGACCTACCCATTTAATTCGTTGTATTTTGATGAAGTTAACAATCTAATAAATAAAATTGACCATATTTATAGTCAAAATAGTTCTTATTTGTAGGATATATAATTTAAACCATTATTAAATATAATACAATACTTTTATTTTTTTTTATTAATTAGTATTGTAATTTGTATATAATAGTTGAATTTGAATATTTAAATTAAATCCGTTTAGTTATATCTAGTTATGTATTAATATATTTTATTACATTTCTGTTCATTAATATTTTTTATCTTGTATCTTTTTTAAATATCAAGACTCAAAGCCTTGTTTCATATAAAATGAAAATGTAATTAAAATTAATCTTTTATAATTAAGCTTGAAAAACGTATTGCTGTTGAAATATAGTATTGTTGTATGCACGAAAGTGAGCAATATTTCACAACCAAAGCACATCAGAAAATGGGTGAAAAGTTGATTACAAAATTTCATCTTTACAAGCGTAAAATAAGTCACAAATAAAAAAGCGAATAAAAATTATAAAATTACAATTTAAAAATATTTGTTTCAGGAATTAGTACAAAGAAATATATATTCCTGATTTTTTAAAAAAAAATAATCATTAGTTTCAACTTAATCTTGAAATTGTTTTCTCAATGAAATTCTCTTTATTTGATTAAGGTATCCGACTAAATTCGGAACCGCGATTTTGCAAAAGCGTATAAATGGATAATATTTATGATATTTAGTGTCACTTAGATTAGAAAATGTATATAAAATTGTTTTAAGAATAGTATTACAATAAAAAAATTATTTAAATACAATATTTTGACAAAAAATGAACTTAGAATGACCCATTTTCAAAATATTCTCCTTTTGTGAAAAATACTTCTATTATAATAATATTTTGCCTGTATATAGCTCAGACCTCTGTACAGAGGCTCAACTAGAATTTTTGAAATATATAACTTAGAAGTGGGTTTATCCATGTTTTACGACAACAAAGGAGAGAAATTTTAAGAAAAAAACGCCGATAATTATTTTAATGGGTTATAACTCTGAAAATAATGTGAATTTTTCAAAAATCATCGTTGAGCCTCTGTATAGAGGTCTGAGCTATATACAAGCAAAATATTATTATAATAGAAGCATTTTTTACAAAAGGGGAACATTTTGAACAAAGGTTATTCTAAGTCAATTTTTTGCCGAAATATTGTACTTAAATAATTTTTTTTTGTCAAAATGTCCTTAAAACAATTCTATACATGTATTCTAATCTAAGTGACACTAAATATCATGAAAATATCTCCATTTATGCGCTTTTTTAAAATCACGGTTCCGAACGTAGTCGAATATCTTAAGGAACAAATAAAAACCCACTTTATGTTCCACTGCTTTATTCTGTCTTTTAAAACTTTAGATGGCGCATGAGCTCATTTAGAGATGGCTTCTGCTTCATCAAACAGATTATAATCAATTTAAAATAACAATATTATGTTAAATACTTAAGTTACTACTGTTTTACAACAATTTCAAAAGATGCCAACTTAAGCGACGTAACTTTAACAACAAACGATTATATATCAGCAAATAAATTGAGTAATCAAATAAATTAAGATTATACGAATTATTGAATTAAAGCAGACGATAATAATTCATGGAAGAGAGTTTTCAACCTAAATAATTTTTACAACTATTGTAACAGCAACTGTTCCCAAAGAAGTAAGGGGGCATATTGAAAAAAGTTTCCGTTTTTGAATTATTAGACCTACATACTACTTAAAATTTGACAAGCAAGTTCCTTTTGTTGAGTAGAGGTCCGCTAAAAATGGGTTTGGTGGAAATCATCTCCAATGGATAAATAGATATACGAGAAGGAAAAAATAACTTCCGTTGTAGAAATTTAAATCCTGTCCTATTTAAATCAAGAGGTGAGGAGGAAATAATTTTTTTCAATGCAGTCAAAATCCCAACGCTAGACTTAAATATGAATAACTAAAATACAATGTATAGTTATGCTACATCATGAAATACCCGACGAAGCGGGTGGGTAACGATTAGTAAATGTATAATTGTAACATTTTCAGATAGAGGATTTCAGTCAAATAAATATTTTATTGATCCATACACATGGTAATTTTAATTTGTGTGTCATGGTAGCCAAGTAGTCATAATCATGAACTTGTGGCCGGTGAGTCTTGAGTTCGAGTCCTGGTACCCTCAAGTCCTACCGCCCGCTATACCTACCTTTGCTGTTGATAAAATAGGTAAAGATAGAAGTAATTTTCTAAGTCAGGGGTGTCCAACCAGCAGCCCGGGGGCTGCATGTGGCCCGCGAGATTCTTTACAACTTTACAAAATTCGACTATTTTGTACAATATTTTTTGTTTAAAGAATTTTTATTTTTTTATTATTTATTTTTTGTAAAAAATAAATCCCATAACTGTTATTATTTTATCACGTTGCTTCTGTTACTGCGAATCTCTTTTATTTCTGAATTGAAATTTATCAAACATAAATCGTGCTCAAACTTAACGCACGAAAATCTGCAATATTAATTACGATACGCAAACACACATGCATTGAGATCGACTTCCAAAAACTAAGTGAAAGAGTTGAGAAAAAGATATCTCACTAATTAAATAAATTAAATGTTATTTGATCATTGCATTATTATTATTGTACGATCTATATTTGTATACATGAAAAACAATGAAAACAATAATATATCAGTCTGTTTTAAATTTTCACTCCAACAAATGTTTGTAATGGATCTAAATCTAATATAAAGATATATATTTTTATATGCGGCCCGCGGGATCGAAAAGTTCTTCCATAGTGGCCCGCGAGGTCATTTGGGTTGGCGACCCCAGTTCTAAGTAATACTGCTCCCTGTAGAACATAAAAAAAAAAATGATTTGGTTTTCTTTAAAATTGATAGATGGCAGCACTGTATTACTGTTACATTTTTTTCAATGAATTATGTTATGGCTCCCACGATGAAAAAAAAAAAAAAAAAAAAAATCTGGTGTGACACCATTCTTACCCTTTTTCATATGTTTGTGAAGCCGGTTAAATGGAAGCACATTTTGATAAATTAAAATATGGTACACGGTAAATAAAATTTGATGCTCCTTCCATTTTCGTCCTTTATTAATATTCAATTAATATAAAAGGTACGTTTTTCAACTTAAAATATCATCAGATATTTATATATTTTCTGTTTGACTCAACTTTTGATTTATTTAGTTACGATAAATACTGGACTCTCCGCGATAATTTCTGAGATGACAAATTAAATACAGTTGGAATTAGATACAATGCAAATTAAACATATTTATTACGTGAAGTCTGAAAACAGATGTGAAGTTTATCGCTTTACCAAGCAAGTAAAGTTAAGAACATTTATTATTAATTTGTAACGGCATTTTTTTAAAAAATTTTTTACGAAGTTCGAAAAGATCTCCTTATTCACTAAAAAGCTCAGACAACCCGACTCCGGAAGGTAAAGAACTATTGACGAATCTATCAAATTATTTTGGATATATTAAAAATATGGCACATCTAAAATTTTTCATGGAAATCAAATGGAGCTTAAAATGTATGTACAAACTGTCTAATGCGTGTTTTACCCGCTTGCTCAAGGAAGTAGACACAAGTAGAAAATGGTGAAAATGTAGAAATCATACCCTTTAAGCGAAAGAGTTAAGATCTCTGATTAGCTACATCTTCGCCACTCGCTGCTTACCAAAATGATCCTTTGCATCACAAGAAGTCTTTTTTTAGTCAAAAAAAAAAGTGCGGGGAAAAAAAAAGAAAACGTACTGTAACAGATATCGTATACAACTACTTTATATTAACTGTGTAATGCTCACCCTTCAAAAATGCATTGTTAAATCTTTTAAAATGCGAAAGAGTGAATGTATGTAGGAAATTAATCTCGGAAATCAGTGATGTTATTTCAGTGCTGAAACTCAAGCCAGCCCAAAGAGAAGTGAATACAGTTTATTTACCGAATTCGAAGCGGAAGTATACCGTTAAAAAGCGGACAGAATGTCAGGTTGCTCTTGCGTTAGACATTTCTTACCAATACGCTAAAAGGATCTTGTTTCTCATTGGCGCATGCAAAATTATACGTTTAATAAGGTTTGGCGCTTTAGCGCTATTCTATATTTTAACAATTCATAAAGAAAGTTTAAAGAAAATTTCATAAATCTTTTTTTTCCCTTTAAACCTAAAATCTAAGTATTTTCATGAATTAAATTTCTTAGATGAAGCTTGCGTTATTTTTCAATTAATTAAAAAGAAAAATTTCAAATATAAATAAAGAATGAATACACGTATTTTGCGTGCATACTTTTAATGATAGTAATTAAAAGTAAATGAAACCATATCAGTTTGAATCTTTTTGAAAAATATAAAGAAAGAAATTACAAATAAATAAATACCAATTCTCAAGTTTCATTATGTGTAAATCAATGGCGTACACAGACTTCTTTCATTGAAGTGAGAAGGGCTTAAATTCTAAAGAAAAGCTATGTAATAATCTCTTTACTAAAAATTAAAAATCTGATGATTCATGGGAGGTATGAGAAGGTGTGAACCTTCAAACACCTTGTGTAGCCACTAGTATCAGTGGCATAGCGTGGGGGTCAGAGGGGCTCATGGCCCCGGGCGGCATATGAAAAGGTGCGGTGGAAAACACCACGATATTTAAATTCAAAAATATTTCAAACTCCAAATAGCGCCCACTCGACGAAACTGACGGAAACGAGTAAAAGCTTTTATACACGCCCAGATGCAGAAAGTTTATTAGTCGCTATGCAATCGCATTCGTTTTTATGTTACTTAGGCTTCTGGCAACCGGTACTGTGTCAAGTCATTGATGCTCAAAATTATTTGAAAACAGATGGACTAAAAAAGTACGTGCTTTACAGACCGTATAAGAAGCAAAACTAGAGGAATACGTGGATGACGCTTTAATATATGCTAAAAGTTTATGCTAAGAGCTTGAAATTTCTTTTGAATCCCCAAGACGAATCAGGAGAAAACAAATATTTGGTGACAGAAGTAAAGATGCTCAGTTATCGTACCAAGATGACTTGAGGTGAACAATGTTTTCTTCAATAAGAGTAACTGCTGAAATTCGAGAAAGATTCCAACAGTCGCAGAATCTAGCGCAAAAATATGCTTTTTTAAGGCCTGAAGTGATATTGAGCATGGACGAACTTAACTTAGATCAAGCTTCTCAAGACATTATTAAAGAACTCCAACTTGAGCGTGTACGTCTACGAGCTTTCGTAGCTGCAACAGACCCAGGTTGTAAAAAAGAACTCTCTGGGTTTATTAAAACATATTATTGACTCAAAACTTGAAGATGGCTTACCAAAAATTGTCAAAATGTTGAGAATTTTTTTAACATCTGCCATCAGTAATGTCAGTAGCGAGAGAAGCTTCTCCAAGCTAAAATTATCTCAGATCGACTATTCCCACGTTGAGGCTAACAAATTTAGCTACTCTGGCGATTGAACATGAGATACATATTGATATTGACAATGGTATAAAAGATTTTGTTATGAAAAAAACACGAAAAGTGCATTTTTAATCAATAAAAAAAAAATTTTAAGCTGCTTTTTTTTTTTTTTTACTTTTTCTAATTTTTTTCACTAATAATTAAAATAGAGAAACGACAAATTTCCTGTCGGCCCCAGGAGGCGAAAGCCCACGCTAAGCCACTGACTAGTATATACTAGTAAAACTATTTACGGATGCTTTAAAAATGCTTGGATCTATGTTTTTTTAATTGATATTTTATACAAAGCACACACACATACATAAAAAATATATATACATAAGTATTTGAGCTAATTATGTATTTCTTTAACTTGTACAAAATAAATTTTATAAATAAATACTTATTTTTAAATTTTTTTTAATTCTATTTTTCTCAAAACACAATACAATGAAGGAAATGTAACTCTAGAATTCATTAAATTTAAGCAGAAAGAAAAATTAATAATTATCTAAAATAATTATATTTTAATAGACGAGTTCTTTTTTCAAAGTCTTTTTTGAAAAGATTTAAAAAGCACAAAAAAAAAGGAATTTTATTAATTTGTTTATTTTTATATATCAGACGTTTGACTCAGCACCTTGTGGCTGACCAATAAAATGGGCGCGAACTCCAGTTGATAGATTTAGTGTATATTAATGTTGCCTTTAGAAGCCCTTGTAATTTTTAACCATGTTTAAGTGACAAGGACAGCACCTGAGCCGACACTGTACTTTCATAGCTTCCACGTCATGCCGAGGGGAGGACTTACAGCCTCGACAGATTTAACATGCATCATGCCCTTTTAGATGAAAAATTTTTAGTCAAATCTGCATTTGAATCCATGATTTAAAAGGAACAGTGCCGGGCGTAATTCGAAGTCATGACTATTCGGCTAGTCAGGGGTCGGCAAACCGTGGTTCTTTGCATAGAAGGTTGCTGCTATTCATTCTTCTGCCTCTCTGAATTATTAAAAAAAATATTATGCCTACTAAACCTTGTTTTTCTTTCTCTTTTTTTCCTATATAATTATTTAGTGATAAAATGTCTCTATTTTCATGTACATTTGAATATTTAAATGGCTTAAGATAGTTATTTAAGATTATTATTTCTGTATTATAAATTATCTTTCCTTAACAAAGCTTACTGAGAATGAGGAAGAATATTGCCTTTATTTCTAAGGGAGTGAAAGACCAATTTATTGGTACAAATGCCACCATGGCAGTACCGGTTTAAGCTCATTTCAGGCGCTGGATACAAAAGATCTATGGACCCCTTGGCACTGGTGGATCGAAATTTATAACCAGAACATCTGGTTAAATCAAGCTTATGCGGGCCCCAGGTCCAGAGTGCCCAATGGATAAACTGACACTGCACCATGGGAAGATATACCTTAAAGTGATTTTCAGCAACGTTTCTTTAGTTGCATAAAAGAGTATGAGAACACTCATGATTCTGGACAAGAGATGCACTTAAGCCACCAAAAGAAATGACAAAAACATATTCCGCATTTTATGACGAACTTTCAGGTTAATACAAAGAGTATTGAAATATCTTTTGTACGCAAGAACAACCCAAATTAATCCTGATTACTGAAGTAAACAGAAAATTCTAAAATGAAACATTTACGGCATTAATGGTACAGAATTTCTTTTCCGAAACTTGAACTTAAATTTAAAACATTATGAAACCTTCACAGAGGTTGTTCGTGTATTGAGCAATAGAAATAAAAATATCTTCCATAGTTAGTTTTTAAAGGAAAGTAAAATGTTACTTTGAGTAAAACATCATTTAAGCACTGGAAAAAAATATTAATTTGGGTCCGGATTAACATTTTAAGCCTCCTCTCCCCGCCAACGTAAGAAATAGTTTAGACTTTTTAATAGTATAATTGCCTTGTTTCACTTACAAATTGGTTCCTCTGTCCGTAAAGTTTGCCGACACTGGGTTAGGTAAATTCAAGATGTAAAAACATCTTCTTATATCTTATTTAACTAATGTTAAATAATATATAATTGTTTAAAAATGAATATTTATTGTTGTATTACATGTACCATTATGGTTTTTACTGATTTTTTTATTATTAATGAGGCATTTTGAAGCTATACAAAAATTATCTTAGTCTTCGAATTAAAATGTCGCCTTTTTGTCGCTTTAGAAATTGTATTTTTACTAATAAGTGTTATTTAAAAATTATTAAAAATTAGAAACGATTTATAAGTGTAGGATATCCCATTTGTAAAAGGTTAGATCATATCCTTTACCGAGGTCGGCAATTCTAATCAAAACAGTATTCCACATCAACGCCATCTAGCGCCTCTTTTAAAACGCCGTCATCAACTTATTTCGCCAGAGGCCCACTAACACTCGTCGAGAAACGTCGTACATCGCGTGTCAGCGCACATTCGTCCGCGCCAGGCGGTAAGTCTTAATAGCACCATAATGAGTTCTATTTAATCTCAATTGCCTCCCTTAAAGTAATGTGATCTAACTTTCCTATTCTTCCGAAATATGCTTATCTAACTTTCCTATTCTTTTGAAATATTCCCCATGTAAATACTCCCCTATAATTCTTAATAAATTATTTAGTTTTCAACCAGTTTCTTTCTTGAACTATGTTGTCTATTTTATTTCAAAATTAACTAATGCACCCTAAAAACCCCTGGACACCACGCCATAAAAACCCCGCCATCTGAAGAATCCCACCTTTTTGGAAGATTTCGGTTGGATTCCCACATAAGTTATAAAAATTCGATATACGAACACAATTATATTAAGATTTTAAATAGAAGTAAAAAAGAAAATCTTTAAGCGATCTTTCAAAATTCACTTCATTGCAATTTTTTTTTTTAACAAAATGAACTTTTATTTTAAAAACTAATTTATTCGCTTAAATTTATAAATATTTTGGTATGGAATCATCTTTAGAGACTCTGCAGATGTTAAATTAAGCATTGAAGCTAGGTAATAAAAAAAATCACAAGTGTTCGAATGACACAAGCATTTTCGTCAAGGCCTGACAAGCGTGGAAGACGATCCTTACAGCATTCGGCTGTCCACTGGCGAAAACATTCTTATCAAATCTATGGTCCCAACTGGCAAGACTGTGAATAGAAGTCTTTACTTAAGAGAGTCTACTAGTTCTCTGCAACTTAGAGACGCTATTAGAAAAAATCTTCCTGAAGAATGAGTTAAAAACAATTGAGTTTTTTTTTCATGGTAACTCCCCCGCACATCAGTCATTATTGGTGAAAAATTATCATGAAAAACATAATATGTGAACACTTGAACAATTCATTCTTTTTGCCTGAGCTAAATACTGCTCATATTCAGGGCCTTTTTCCGCTTAGGCACGAATCTAGGATACAAAAAAATTGGAGGAAAAAAGAGAAAAAATCACAACGAAAGAACCCCCCATTTAGCGAGTCATGAGAGAAGCATTTCTGCTTTTATGAAAGTAATGACTGAAATGTGATCTACCATGGAAAAAGAAAACAGCTTGATGTTGTTGTGCACTCAAAATGATATGACAATGGAAATTGATTACAATGACGTTATTAATGATTTTTCAATGATCAAAGCTCGAAGAAAACTTTATAGCGATAAGCGATGGAAAAGATGATAATAAACAAGTTGAAAACGATTTCATTAATTTATCGCACTAATTTACAAAAGAATTGGTGGGTGTCCCGTGATGCCGTAAGGTAAGAAATGTACAAGAGTGGCCAAACCAGGCCACTAACCTTTCCTAATGGCTGCTGGTTTCCAGTGCAAGACACGAAGGCTCCATAGGGGATGAATAATGGAAATACTCTCCAAAGAGCAAAAACAAATAAAGGGAAACGAGTAAGAAAGTTAAGTGAAATTCCCTTCCGAACTAAAACTGACTTGGTAAGAAGTGAAGGAGGGAGTGCTGTGGAAATAGAGTGAGGAGGCCCAACAATTTGAAGTGCCTAGTGCACCGGGGAGGTTGAAAACGGCCTTGCTTATATTTTACCTTTTTTAACCTTACAACCGTTGAATATTAGGAAATTTGTGTGAATTCAAAGGAGATGGTTTTAAAAGGGTTGTAGCTTGAATTTTAAGTACAATAAATTTATTTTTAATAAGAAATTTCTTTTTGATTCTGCCCTGTATATTACAAATTACTTTTTGAAAGCACTTTCATTATTATTATTTGATCACTTTTGCATTTGTTTATAAAGTATCACTTTTTTAAAAAAATCAAAATTAATAATGAGTGAAAACAATGGTTAATGGACGGTAAATCCAATATTTCACAACTTATAAAATGAAATTTATTAAATTTTAATTGCCCTATATATATTTTTTGTGATTTAATAATAAGACTAACACTTAAGTAATGTTACGTAATGGTTTATTTATTTTTAATTGATGTCCGATAACAACGATCAATACAAATTAAAGATTAAAACTGAAGAAGTTCAATAAACGTTCATTTAAAATCTATTTTCTAGGAAACACATGCCTCGTTAAATAAAGAAATATTTAAAGTATAACTTTTTTTACTCTTGTTCTAAATTTGTTATTTACCATTGTATCTTATATGCAATAATACCTCGACTTACGCGATTTTCAAATCTCCGTCTTTTGTCTGAGAAAAAATAATTAGTAAAATTGGTGAAATCGGTAATGTTGATTGAAGAAGTTGCTGATCTTGCCAGGCAAATAAATTTATGTGGATAGCAATAAGACGTTCAAGAACTTTTGGATTTCCACAATCAGGATTTGACAATTGATGAGCTCAAAGAAATGTGTGCAAGATCAAGACATTGAAGAACTTCAGGTCTCTAGACCAGGGTACTCAAACTTTTTTTCCCGCCAGGCCGTACATATATATGGCAGGTATTTCACGTGGGCCGCAATTTGAAAAAACACTATAAGACCAAAGCAACATTGATCAAATATTGAAACTCTCATTTTCAGTTTTTATTTTAATTCTTTATTAGACCTTCTATCAAACATACACAAACACACAAAAAATTTACTTTTATGCATTTTTTACTGAGTTATGGGATAGTTTCGATTTCCTTTCATCCGTGATCAAGCTTCTTGTTTACATTCTACAATCAAACAAAGCAAACTGATAGATTTAATTGCTTCATTGATAGTATTTTCCGATAAATTTTTAGTACAATGTACTAGAAAATTCAGTTATTTAAGAACAATGGACCATAACCGGGGCGCAGGTCGAGTATCACTACTTTAGACCCAGTTCAATTAGAAGATCGAGTGACGATTGGGAATTTGACAGAGGGTCTGACAGAATTTCACAAGACTGCAAAGATGAGCGTATTTTTGAAACAAAACAAGAAACAAAAAAATATTAGCTTGCCACGAGGAAATATTGCGGAAGAAAAAAAATCGGTACCTACGTATTATTGCAACCGTATTGGCGACATTATGTGAAAAGAAAACAGGATTAACAATTCAGGGCCTACGATACATACGAAACCGGGGTTGCAAACTTTGTAAGTTATCTTGAACGTTGTCGTTGTTGCAATAATACGTATAAGTACCGGGGGAAAAAAATTGGAGCCGCAGACTACTTTGTTAGATTTTATGAAACTTTCTACATCCTTCCCAACAGCTTCTGTTATCTAACATTTTTCTTTTTTCGAAATTAATTTCTTTCGTTTCCGATTTTAACTAATAATAATTATAAGTATATTTATGTGAAATTATATCCCGACTTATACGGTTATCATGTAAAAAAAATCCCATTTATCGCGTAAGTTCCAGGTACTACTGTATTTTAAAAGAATAAAAAGTTGACAAAATCAGAAACTTATTTTGGTTGAAATATACTTGTAGAATGGATTTAAATCCATAATTTCAAAAGATAATCATATATTTTTATTAATGTAATATCTTTTTGATATAAGAATTTGATTTCATCGTTAATAGTTTCACATCCGCTGAGGAAATGAAACATTTGGCATCATATTCGCGCGAAATGAACTGCTGATATTGACAAGAGAATGACTATGGTCTATAACCCTGCAGAAGACAGCCCTTATCTCCTTGAAAGTTTCTCATCTCCTCCTAGAGAGATTTAGTTTTTTTAATGTCTGTGGTAAGGCTCTCCAGTTCGTTTGAAAAGCGGTAAACAGTAAGTGCATTTTTTATTTTTAAATATTGTTTTTGAAAGAGATTAGAAACCATTGGTATTATTTAGCTTTTTAATTATTTTTAAAGTTTTTCCAAAAATATTTGATAAAATAATAGGGAATGACTTTCGTTATGTTTTGTTACTTTGCGTACGAGGAGGTTATAGTTTTGTTTACATGAACAATTTTAAAAATATAAATGTAGTTCAGTAACTGTTTAAAATACAGTCTGATAAATAGTATTTCTGGTCCTGAACAAACTTTCCATACTTAACTAATGCATTCTCAATGTTATAAAATTAACAAATTTTTTCATCTTTATTGTTTTTGCCGGAAAATTTAAATGTCATACCTTTAAATCCTGTTGAAATCCTATATTAGTTCATATCTTTGGTTAAAATGGAAAACAAATGTTTCTAAATTGCATCAAGAGCTCATTTTTCTGTTTTGAACTTTCATCCAATATAAAGTTAATTCACCAAGTTGGCGATAAATAAAAGTGGGGGTTTTAAATAGGTTCCAACTTCGTATAAATTATAGAACTTTTTATAGTGAAGTATAGAGTGCCCCTTGACACAATTGGCAATTTTTAGGCGAGTCCTAACAGTGGTGTACACAACCACTAAATAGACCTGTGTGTATGCAATTAACTTCAGTAAAATTCTAGGAGAGCCCACACCTTTGGCGACAATACAAAAAAAGCGCCAAGCCAGAACAAGATGGTGGCAAGTGAATATAGTGGGATAAGGTGAAAGCGTAATGAAAATATATGTAAACAATACAGAAATTAAACATTTAAGATAAAAAAATATATAAAAACAGCACTTACTTTCTTACTGCTGATCTTTTCCGAGTGGAGTGTACAGCATAACAATAGATTTTAAAAAAGTCTTGAAGGTCTCATCGCTAAGTGAATGATCGTGTGAGCGCCGCCATTTTTATTCTGCGAGGTAATGGTCGAACATACCTTCGGCTAGGCTGGTGCAATTTCGAAGAAAGTGTTTTACTGTCGACCATGTTACATTATGCGGATCGTTACATTTATGACATTCATAACTCTAAGCAGTCAATTCTTCCTTCATACACTATTAAATCAATTCTTTCTATAATAAGTGAACAGGTAACAATGAAAAATGTAAATTTAGCTATGTGTCAGTTAAATGCCGTGGATTGGTGATTGATTTTCAGAGGTGTTGCCAATGTGAACACTTTCGGGTTTAAGTGTAGAATAGGGGGCCCTTAGGATTTGAAGATGTTTATCTAGATGCCAGAATGAATTCAGCTTTTCCTTACTTTGTCACCATTTCATTACTCTGGGAACTCTAATCATTGATTATAAGTAGTTTTGCAACTGATTCTGGTCACCAAAAAATGCTCTAAGGGGTCCCCAAAATCTACACTTCTAACCAAAATAATTTTATTAATTCTTATATATTATAGAGATAAAAAATGGGTGAATGCTTTCCTGAGTTTTTGCTAATTCAAGTATTAATGTTATCTTGTATGATATGTTCTTTTCACAGATATAATTATGAACTTGTCGTATTTTTTTGTGTATTTTGCATATTAGCCTGCTGGTTAAAATAAATTGGTTATAAAAATTTTTTCACCATAGTTTGCTTAAATAAATTATAATGATTTTTGTACTTAAATTTCAGTAATTTAACAAAAAAAGCTAAATTTTAAATAAAGGAAATATCTTACTACAACTATTTTATTTAGAAGAGAGCTTGTTTGTTTTTAAATAAATAGCCATATTTGTCTGTTAATACTTTCTTTGATAGAATTATTTGGAAAGTTTGGAAATACTCCATTATACATTCTCTTCCTTAGATGGTGGGTTCCAAATTTTATTAACTTTTTTCAGAAAATTGAGAAGAGAAAAAGAAAGGTTATTATAAAAGAATAAGGTTATTATATTCGGAACTTGCGTATTAGCATCACTACACGAATCGTGCTATGATGTCAAAACAATGAAAAGGTTCTAACATGTTTTATATGAAAAAAACCCTAATCAGTCAGATTTTTGTGGAAAATGGCACTATTCACATGGTTCCATTTTGGCTGCAGTGACATTGATATGTTAGTACCTTATATTCAAACATGAAGAAAACATTTTTATCATTAGCTGTATAATGAGATATTTGATGGCAGTTTTTGATTTAGTAAATGTAACTAATTAAGGTAAGAGTTCCACTTTTTTAATATCACCAAGAAAGATGTAAAAAACACTCATTCACATGCTAATTTTGTGTATCTTCTTTCTTACAAACTTGGAAAGATTAGAATAGATTTATTCAATATTGGTACTGTAGCTCTTTGTAATTTTTTTTTTGCTTATCTCTATGTTATGAATAAAATTAATTTTCTTCATTAGGTCTGTTTGCACTGCACATAAATAAACTATAAAAATGGCATTTGGAACAACATTTGGTAATCCTACAACTTCTGCACCAGCTTTTGGAGCTACAAACAGTATGTATTGTTTCACAAAGCTGTATCATATTTTTCCTTTTTGAATCATGGTTTACTTTGTATGTAGATGCACAACTAACAATATTTTAGTGTTACTTAACAGTTAGATATATCATGTTAGTGATTTGAATGTATTGCCAATTTTTTTTAATATGTTATAGCTATCTATTCTATTGTGCTTATGCTAAAAAATGTGAGCAATGTTTATAATCTATATTACATTATCTATGTATAAAATGTCACATATTTATAAATACATTTAACACTAGAACCGCAGATGGGGTCATTTTGACTCAAAAAC
>BMAV01000020.1:44643-54762 GCA_019973955.1 Trichonephila inaurata madagascariensis | reverse complement strand
GGAGATAAAATTGATCTTAGGTGAAAATGGCTGGAAGAAATATGCGTGAATTAACAGTTAGTGAGGCTCTCGAATATATATGACAATTATCGGAAAATGAATCCGAAAAACAATGATGAGGAAATTGTTTTCAGCGATGATGAATATGTGCCTCCAGATGAAGAAAATATTCCCTCGAATGAAGATACCGTATCTAATTTCCTGTACAATGTACTGGCAGAAAAATCACTTCTGGAAAGATAAAATTTTAGTAAAAAGTGTAAATAAACGTAAAAAGTTATCAGATTCAAATCCAGAGGAAATGAAGTCTGGAACTTTTGTTATAAGTGATGGAATGTGTTGGGAAAGCACCACCTCTGGAAGTTGTATGTGTTGAAGAATTGCTGAACATATTGTTTTCAAAGAAAAGAATGATCCAATCAGTTAAGCAAAGCGAAATATTGAAAATGACTATGCAATTAGTTCAGAGAGACTACTTAAAAATGAGCCCACGCTTCGTCATATAAAAAATTGTACAGAGGAAGAAGCTCTCACCGGCAACTGAGAAAAAATGAATGGTCAACAACTTTAGACAAACTAGATGCTTTTATATCAATTTTGTATGCTCAAGGGTTATATGGTGCAAGTAATCTAGAGCTTGATAGTCTGTGGTCTTTTGTTTGGGGTCCACCTTTTTCCACGACTCTATGGCGAGAGATAGATTAAAAAAACTTATGAAATTTCTACGATTCTATAAAAGAACTAAACTATCTTAATGACTTCAGATAAATTCTGTTTAATTTCTGAACTTTGGAAGAAATTTATTGAAAATTCAATAATTTGCTATAAACCAGGACCATATATAACTTGATGAACAGCTGTTTCCGTCTAAAGCAGATGTCGTTTCACACAATATATGCCAAGTAAACCAGATAAATTTGGTATCAAGTTCTGGCTTGCTGCTAATGTGGATAGTAAATACGTTCTCAATTTTTTTCCATATTTGCAATTATTGTTACTGAAGTGACTTATTGCTGGTTGTTATTAACTTAATCAAATTAATGCTAAAAATTTCTCAGAGAATAATGGGAAATGGTTGCAGTTGGTGAGATTTTGTCTGGGACTGATAGCTATATTTGGCGATTTATTGCTTGCACCTAACAAATGGAAAATTTCTAAAAATATTTCTATGTAAAAATTTTTACTTACTTGAAATGCCATCACCTTTAGAAAAAGTAGGTAAAAAGTTGTATCTTCTGTTTTATAAATGAATCATGAAGTATTTTTTTCAATAAAATATTTGTAACTTATAATCTCATTCTTTGAAGTATAAGATAGTTATTACAATGAATCTCATTCAGAGAAATAACAACTTTAAGGAATACTTTTAAAAATTTATGCATCTTCTTGTGACAAACCACAATAAATGCTTGTAGAATTTTTTTTTTTATTTATTGTTTTTACATTGCATAGTTTCAGATTACCATATTTGTTCGATTCTAAGCTGCACCCCAAATTCTCGACAAGTTTTTGTGAACATTTGTTTTAAAAGATATTTCTATTTATTATATGAAAAAATTCTTGTTATAAGGGCTAAACTTCTCTTTTATAGCATTTAGATATTCCATTTTTAAGTTTATAATAAATACATTTGCAATGGTAAATTTACTAGCAGATGGATGTATTTTCACCTCAGATGGTTTCTACTAGATTAATTTTTCTAAAAAAAAATTTAAAAAAAAGATATGTACTGTAAATATTTTTGCTAAATGCTCAACATTGTTAAAGTATTGTGGATGCATCTTTTCTATTAAAAGTGGATTGTTGTATTGTCATTTCATTATTGATAGCCGAGTTCAAATTACAATTTTTTAATCGACGAGTAATATTTTCAAACCAAGTATTATACAATATTCACTTCTGCTGATTTTCTTTCTCCTTGAAAATTTTTTCTTATAAATTTATGAACATTATTTAAAGAAAAACTCAAAAATCCTTTTTCTGATAGGGACATTAATTTCTGTATTTGAAACTATTCACCAGCTATTTTAAAAATTCCGAAATTCTGACCTTTTATTGCAAGAATTATTTTGTATTACAAAAATGTACTTTGGATATCTAAAGAAAAAAAATGAAGTTTATCAGATATGCAAAGTTAAATATGTATTCTTATTTTTGAATTCCAATTTTTTGACTTATAAACATATGTAATAAAACATGTTCATTTTATGTGAAACAAATTTCCATGCCTCATTTCAAAATTAATCTATAGCTTTTACTTTCTAATTATGGTATTTTATTCTGTTTCTGTGGTAAATTTTATCTGCTGTAGCTTTTGGATTTGGTAACACAACTGCTCCAACTAGTACAACAGGATTTTCATTTGGTGGGTTTGGCACCACTACTACAACAACTGCCCCTGGATTTTCATTTGGTACTCCTGCCACATCAGCATCCCCTTTTTCATTCCCAGCCATTGGAACAGCAACTACTACATCATCATTTGGATTTGGTGGATTTGGTACTCCACTTGCTACTACAACCAGCTCAGGATTTTCATTTGGTAAGTTTTAAGAGGAAATCATTTTTTAGTTTGTAAAAAGTAACTAATTTTTGTATGTGTATTTATTTTTGGTACATATATTACACCTTGACCAGTTTGTCAAATTAAAAGATGTCACCAAATACTGCAATGTGTAACTAATAGTGGAAACTACTCCATACATGTACAAACACAAAAATTTGTTCACGTATACAATGACAGAATTTGGCTATGTTTTTTGATTTGGTGAAACTAGTCAATGATATATATATAAATACAGAAGTATCTTATTTTCCTTACTGAATGGGAAGCTTATTAAAAAGTTATTAATATTTAACTGAATTTTTATATTTAAAAATAATACATTTATTAAAAGTAGAAATTTAATATGGATTTTTTTTTCATTTCACTGAAATGATTAATTATTTTTGTGAGCATAGCATTTATTTTTTAACAAAAATGTTATGATTTGAATTATTCACTTTAAGGCTGATTTTTGTTAAATCCAATGGGTTGTTTTTTAAAATTTTGTTTAAATTTCAATAATGTGGGATGGCTTAATGGGTTGTTAATTATAGCTTAAAATTTGATACAATGAGCTTTTTTGTAAATATGTATGCATTAATGATTTGCAAATTTATTTCAAGTATATTATAATGATTTCACTTTATTAAGTATATAATTTCATGAAATTCTGTACTTTATAAATTTGTTTCATATTTCTTTTACAGGTTTGTTACTTTGATTTTAAAGATTTAAAAATGAAATTAATGTTTACACAAATACATAAATCTTTTATGTTTAAACTAAATGTTTTATGTATTTTTAAAATTTGAATTTAGTTTTTAAACATTTTACTGTGTATTAACTTATGTTTTTACTTAGTTTTCCATTTTTAAGATTGAAGTAATTAATTGCCAAAGTAAAATTTTTAAAGATAAATATAAATTTCATAGTGTATTTAATTTAAAATGCAGATTGGTTCCTTTTCCAATTTTAACTTTGTTTGATGCTGTGTAGTTCTATTTATTGTAAATGTTGCTATATAGTTGAATTTTCAGTAATGTTATATTTAATGTTTATTGACTTCAGGTCAGACTACTAGTGCATTTGGCACTGGGGGTGGATTGTTTTCTACTGGCATAGGCATGCAACCTGCCGCTAGCATGACAGGTATTTTATTATTTTCTTGAAATACGTAAAACTTGTATGTTTACTTAATATTACTAAATCACTTAAAATTTAAAATTCTTTAAAAAGTGAAAGCTTTTTAAAAATATCAACTGCAGAAGAATCAAAAGAATAAGAATTTAAATCTTGATATAAAACTTACTAGATTTATTATTACTTAAAAATAGTTACCTTTAAAGTATTGTATCTGGAATAATAATGTAATTGAATTATAAAAGGGTGTATTTTTGCTTTTTGTGACATTTGCCTTTTAGAGTGCTCATTTTTGTACAAATCATCAAGTTTCAGGAGAAATATATTAAAAAAAAAGTGAATA
Organism: Trichonephila inaurata madagascariensis; assembly: GCA_019973955.1. Lineage (NCBI taxonomy): Eukaryota > Metazoa > Arthropoda > Arachnida > Araneae > Nephilidae > Trichonephila > Trichonephila inaurata. The sequence goes on along the minus strand of BMAV01000020.1, from coordinate 50,734 downwards.
TTAGAATTTCTGTAAATCTAGAAATTATTTTATTTATATATGTATAATATCCATAAGTGAGATTAGATTTATTGTTACAATTTGCTTTATCATAACTTTTAAATATTTTTTGTAAGTAAAATAACAGTTTATTGTTTGTTTTTATTATTTGTGAAAAAATTTTCTCTTAATTTTGTAAGTAATGGTTTATTTTATTTTCAATATTTCATTATTAGACATATTATTATTTTAAAATAAATTAATTATTATGATGATAATATTCAGATTTATTTGAGTTTTAAAAAATTGAAGTAGATTTTTGTAGAATTTTTGAAACAGTTACATTTTAATTTTGAATTGTCAAATGACAGAAATGTTAAAGTTCAAAATGATTTAACTTCTATGCTATTTTGACCTTTTAATATTTATAAAATCTTAATTTTTTTAACATTCTGTCTATTGAAACCAAGACTATATTTTTAATATTTTAAATTTTGTTGAATCTAATTTTTTGTAGGTTAAATTTAATTTTTTTGTTCTTTGTTTCATTTCTGCTTTGGAACTTTTATTTTTACATTTTTTAAAAATTTTATTTTGCTATGCATAAAGTGTTGAATTTCAAATTTTGAAAATCCTTTTTATAGGTGGCATGCCTCAAAATCCTGCAGTTGATAATGTTACGAGTCTTGTAACATCTTTAACTTTTCCTATGCTGTATGGAGATGAGAGAGATGCTATAGTTGCTAAATGGAATCAGCTTCAATCTTCGTGGGGAACTGGAAAAGGATATTTTAATCCAAATGCTCCTCCTATTGATTATACACCTGAAAATCCTTTTTGTTGCTTTAAGGTAATTCTAAAAATAATTGCATTAGAATAATGTAAGCTGAAAAATGTTTTTTGATTTTAAGGAGTGTAAAATCAAAATTAGAATGCTAGGTATTTTTCTCTTTTATTGTTTCTGCATTTTTTGCCTAATCTCTCTATTCAAACCAAATTGTGCACACTTAAGAGAATTTGAGTGGGGTCATATTTTATGCTGTTTTAATTTTCACTCTCGAATATTAGCAAGCACCGTTTGCATTCGTGAGACTGATTGCAACTTGTCATCGTGATTTCATGAATTTTGATGAATGCCATTGTTTCTTTTATTTATCATTTTCCCAGTTTTGTTGTACAAGCACCAAGAAAAAAAGAAGCCCCCGCAAGATACTGTGCTCTGTGTTGTGCTAAAAGGGTTTAGCAAAGGAAAAGAAAAGAGGTTTAAATGTATAATAATTGCAATGTTGGGCTATGTGCTGCACCTCGCTTCCAAATATATCATAAAAGAAACTTTTGTAGAATTTTTTAAAAATAAATACGATTTATTTATTATTTCTGCTCAAAAAGTATAAATAAATATTTTTGCTGATATGTTTTTTTTTTCTTTTTGAAACAGCAATACAAAACCAAAGATAATAAAAGCTGATGTATGTCCAAGATTGCAATTTTTGGCTCTTATTTGCAATGTGGATCAAAATTAAAATAAAAATTTTGAGTAGTTTTGTATTTTTTAAAAAAAAAATTTTTTTTTACCAAAATAAGATTTTTCTTAAATTTAAAAAAAAAAGGATTTTTTTCTGCCATATTTTTTTAAAAAAAAAGTTTATGTTAAGGGGTTAATTGTAATTATTAAGGGTGAGATTTTGTTTTTTTTCCCCTCTGACAAGGTTTAATATTCCAACTCTTTATTCAGAAAACTATGCATAAGACTTTCTATCTTTCTTTTACTCCAAATGTGTATCTTGTTTTTAATTAGAAACTAATTTGTTTGAGTTCTTAATAGTAGATTTCTTGGATAATCTTGATTTTCAAAAGTCTTTATTTTTGTGTGTCATTTTATTTTAAAGGTATTTCTCTCTAACTATTTTTAAGAGTGCTACATCAACAAGATTAAGTTTCCTCAAAAAATATCAAGTACAAGTATAATGTGTAAAGATTTTACATTTTGTGTGAAGTGTTTACTCTTTTTTTTTAGGCTGTTGGTTACAGTTGCTTACCTTCTGCTAAAATAGAAGACTGTCTTGTTGGTCTTGTCTTTAACAAGAAAGATGAAGAAATTATCTCTCAACAACAGCAGCTTATTGATGCATTGCACAAATGTTTTGGTAGCAAGCCTACAATTTCAGTATCTATTGATGGTATAAAGGCTTTGAGTGAAGACAGGTATGTAATTATATATTTTTTCAAATGTTTTGAAATAATATGTAATAAATTGTCAATATTTTATATAAGTGTGAAATTATATATGAGATTTCCTGTAAGAATTTTTATATAGTTTTATTATTATGACAAAAACCAATGAAAGTAAACTAATTGAAAGTTTTGAAATGTTATTAAGTATTTAAAGAATTGTTCATTCTTCCTGTAAGTTGGCAAAGATAATAATGTTTTGCAAAATGGCCAATAGTACCAGCATGATACCAAACCACTATAAAAAACAATGAAAGATGGCTATGCATGTCAACAGTACCAATAATATATATATATATATATTGTTGTTACTAGCCTCAAGAGTCTGACAAGGTCAGACAAGATCCGTTAGACCATTGACTCTTAAAGTTGATCACAAGTAAGGGATTCATGTAGATATCTTTAAAAGAGAGATCCATACAACTTATGTGCTCGGGAGAAGACTGGGGATCTTGACACTTTATACAGAAGGAGGTCTTTTTATTCTCTTGAGGATGAGAGGCACTTGATGTGACCATTGGCAAGATGTGAAAGTTGTCTAAAAGTCTCTATCACATTTGAGGGCTACAGACAGACCAGGTTTATCACCCCTCATAACACTGATGAGTTGGAGGTACCCTCCAATCCATCAAAATTGGAGAATTTTTCACTGAATATAATTCCAAATAGGGGTTATCAGTTTGTGTAGGATGAAGAGACTGGTTTTGTGGCCAATAAGGAACCACAGTATTGAAGTGAACTACTGCTATCAGAGAGAATCCAAAATTAGAATAGCCCCAAATCCCACATCAGTAGATATGGGTTTACTTGTAAAAACTGAGAAGTTCAGTTTGCTTTATTTTAGTCAATTTTTCCTGGGGGGGGGGGATATCAATATATTACCACTACCCTCTTAGTCAAATATTTTACTGCCATCAGTATAAATTTTATTGCATTATTGGAATACTGCTAATGACTTCCAATGCTAATTGTCTAAGATGGATTGGGACAGAATATTTCTTAATGACACAGGAACTTAGGTTAAAGAGAAAACTTACCCTGGAGAGTCCCTCTGAAGGATTCAAGCTCTGTTATGTGTTTTAATTAATCCAATCAGTTCTTGGGTGAGGAATACATAAGTGAACTATACATTTAAATATTCTGGAATACTTTGTACTAGAATTATCTAGATGCTTTTGATGTAAGAGCAAATGTTGCATGCTAACATAGAAGGTTATAAGTTTCTAATATGAAAAAATATGAAATATTTTTATGGTATTATATTCTAGGTATTTTATATAATGGTTTAAAAATTCATTTAATTCCTGATGTATTAAAGAGTTAATTTAAATTTTAAAGAAATGTAACTATATTCTGGGGGAAAATAAGACATCATGCATCAAAATAATTTATACCAAGAATATATTTTCAAAGCCTTTTGATTGGTAAAAAATGCAAAAAACTATTATAACTATTAAAAAAATGCAAGGAAAAAATTATGAAAATAAGTTTTTTTTAAAAAAAATAATAAATAAAATTTTATAATCATCTATTTAAATTGATTTATGTTTAAGTAAAATTTTGTGTTTTAAATAATAGGTACAGGAATGGTAAATATAGAAATGTCATGTAATCAAATTAACTTTTTAAATAAAGTAGACAAATTAACAAATGTCATTTTGATAACATTAAAATGATTGGTATTTTAAAACAAGGATTTAACAAAACTGTTTCATATGAAAAATATTAATATGTTAAGGAATTAGTATGAAGAAATTTTAGGAATTTAAAAAAAAAAATTTACTGGATATATAAAAAAATATTTTGTTTTGATTACAATAGAATGTTTATTATCCAGAGCATCAAATATCTGGACCAGTTTTTTTTTTTTTTTATGTCTACTATATGTACTGTATATGAATATTTTTTCAAACAGTGCAATGCTCAACAGTTGTTTCGCATGAAGCCAAAATTGACGGGAAAACCCTAGGTCAGGGATATTTGGAAAATTTTAGTTGTGTGACTTGATAAACATCTATGCAGAATATTAGGTCAGTTTGTTTCCAAGTGAGGGGATGTATATGTGCTCTTTTGTTGAGTTGTGAACTGCTATGGCTTTGAATTCAAAACGGAAGAGCAACGTCTTGGAACATAGAGACAAAACTTGAAATATTGATCCGTCTCATGAAGGGAGAAAGTGGAGCATCTCTAGCACAGTTTTATAATGTTGGAAAGCCAACAATTTCTGACATAAAAAAAGGATCCATCAAGTGCTGACGCGTTTTCTGCATTAGAGACAGCTGTGGAGTGCTACGAACAACAATCAGAGTGCTGTCCTACTCAATTACTGCTGCTCAAGAGAATCGGAGACCTTGCAGTGAAAAAACGAAGGTGTACAATGGTACAGTGAGAAATAAGTGATTATTTTCCACAATAAAGGTAAAATTGCGACATTTTGCACCTATTTTGCTTTTTTTTCAAGCACTTTCCGCATGTGATGATTTTCAATATTCGTAATGTGTCTGGTTTCATACACTGCATGGATCACATTCAGTTATCCAAATAATCGCGTGTTCGAATGGTGTCTGGTCCCAATTGATTCGGATAAACAAAGTTTTACTGAAGTTATAAATTTTGGAAATAAATAATTTCTTTGAATAAAAGCAATGAAATTATTCATTTGTTTGGAAAAGTAGTTTTGTACTTTTAATTAATCAATTTAGACCTAAATTTTATAAGAAAAATTATGAAATCAAATCTTTGGAAGTTTGCTAACTTCGATATAAAGTCCTTATTTTCAATTCTTGGAATAAATTTACTTACTTGTAAATCATTTAAATTGGATTATAATTTTTTCTTTCACCCTATTGCAGAACAGAAGTTGTCTTCTATCTGTTAGAACGCTTACAAACTGGTTTAACTAGACGAATACCACCATCAGAAATTTGCGGTTATTTGGAACAACCCAATATCAAGTCTCAAGTTTCTAATATAGGAATTTTAAGTGTTGCACCAAAGACTGTACCAAGTAAAGAGCAACTTCAAAGTTATCTTGATAATCCTCCTACAGGTATGAATTAATGCTATTCTTATTATTATATTTCAGGAAATAATTACATTTATAATTTTAATTTTTAGCTGACAATGATTGTATGATAGATGCAACAAAATCATTTGTGAGATAATTTCAAAAGAATAGCAATGATTTTGTGTACTTAACACTTTTGGAAATATTGGGCTTTATTTCTATTACCGCGAGAAGAGTGACCTTTGCTGATGCGCTTGCACAAAACTTTCACCCGTCATATTTCTCAACGTGAATCCTCATATTAGGTAATGCGACCTTGACGTCAAATGAATATTTCAATGAAATTTTTAAAAAAAAAAAATTTAAGAGCATGTTTTTCAAGTCAATGCCTTCAAACTTTACATATAGATTGCAAACAAACAAAAAAAAAACATTTATTAACTCTTGCAAAAAGAGTAAACGAAAAATGCAAATTTTTTTTAAAAAACCATAATTTTTAAGCATTTTTTTTCGATCTCTATACAGATTATGGTTAATATTATTCTTCACGCGGAAAAAAAGTTTCATTAGATTGTTTTTGTAAATGACGAAGTTATTAAATATTTAATTAAAATTTTGAGTATCTTTTGAAAAGTCGTAAAAAAAGTCTTTGATATTTTATTTTTTTAAATGACTGATTCTAAAAGAGAAAAGCTTGAACTTTTTTAGTGTAGAATATCAATTCAAAAACGCGAAAGGAAATTGAAAGGGAATGATTTAGAAATCATTTTCATAAAATGTTTCATTTTAGAAAAAATCATAAAAAAAAATATATATATTATTTTGTAAAAAAAAAAATTATACCATATTGTGGCGAAAAAAATTATCTTTCCT
>BMAV01000018.1:0-112686 GCA_019973955.1 Trichonephila inaurata madagascariensis | reverse complement strand
AAAACTCCAAAAATATTAATACGTCACTAAAAATTTTAAAAAAAATGTATTCAAAAGATATTTTCGCAAATAAATAAACTCTGTTAGCATGATTCGTATAGCTTAGCATGATTTAGTATAGCTTAGCATGATTTAGTATATCTTAGCATGATTTAGTACAGCTTAGAACGATTAATATTATTTCATATTCCTTGTGTATTTTGCTGTTTGCTCTAAAAAGAAATTTTGTCAACATTTTTTTTTTCACTAAAACAATAATCTGAATGAGCCAAAATAAAATTAGTACAAAAATAGCCTATGGCTTTCAAGAAAGATTGTTTTTAATTGTTATTCATTTTTAAAAACCCAATGACATACAAAGGCAACATTAATGAGTAATCAATCAATGCTTACAAAAAGAAAAATTAGAATTTTTGTATATTTGACATACTTTTAAAAGTTTATACTTCCGTAGGAAAAAAAAAATCATAGTCACTCTCTGTTGAAATTGTAAACTGATATAAAATATTTTCGAAGATAATTTTTAAACCCTTAAGTACAAAAATTTTAAAAAACAGCAAAATATGACCATGGTTAAAAATTACGTGGTCCGTCCCCAAAAAACCCCCGTGTAGCTGAACAGTGCGATGTTAAAAAAATTTAATCAATTGACACAAGTCAAAAAAGGGTCGCTAAGTCCCCAAAAAATGATGCCAATGTGGCTGTGTATTTGTAATTTTTAAATAATTAGTTTTAATAAATTTAAAATTTTTTTAAAAATTTAAAGTTATTGATTGTCATCAAAATATTCTTGTATAAAAAATTTTCCCAATTGAGGGTTTTAAAAGTTTTTTATTAACGATTGAAAATTCCATCAAGATAATAAATAAATAAATATATAAGGCGTGAGCTAGTAGTGTAGGAATTAAAAAGCAAAATTGGGGATCAAAAAAATTTTCAAATAATTATCTCTCACAATAATGTACGGTTTTGCAATAGTTTTGAATCAAATATAACCAAGAATTTTAAGAAACCATGTTTTTCACGTGCTACTTATTTCCATCCCAAAAAAATACGAAATGAATACATGCCCAAAGTGAAATCAATCAAATAATCTTCAATCTTAAAAGGAAAGCATTTACCGCGTTTTTTACAAACTCCCCCGAAGACGAATAACTTTACCATGAACTTATCCCACACGTCTCACCCCGTTTTTTTTGAGTGTATCAAAACGCCCTATCTTTTTTTTTAAATAATTTCCCGAACGTGTGAAGGCGTTGTTTCTGGTACCGCTTTGGGGGTTGGTACATCTATCACTTTTTTGCCGATGAGGTTAATAAACTCCAATAGTGGTAAAACGTTTGAAGGACATTGCTTGGGTAGGATGCAATATGAGTTGAATAACTTACTCACATTACCCTTTTTTTTACACACCAGAAGATTTTCTCGGTATAATTTTAAGCTGGAGACTTTTTGAGGTATATATATATTTATTTTAAAATTTTGTAAAATAAATGAAATAAACATAATTTAGTCTGAATAAATCAATTTTTTTTTTTAATTTTTTGCAAAAATCCTCATGCTCCACATTGCATAACATAGGCTTACAGACGTAGTGGTAACACAATTATATCATTTTTAAAAAAAATTTGGAAAAAAAAAATTTAAGACAAAAACATAAAATAAAAAAAAAGAGTGGAAAAAAACACTAAAAATAAACAAGGGGGGTATTCCCAAAATCAAACTTTAAAATCTATACAGTTGAAGGAGGAAGGTTCGTTCTGGGTACCTTCCGCCAAAATACGTCCAATAGCCAAACGTCTCTTCGCGTGATGTTGGTACTAGTTCATATAGATATCACACGCCACACAGTAAAAAAATTTTCTTAAGACATTTAGGCTTTCGTACAATTGACCAACAAAGACAAAACAGGTGGCCGGAAATACCTAAACGTTTCAACCCTTTTAAAAATTCCTCTTTTACAGAAATATAGTTTACAATACAACAATACACGTTAAAAACAGCATCCCGACCACAAAAACAAATATCATCCCAATTAAATTAAATCTAGATAAATACCTCTTTAAAAATTTTCCCTGTCCTTTAAATCTGGGATAACTTGAAATCAGTAACAAATTTTTACATTTTAAGTCGTTGATAAATGGTCGGAAAAAACCTTTTTTGTCCACAAAGCTTTAGGCGAGGCCAAAATTGGGGTTCCCGGAAGAAACAGTTCTTTCCCCAAACTACATGCTTCCAGTGGGACAATGGCGCAACATTAAAGGTTCAAACTTGCAAATTGCCTCTTTTTGGGCCCAAATGATCCCTCTTTCCGATATTTCCGCTGTGGCCCCCAACATAAGAAAAGTGGATGTCACAGTCTAGATGGGACGTAGACTGAACCTCTACAATTTTCTGTGGAGTTAAGCTGAGCAAAAAATGGGTGAAGAGGGGTCAGTGCAAATAAGAAAATTGACGTTCACCCTGGGGAAGAGTCCTGAATCAATTTTACAACAAGATTAACACAGAGTAGTTGGGGAAAAAACAGAGCATTCATCTTTAATCGATGCGGAAAGTAACATTTTCAACACCCTTCGTAAAAAAGCAGGAAAGCCCAAACCCCTTCTATTCAATTTACTCCCATCTCCCGAAACAAACATTTTTATATTTTTTTGGGAAGACTTCATTTGTATAAGTCACAAGAGTGATGGGTTTCTTACATGAAGGATGTGGCAATAGTGAAACTGGAATGTCCCATCCAGCGTGCCAAGGCTCGTACAAAATAATAAGTCTGAATAAAGTGAAAATGTTTTTTTCCCTTTGGGGTTGTAGATTGGTATTTACCATTTAAGACTTAGTACATTCCCCGGGAGTTGGTATCACTTTTAAGTACGGCACCATAGATGGAATACCAAACGGTGAAATGTAATTTTGACTCCCACAGTTTCCTCCTTAGAGGAAGGCACCTGAGCTCTGAAGCTGCGAAATGGTACTAGGAACTTTAATTTTGCCGAGAGCACCTAGCCAAACAGGCACTCTAGTATCTTTAACATGCCGCATTCATACGAAATGGACGCTTTCGATTTTCTGTCATGATAATCCATCGGCTTGGGCCGGGGTCGAACACACAACCTTGAACGTACAAGACCAGTGACAAACCAACTTCACCACCCAGCCGGCAAATTAAAAATGTATATTTTCTCATTTTATATTTTTGGGAGATTGTAAATTAGGGATGGATTGTTAACTATCTCACTTTGTGAGAATAATAGAATCATAGTTTATATTATAATTATTGATAACTATTCATTATAAATTGTTCTTTTTACTGATGAATTTTCGTACTCCATGTTCTAATTATTAAATCTGTTTAAGCCAATTTTTTTTTAAATCTATTTTTTAGTTACTGTTTATTAAAATGGAAACAGAAAACTTGTCAGAAAGAAAAAACCCTATGCGTGTCTGAATTTTATATTAAAAATCAAAATTCTAGATTTAAATTTTCTGCATTTTTATCTAACATAATTCTGACTTGACAGTAAGTCGAGTGGCAAGAGAATTTAGAATTATAAATGTACAGTCAAATTTATGTAATGTCGTTTATTTATAAAGATGAGTTGAAAAGCAAAACAGGATATGTAACTAAAGTAAAAGTTGAACATTAACATTTGATTTTTCGGTTTAAAAGGAAACCCGACTCGGTCGGAACCGTGTTTTTAAAAAGGATAAATGGATAATTTTCATGATTTTTAAAAGTCACAGATTAGAATAATGCAAAAAAATTGCTTTAAGGAGTTTTTGAAAAAAAAAATTTTTAAAATAAATTTTTTGAAAAAATGAACATAAATGACCCATTTTAAAATATTCCCCCTTTTATAAAAAAAGCTTCTAAAATAAAAATTAATATTTTGCTCATATAAAGTAAAGACGTTTCCAGAGAGCCCGGGAACTATTTTTTAAAAAAATTCACATTTTTTTTCAGAGTTACAACTCATTGAAATAATGATCGACTTTTTTTCTTAAAATTTCTTCCCTCTGTTGTCGAAAAACATGGATAAACCCATTTCTGGTTATATTTTTTCAAACATTCTAGTTGATCCTCTGTACGGGGTTTAATTGAGCTATAGACAGGAAAAATATTGTTATAATAGAAAAATTTTTTGAAAAAAAGGAGAATATTTTAAAAAATGGATCATTCTATGTTTCTTTTTTTGTAAAAATATTATACTTAAATAATTTTTTATTGTAATACTCTTTTTAAAAAACAATTTTATATACGTTTTCTAATCTAAGTGACACTAAACATCATAAATATTACCCATTTATACGCTTTTAAAAACCCAAGGGTTTCCCGAACGTAGTGGGAATCCTTAAACAATAATAAGAAAAAATAATAAAAAAAATGGTTTCAATATATTATCACATATAAATTATATATACTTCCGTTTAAGGAAATAACACCAAGAAACAAATTTTTTTATTCTCCTGTGAGATGAAACTAATTTAATTAAGTTTAATTTGTGAAATGGTAGAAAGATATATATGTATAATACTTTTGAGATTCACTTTTAAACTTGAATCCAGAAACAGACTTTTTCCAATCAAGGTTTTTGAATAAATAAAATTTTCTGTAAGTTATATAAAAACTGTATTCTACAGAATTACATTTATATAAAGAGCTTCTAGAAGTGTTCATTAGAAAAGTCAAATAAAAATTACATTTAAATTTTGTGAATTATTAATCTTGTTACACAATAAAGCAACAAAAAGTATATTAGAGGAAGAAGAATATATTTCTGTTTAATATGGCTGATCTCTTGCGCTCGTGTTTTCTTAAATATGTTATACTAAGATGTGTAAGACAACTCAATAATTTACATACTGTGTATGTTATTTTTCCCAATTATATGGTTAAAATTCTAAATAAACGGGGGTAAAGGGGATCACAAAAAGGGAAAATTTCTTTTTTTTTGTTTGTTCTTTAAGGGATCCGACTTCGTTCGGGAAACCCTGATTTTGCAAAAACGTATAAATGGATACTATTTATGATATTTAGAAAAAGGGATATAAAATTGTTTTAAGAATATTATTTCAATAAAAAAAATTTTTTAAGACCCAAAATTTTTACAAAAATGAACATAAAAAACCCATTTTTAAAAAAATTCTCCTTTTTAAAAAAACTTCTATTATATAAAAATTTTGCCTTTTATAAATCAGGGCCCCCAGTACAAAGGGTGGGCTAGGAACTGGGAAACCTTTTCAGGGAAAAGGTTTTTTCCCCTAAATTTTTCTACAAAATGAAGGGGAAAAAAAATTTTAAAAAAAGCCGATAAATTTTTTCATGGTGGCCCAAATCTGAAAATAATTAAATTAAAAAAATTTTAGTTCAGAGTCTCAGGAAAGTCTTTATATAAGCAAAATATTATTATTTCAAAAATTTTTTTTGGGAGAACGTTTTTAAAAAAAGGTTTTTCTAAGGTTAACTTTTTTTCCAAAATATTGTAAATTTTAAATAATTTTTTTTTTCAAAAAATTTTTCCCAAAACAAAAATTTTTTACGTAAAATTTTAATCTAAAAAAACACCAAAAATCATGAAAAAATTTTCCATTTTTCGCTTTTTAAAAAACACGGTTCCAACGTAGTCCCAAAACCTTTAAAACATTCATTGTCACCATCTAGAGTTATATGCCTCTCATCGTTTCTTATCCTTTTGTACGCCGTCAATATAGAAGTCAGTAGAGAATATGTCGAAAACCATTATTCCATCTCTTGAATAACGTCAGTTGTGTTTTCAAATCTTCAATTCATTCATATCTTCAATTCACAGTGGTTTTTTTTTAGTTCTGGGGGGGGAGTCGATTAGGGTGAAATCGGAAGAACAGAGCGAATATGGCAAATTTTTAGAACCACCCTGTTTTCATCCACTTCCCAATAGAGTCAGTCCTGTCACAAATTAAAAGTTTCATGAACATCCATCATTTCATCGAAAATTTGTTAGTCACTGTAACCTTTCAATGACTAATTTTAATTCTCCATCAAAAAATTTGGGTTTTTTCAATAAAAATTTAAATTATCAACCATATCACGAATTTTTTTTAAATTAAATGGTTATTTTTTGGGGATCATTTTTTTAGGTTTTGGCAAAAAAAAAAAACCTTTTTTAATAAATAATTAGCATTAAAAAAATTTTTCCAAAAAAAAATTTTAAATTTTTTTTAAATTTTGATTTTTAATGGGAAAAAAAACAGGGTTTGGGGGTTAAACCCCCCAACCCATTGTGGACTTTTTCCCCCTTTCTTCCCCGGGTTTTTCAAGGTTTTTAAACCAAAAAAAAATTAATAACTGAAATTTTAACAAAAATATATAAGGATCCTTTTAAAACAAATATTTTTATCAAGTATTTTGGTTATTTTTTAGTAATAATTAAATTTATGATAACCTACGTTTTTTTAATTCCTACTATTCCCCACTTTTCTATTATTTATTTTTTTATCTTCGTGAAAATTTTTAATTGTTAATAAAAAACATTTTAAAAACGCCATTGAGCTGAAATTTTATATACATGATTATTTTGCATGCATTACGAATTTAATTATAATTAAAAAAATTTTGATTAAAACTAATTTTTTAAAAATTATAAATACAGCCACGTTATCATTTTTCGACTTGTGTCAAAACTTGAAAAAAGGTTTTTTTCCTCACGTTTAAAGCCCGTTAAACTGAAATTTTTTATACACGGTTTGTTTTGGGTGAAATACGATACTTTAATGATAATAATAAAAAATTTAAATTTCCACTTTTTAAATTTTTGATTCTGTCAATTTTTAAATTTTTATTAATTGTAAATATTTAATAAAAGTAGTTTAAAAATTTTTTTTTGTTGATCTAAGTAGGGAAATTTACTTAAATTTTTTTTTTATTACTTGTTTTTCACTATTCTCAAATGTGGTAAAACAAAAAATATGACTTAGTATTATGCATGTGAGAATTTTATTAAAAATGGATTAAAGAGGGTATATACTTGTAAAATTATCCATAAAGATTTCAAAAATAAATTTGGTTAACAATAAAATATAGCATTATTTCTTCAATAATTTTTTAAACCGCACCCTATTCAAAACAACTATAAAAAATTCTATGGTAATGGAGCAAATCCTACAAACAGTACATGCATTCCCAACTGTTTTAAGACCCAAAAACAATGGTGAGTAGTAAAATGAAAATTACAGGAAATGAAAAAAGAAAAAAAGCGAACAACCCTTCCGTGTGCACGGTAGTGCGAGTAAAGGATTAAGGCTCTCCCCCTTTTATTTATTGAATCAGATAATTGTTTATGATCCCTTGTGCCGTATTTTTAACAATGCGTTCTCTATTGGTATTACCATTAGCATATCTATGTCGAAATATTTTTGTTAATACACAAAAAATTCCCATTGCTTTTGATATGGACCTTTTTTTTCCTGACATTTCGTTACATGAAAAAGAAGCGGAAAAAATCTTTATTTTCAACGCTATTGTCGTGGGAAGTATTTAAGCTTATTTTTAACTTTCATTATTGCAACTGTAGGTAATTCTATTTAATTTAAACTAAAAAAAATCTATTGTGAGCTTTACGGCGGAATGTTTTTGAAAAATTCTTCTACTTGAAAGAGACATTACAATCTATATCTTTTTTAGAACATCTCGATGCATTTCTTTATAACACAGTTCTCAAAGAGTCGTTTGAGAGGCCTAATGCATTAATTTCACAGATAATTTAAAAATAATACATAAATCTGGTGAAAGATTCATACATTATTGCAAAATCACAGCTATAAATACTTTTTATAGCTAAATAAACATAAAAAAAGATGTAGCGCGATATCATGCTTATTTTCCTTTTCCCGTTATTGATATGTAAATAATAGCATTAAGAGATTTCGATTTAGTTGAAAAATATTCTTACATGCCCGCCTTTTATTTAAAAAGAGCAGGACTTGAATTTCTAAAACGGAAGTCTAATTATTTTTACGCTCTTGTTATTTTCCCCCTTTTAGGATCAAAAAAAAATCCAAAAAACCAAAAGTTCCCTTCTAGGAACCCCCAGTAAAAAAATGTTTTTTCTAAAAAAGTTTTTTCAAAATTTTTAAAATTTTCGCAAAGTTTCCGGAAAGGGGTTTGGGGGTTTTCCCCCTTTATGCCCAATTTTTAATTTTTGAAAGGTTGGTTTCAGTTAAATTTTTTTTTAAAACCCCAACCCAAAAAAAGGGGTTTTTTCACAAGGGTATTTAAGGTATAACCCCTTCCCCCTGTTTTAAAACCAAAAGGAAAATTTTAAATTTTAGCAAAAGGGATTAGTTTTAAAAAAATTTTTTAAAAAGTAGTTTACAAAAAATTTTTGATTTTTGCTGCCCTAGGGCCCCTTTAAAAATTTTTCCCGGAAAATTTTTTATTTTTAAAAAATTTTTTGTATATGCCGCCCATGGGTAACTTTTTTAAAAAAAACCTTAAAAGGGGTTTCCTTTTTTGGGAAAAGGGGGGAATTTTTAAAAAAAAACCCCAAATTTTTCAAGGGGGGTTTTGGAATCGAAAATTTAATGTAATTTTCAAAAACTACGGTTTCCGGGGGGAGTCTTTACCTTTTATATAATTTCCCTCTTTTATTTTGCCGAAAAAAGGGGATTTTTAAAAAGGGATTATTCTAATTTTTTTGTTTTTTTTTAAATTTTTTTAAATTTTAAAAACCCCTTTAACAACAACCCTTGAAAAAAATAAATTTTATTTTTTTACTTTAAGTAAAATATTTTAATGGGGCCCCGGGGAGCAAAAACATTGATTTAAAAAAGGGGTCAAAAACAAAAAGTTTAAAAAAACCCTCCCCCAAAAAAAACAATTAATAAAATTTTAAAATTCTTGGGCAAAAATCATGTATAAAAATTGTTTTCCATTTTTTTGTTAAACGTTAATTATGCTAATTTTACATGCATAATATAAAAACGTGTGATATTATCGACTAAAAATGACAACTTACTTGGAAAGTCATTGGTTTCTCTTCGAAGTACAAGTTTTGTATATGTCTATTTGCGTCTGGTAACTTAATCCAAACTATCTAGTGTTATTGAAATCATAGCCTATAAATAATTAACAAATTACTTAAAAATTTAGATTGAAAAAAAATATTACATACCGTAAAATCCGGCGTATAACGCGCACTTTTAACACCAAAAACAAGATCAAAATTTAAGGGTGCTCATTATACACCGGGTATGAAAATGATAGCCAGAAAAATAAAAATAAAAAAAAATTAAATAAAAAAAAATTTCCTTCAATAAATCGAAATACTGTTTACTTGAAACAAATGACATACTTAAGGAACTTAAAGGGTTGTGGATCCAGAAGTATTCTATTTTTTCAAAAGCCTGGGATAATATCTCGAATAAATGACTTCCAAACATATATGAGCATTGCATACAAGTATTTCAGTTTATTCGTAAAAAAAGAGGGTACGCGTTATAGGCAAATATACCTAAAAACAAAAAACAAAAAAAATGCAGCTTGAAAATATAGGTGCGCGTTATACGCCGGTTTTAACGGTACATGCGTGATAAGAATGAAAATGTGGGGTGGACAATGTTTTCAAATCCCTTTTCCCATACACATTTAAATGAGCAACCCACCATGATTGACGAAGGTAAATTAAACTTCTATTGTTTATGTTGTTATTTATCCTATCGATAGTAACATCAGATCGAGGCTGAGAAATTTTATGGGGGGGGGGGGAAATTTTTTTAAAAAAATTTGGGGAAAAATTTTTTTTGTTTTTTTTTTTGAAAAATTTTTTTTAAAAATTTTTTTTTTTTTTTAAAAACCTTTTTAAAAAACCCCCGGGCCCCAAGGGTTTTTTTAAAAAAGAAAAAATTTTTTTTTAAAAAAACAAAAAATTTTCCTTTTTTTTTTTATTTTTTTTTTTAAATTTTTTTTTTTTTAAAATTTTTATTTTAAAATTTTTTTTTTTTTTGAAAATTTTTTTTCCCCAAAAAAAAGGGGAAATTTTTTAAAAAAAAAGGTTTTTTAAATAAAAGGGTTTTTTTTCCCCCAAAAAAAATTTTTTTAAAAAAAGGGGGGGGAAAAACCCCAAAAACCCCCCCCCGGCCCCCGGAAATTTTTGGGATCCCCCTTAAAGGGGGTTTATGGTTGGGGAAAATTTGGGAAAAACCCCCCCCCCCCCCCAAAAAAACCGGTTTTGGGGAAAAAAATTTTTTTGGGGGGGTTTTTAAAAAAAAAAATTTTTTTTTTTTAAAAAAAAAGGGGGTTTTAAATTTTAAAAAAAAAGGAGGTGGGAAAAAATTGGGTTTTTAAAAATTTTTTTTTTAAAAAAAGGGGAAAAAATTTTTTTATTAAAAAAAACCCCCCCCAAAAAAAAATTTTTTAAAATTTTTAACGTCCCTTTTTTTCCCAAAATTTTTTGGGCCAAAAATTTTTTTTTAAAAAAATTTTTTTAAAAAAAAGGGGGTTTTTTTTAAATTTTTTTTAAAGGGGGGGGGGGGCCCCCCCCAAAAACCCCGGGGGGGGGGGTTTTTTTTTTTTTTAAAAACCCAAAAAGGGGTTTAAAATTTTTTTGGGGGAAAAAATTTTTTTTTTAAAAGGTTTTTTTTTGGGTTTTTAAAAAGGGGTTTTTTTAAAAAAAATTAAAAATTTTAAAAAAAAATTTTAAATTTTTTTTTTTTTTTAAAAAAAATTTTTTTTTTTTTTTTGGCCCCCCAAAAGGGCAAATTTACAAAAATTAATGCTTCCCCTTGAAGTTTTATTTTACGGTGAATTAAAAGTGCTATTTTACCCATTTCCTACCCCTTGAAATATTTTATGAGTTGGCGTGTTTTGAATGAAATACTTATTTTTCGCTTTTAAAAGGAGAAAAGGGCGTATTGTAAGACGCAAGAAAAATGCTGAGTTGATAAAATAAGGGTTTATTATAGTTTTACTCAGAATTTATAAAGTAGAAAAATTAGAAAGGGAAAAATATAACACAAATATAACCCATCTGTGACCAGTAAGGCGCAGACTATTTTCAGCATCTTAATCGTTCGAGTCAAAGACACGTTCGCCGAACATCTCTGGGCAGTAGGATTGCGAAGTGGTCCTCCATTCCATATCAGAAACAGTTTTTTGGTCCTGACAAAAGTGGAAGTCCTGAGTTTATAAGAAGTTACCGGGTTGGTTGATCGAACGTGGTAAGGGGGAGTGGCTAAATGTTGCTTGCAGACAAAGTCTAGATGGAGGAAAGTGAGTCCTGGAATGGAGTCGAGTGACTGTTTGCCATTGGTCGAGAGGGTGAAGTGAGAATGACACTATATTGTTTTATTAGTACGGACTATGGTACCAACGCCATCTATTCACAGTTGTTAAATTGTATAAGCGATCCTTTAAAGTATATTAAATCATACGTATATTAAATTTTGATACTCAAATAAAATTTGTTGTTTTCATTTCAGATTCTGCCAAAATAACTAAGAGCGACTTCAAATTAGTCTGCTACTATGCCAACTGGTCTATCTATAGGCCGGGTCATGCAAAATTCACGCCCGAAAACATCAACCCATTCCTATGCACGCATCTAATATATGCATTTGCTGGTATGAATAAACATTACGAATTGAAACCTTTTGATTCGTATAACGATATACAGTTAGGTGAGTATTGCCAACTTATAATTCTTAGCAATTAAGTTTTTTGCGTCACATTTATTGTTTAAAAAATGGGTCCTTACGTATTATACCATATACCAATTTCGCCAGATAAAAAGACATCATCAAATGCTGTCGTCGTTATTATTCTTATGTTTGAATATATTTGTTATTATTCTTATGTTTGAATATAAGCTAATGGCCCTTAAAATTGCTACACTGTAAACAAATGCAGGTAACAAAGTGATATTTATTGGACAAGTATATCATACTAGAAATAACAAGTGTTTAAATTTTCAAGAAATTTGGGTGCATAAATCCTGAGTAATCAGTACAAAAACAACCACCTCTGGCAGTAATAACAGCACTTACATGCCTGGGCATTAAGCCAAACAAAGATTGGATTGGCATGTACAGGTACAAATGACCATGCAGCTTCAACACGATACCACAGCTCATCAACTGTAGTGACTGGTGAATGGTGACGAGCCAGTCGCTCGGCAACCATAGACCAGACGTTTTCTATTGGTGAAAGATCTGGTGAACGTGCAGGAGGCCCAAATTGACATTTTTCTATCAAGGAAGGTTCGTACAATACCGGCAACATGCGGTCGTGCATTATCCTGCTTAAACGTTGGGTTTCGCAGGACTCAAAGAAAGGGTAGAACCATGGATCGTAACACACCATAAATGTAACCTGCACTGTTCAAAGTGCCTCAATAGAACAAGAGTGACCGAGACATTGTGATCAATAGCACCCCATACCACCCTGCCGGTAATGGGAGATGACGATGACAAATGCCGCTGCCAAAGTGCGTTCACCAGATGCCCCGAACAAGATGTGACCATCTTGATGTTGTAAAAGAACCGGTTTCATCTAAAAATGCCCTTTTCCATTCCTGCACCCGGGTTCGTCGTTATCACACCTTGAAGAAGCTCCTGTGCGGATGCAGCTCAAGGGTAGCCGCACCATGGTCTCCAGCCATGCTGCAGCAAACGTCGTGCGGCCCTTTTTGTCTTGAAACGACCCCGATTCTTGACTTAAGCTCGTGGCGAAACTGCAGATCCATAAGACATACGGGTAAATGCCTGTCTTCTCGGCTGCTGTGATAGGGGCCCTTAAGATTCAAGCACGGCTTCCAGTATTACCGTCTGAACCCCTCGATTCCAAATTCTGCTAACAGTCATTGGATCTCGACCACCGTGAGCAGCAGTACTGTGATACGATAAACCACAATTCCGATACACTACAATTCGACCTTTATCAAAGTCAGAAACGTGCTGGTACGCATTTCTGCCTCTTAAAACGGGGATCACAAAAACTTTCACCAAATAACAACGTTCAAATGCAATTCATGCATGAGAAACCGGCTGAACAATTTCCTCATTTAAACACATTGCAGATATCACTACCGGCGTCTGCTTTATCTGAATGCGTTGAAAAGCTAATCATTTGCATATCACAGCACCTTCTTCTTGTCGTTTAAATTTCATGTCTCTAGTACGTCGCCTTCTTGGTGTAGCAATTTTAATGGTCAGTAGTGTATTTTTCTACTACTCAGTCACCCTGCGCGACCATTCACGTTAATATCGAGTGCGCATCTGCTCCCGGGTTAAATGAACATTACTACGATTTTTTTTTTCATCTCTAGTTATGAATGAAAGAAAATCGGTTACTTAAAGTCTGAATTAAGTCTGACAATAAAGACAAATAATTGTTTCCTTTTTAGGGATCCTATCTTTAATTATAACAATCGGAATTTCATTCTTGTAACTTACTTGACTGATCTTTAGAGGTTGAACAAATTAATGGGACTAAAAGTTAAATCTATTATAAAATTATTCCAAAATTCAATTTCTGAATACTTCATATACACTTCTTTTTAGTTACCTCAAATTTTTGCTAAATTAAAAATAACTACAATATTATCACCGATATCTCTGAATGAGGAATGCGAAGAATATCACAAAAATAAATACATTAGAATCCCGAAACTCGGCACTGGATAACCCTGCAGTCCGGATAACTCGACCACACCCTTGCTGAAAAAATTCCACGTTAAGACCCATTATTGCTGTTATCACAGTTAAAGAAAGAATGTCAGAAAACGATAAAGACGTTAATGTTGAGGACACCGTACAAACTCCTACAATATCACACAGTGAAGGACTAAGGTTTGTTGAAACCATTCTTTTATTTTGGTACAAAAAAGGTGCTTTGGGAAACTTCCCTGTTCCTTCGCCCTTTTTTTCCTTTTTGGTAAAATGGGGAAAAAACAAAAGAATAGAATACGGAAGACAACAAGATATTTTGAAACTCTTTTAAAACAAGTAATATAAAAAAAATAAATTTTAAGTCAATTCCTACTTAGATCAACAAAGAAACATTTTATTTTAGCTACTGTTTATTAAATAGTTATAATTAATATAAGTATGTACATACAAATGACAGAATACAACATAAAGTGGTAAATTTTTAGTTATTATCATTAAAGTATCTTTTGATCCAAAAACAATCGTGTTATAAAATTTCTGAATGCATTAAAATCTTGAGAAAAAAAAAAATTTTTTAAAGGTTTTGGGCACAATTGAAAAAAATGATGCCAACGTGGCGGGTTTTGTAATTCTTTTGAAAAATTTAAATTTTTTAATTTAAATTTAAATTTTTATTAATTAAAAATTAAATTATTCGTTTTAAAATAACCCTTTAATATAAAATTTCCGCTTAATTGGGGCTTTAAAATGTTTTTTATTAACGTTAAAAATTCCACCAAGATAAATAAAAAAATAAAATATATAGAAAGGCTAATGGTGGGAAATTGAAAGAGTAGCCATTTTTAAAAATTGGGCTATTTAAATTTTTTCATTATAGATTTTGTTTTATGCTTTCATAAAAGTTTTTTAAATTTTTGAAATTCTCAAAGTAAAAAATACATATAAGTGCAGTACAATGTTTCATGAGGAAAACCTATTTAAAAAGTACTTACCCTTTTTTTCAATCTCATCCCGGGATTTTTATAAACGGCTACCTTTCGGTCCACATTAAAAGGGGGTTTTTGGAACCCTTTTTATATCAAATAATTTCGTTTTTCCCCCAATTCCCCACTCTCTATTAGCTCACAATCCCCATATATTTTTTTTGGTTATTTATCTTCGTAAATTTTCAATCGTTAATAAAATACATTTTAAAAACGCTCAATTGAGCTGAAAAACTTATATACATGATTATTTTTGGATAACAATACAATAATTTAATTTTAATTATTAAAATTAAATTTATTAAAACTAATTATTTAAAAATTACAAATACAGCCATGTTGGCAACTTTTCGAAACTTGAAAAAAATTTTTTTTTTCACGTTTTCCATTCAGTTGAATTGAAATTTTATATAAAGTTTTTTTTTGGAAAAAAATACGATCCTTTTTAAAGATAATTTAAAAAAAATTAATTTCCCCAAAAAAGCTGTATTTGTCATATATATATACATATTTATATTAATTGTAACTTTTTGAATAAAAAAATAGCTAAAAAAAAAATTTTCTTTGTTGATCCCGGTTTGAAATAGACTTAAAAATTTTTTTTATTACTTTTTGTCTTAAAAATAAAACCCTTTGAGGGGAGCCCAAAAAAAATTTTTTTTTATTACTTGTTTTGTCTTAAAAAATAAAAAACCCCTTTGGGGGAGCTAAAACTTTCTCTATAAAACCCTTCAGCTCTCCTTGTACAATAGTTTCGAACAGAAAGTGTCATGCACAATAATTCGAAACAAAAAAAAAATTAATTTAATGTAAATGGTTATGTAATCAATGAGGCAAAAAATACCTGAGAGCTTCAAAGAAAAGTAGCAAGATACATAAGGAAGTGCTTCACAAAGCTCTACCCCTTGAAAGATATAATCATGATTTGTTTTCAATTAAAGCAAACGTTAGACCTATAATAAATTACTCCGGACTCATTGAACTCTTTCAGAAGAAAAATCATTTGTCTTCACTGTAATTGTTAAGTTTTAACTTTTCTCCTCGTTGCGTAACGCTATGTTTTATTATCTTGTATTTGTTTGTGAACATAAACAGAAATGCTTTTCTTTTTCAGTTGAATGGTCAAAGAAAGCGAATGAGGAAGATTACGGTTAATAAGTTAGATCTCATTATTTTTTGTACAGTATCGAAATAATCAATTCATGTGACGTCACAGTCACACGATAAAAGCAATCACGTGTTTCCAGCTAATCAGTTCATGTTGTAATCTTCGTTGTGTTGCCTACTTTTGATATTTTCAGAAACTTTCTCTTAAAAGTACAAATATGTCAACAACAATAATGAGCATAGGTAAACAAAATGCATTTAAAAGTGCATGCATAAAATAAGCTTTTTTTAAAAAAATTTTTAAAATCTTTATCGAAATTTATTTTTTTTAACCTTTTAACTTTTTCCCATTTAAAAATTTTCCCGGGTTTTAAAAAAGCCAAATCAATTAAATTTTTAATGTCTGTTTTGAATTCATTGGAGAACACGTGTTTGTCTTTATCATGTGACCATCATGAGTTGAGCCCATTGGTTGATTGACTGATTCACATCGCACTTCAAATCAACCCGTGGACTGTTTGGTGAACCCGAATTTTAAAAACTACGAAAAGGGGATAACCCATCTTAATTGCATGTAAATTTTTTTCCCAGTGGGACAATCACGTGATAACTGCAATCGCGTGTTCTCTATTGAATTCAAAACTAACATTAGTTTTTTTAACTTGTTGCTCTAATAAAATGTAGGTACAATTTCAGATTGATAATTGGCGGAAGATGCTCTAGTATTAAGGTTCTTCAAAAAGTTTTTCAAATTAAAAAAAAATTCTTATATTATACAAGTAATTTTAAATATTATATTATTATTATTATATTTATTAATTTTTATGTGCATTATTATTGTTCACTGACATGTACTTTTTAAAAGAATGTTTCTGCAAAAAATAAATGTTGGCAACAGCAAAGCGCATGAACTGATTGACTGGAAACACGAATTCCATTTATCGTGTAACTATGACGTCACAGGAATTTATGAACTGATTGGCTGGAAACACGAGGTTACAGTTTATCATGTGATTATGACGTTTCATGCATTTAACCCAATGGTATTTTTCATAACATATTTAATGGTTGATTTACGGTTTTATTCTATTAAACAGTTTGAATTCGTTAACATAACAATAATTCTAAGGAACAGCTTATTATCATTTCTTTTAAAGTTTAGAGTTTTATACTGAATTATATAGTGTAATAATAAGCATACGATAAAGTAATAATAGAAAAAAAATTTCTCTTGCAAAATGATTATTTTTCCCCCCATTCTTTTTTTTTTTATAGGAAAACGTTTATAAATGTGTTTTTTTAATCTGTAAAGATACAAAAATATCTTCAAAAATAGATGGATAAAGAAAACAAGATACTATTTTTTTTTATCCTTCCAAAACTTTTTTTATTGCCCTTCATCCTTGACGTTGAGAATTTTAATTTAAAACCTATTGGGCTGACGGGGGTAGGCTCAAAGGAATGGTCTGATTTTGTGGTGGACGATTTTAAAGTTTTATGAGTGACTAATTGGAGAACTGTCACTAAACGGAGGTCGGAATGAAAGAGGGTTCTTGGGAAAAGGCCTTGCCCATCAGGTTTTTTCAATAAAAAAAAAAATAGATTTTTTTTTTCTTCCTATGAAAATATCAAAAAAGTTTTATTTAACGGTTTTAATTTTTAAATTTTTTTAGGTAACTAAAAATTTAAAAACCAAGCTTAAAACTAAGGTTAGTTATCGGAGGATGGAATGAGGGATCTAAAAGGTAAATAACTGATTCTTAAATAATATTCATTACCTTTTTTAAAAATTTTATACCTTTATTTTGGGTTTTGTTTGAAATTCAAGAAAACACCACAATAATTAACATGAATATCATAATTGGTCATAGGTGTTTTAGTAACTACAGTTAGAAATTTTTTTAATAAATTGTCAAAATTTTCGTGAATTTTAATTTAAAAAAAACGCATAAAGGAATAATTGTTTTTTAGTATATAGGGGGCCGGGTAGTGGGGGGCGTATCGCCTTTCACACCACAGGTCGGGGCCTATTCCGGGGTGGGAATGACTTAGTTTTCATCCTTCTCGGGGGGTCGATAAATGGTACCGTTGTTTGGGGACTTAAACACTGAGGGTCTCACTTCAGACTGACCACCTGATCGGGACATCTGCTCAGCGCCCAATGGTCATGTATACTGGGATGTGCTCAGTAGGTCCTGGCCCTCATGGGCTGTTGCGCCACTGAATTTGAGTTTATATAGAGTATATGCATATAAAATTGGTTTGAGAATACTACAATAAAAAAATTATCTAAATGCAATTTTTTAGTCAAAAAGGAAAAAAGAATGGCTCATTGAAATTGACATTTTAAAAACATCCTTCTTTTATGAAAAATGATTTTATAATGATAAAAATAGAGTTTGCTTACAAATAGCTAAGATTTTTATACAGGGTGCGAATTAAGTTTTTCGAAAAATTCCCATTATTTGCTGAATCACGATCAATATTGAAATAGTACCCGAGGTTTTTTGTTGAAAATTCTTACTCTACTCTGAATTTTCTATTAAAATACATGAATAAGTCTTTTCTAAATAATATATTTTAAAAATCCTACTTCAGGTTCTGTATAGAAATCTTAACTTTATATATAGGGAAAATATTATTATTGTAGAAGCATTTTTCATAGAAGTAAAATGTTTTGAAAATATGCCATTCGTTCCTCATTTTTTGTCAAAAAAATTGCTTATAGATCATTTTTTTGTGATAATATTCTTTACAAAATTTTATACCCATATTCTAATTCAACTGATACTAAATATCAGAATTCGTTTATACCAGCGATACTCAACCTGCGGATCGCGGGCCGTATGTGGACCTTTCTGAATGGCCGGTCATGGTCTGTTGTTCTAACAAATTCAATTATTTAAGAACAACGCATTAGCGAGAAATTCTATCAATCAAGCAGTCAAATGTATAAATTTTGCCATTGATGTCGTGCTGGTACAAATTGCGATTTAACTTTTCCTTTTTTTCTCTTTTTGTAATTGTAACGGTAGTGATAACAAATAACATTGAAGAAGCGACAATTTGAAATTAATTTTTAATTAATCCGTATATCTTCCAAGCGAATTTAAGGCGATCGAGATCTGAACTCTTTCGTAGAGATAAACAAACAAAAGTCAACAATTTGTTTGGTTTTTCGTGAAAATGTTATGTATACAAAATACAACTTTGTTCGCCACTATACCATTTGGCATACATCTTTCAATGACTTTTTCTTGAGGATCTTTTTCAAGACGAGATAAGTTGGCTTTCTTAAAAAAGTCTCTGCAACAGCAACAAAATATTTTGACGGTGGTAATGTCACACATTGCAGAGGTAACAAAGCATGCTATAAAATGTGCTACATTATACATATTGAAAAACATATGAAATTTTTAAAGATAACATATGATTTGATACTGAAATTTTTAGAGTGTTCCGATGCTTCCGATGAACTATTTGGTAAATTCAGTTACTTTTTCATATACTGTTATTAATAAAACCAAAAAGTATTTCCATAATGATTAAATAAAAATGCTCAAGTAAATAGAACTCATTTTAGACAAATAATACTGATAACAGTTTGGAATTCAATGAAAACTCTTTCATACCATCTTGCACTTGAAAAAATATCTGAAGTAAAAGTAAGTGAGGCTTTGTCAAAAGAAACTATCAAACTATCAAAGTAATGGCAGCTTTGTTTTTATGACAGTAATATACAAACAAAGGGCTTGGAATCATCGATGAAAAGAAATCGAAATTATCTCATAACTGGGAAAAAACTGCATTAAACCTATTTTTAGTAAGTTGAGTTTTGTAGAGATTAATATATGTTAAAATCCAAAATTATGAATTTTTCAATTCCTACTATTAGCTCACACTCTCTATTTATTTATTTATTTATCTTGGTTGAATTTTCATTCGTTAATAAAAAAATTTAAAAAGCCTAATGGGGCTTTTTATATACATGATTATTTTTGGAGCAATACAGTAATTTAAATAATTAATAAAATTAATTGATTTAAACTATTTTTAAAAAAAATTACAAATACACCCCCTTTCCATTTTGGGTTTGGATCCTTTTGCGACTTGTTAAAACTTAAAAAGGGTTTTTTCCTCAATTTAAAGCCTCATTTGAGCTGAAATTTTCTATACACTATTTTTTTGGGGAAAAAATACGATAATTTTTATAATTATTAAAATTATTGACTGAAACAAAATTTACGATAAGCCATTTGGTTTCATTTTTTCCCGGGTTTACTGGTTTCTGACCCATCTTTGTGAACAAATGAACGAAAAAAAAAGAAAAAGTTGCATTAAACCTTTTTTACCCAAATTTGCCAAACCTATTTAATTTTACAAAAGAGACAAATCATGTTTTTTTTAAATTTCCCTACTATTAGTTCCTTTTCCTATATATATATTTATTTAAAATTATATCTTATTTAAATTTTAACTTAATAAAATATTTTCTTTCACCCTTCAAAGTAGGAATTGACTTAAAATTTTTATATTACTTGTTATATTTTTTATCAATTTTTCCTTAAATATAAGTCTTATAAGTCCCCCTCCCCATTAATCCTCAATCCTATGTTGCGCCCCGTTTAAAAATTTCATTGTATGTGGCCCAGCCGAAAAAATGAGTATTTTTGAAAATTTCAATTTTGGTACAGAAGCCCGCTTCCGGGTTAAAGTTCCATCAAAAAGAGCATAAAACAGGTTAAAGGGTTTTTCTATATGTAAAAAAAAGGGGTTAGGGAAAAATGGGTAGAAAAATTTGGGCAGGTATTTTTTCCATTAATTTATTTTATTTTTTTTAACAATAAAAAAAAATTTTTTTCTTACAAATATAGAAAAAAATAAACAATTATATAAAAAAATAAATAAAATTCTAAGTTAGTATGTTTACATTTCGATCATTCAGTCTCTTCTGATTTTCCCAATTTTCTGCCTTTTATCAAAAGGGAGATTGGCTTAAGGGCATTTTTCGTTCAATTTTGTCTTTAATCCATACAGAAAGTCGTTTTCCATTTTCATTGTATTATTTCTAGAACGGGGAATTCTAGTTGCAAACTTTGTCGAGTTGAGTTACCGATGACAGTATTTTTTTTATTCTTAAAATGGTTCTTTTGTTAAAGGGGGGCTTAACACCCAGTTTGAATTGCTTTCAAATATCTAATCTTCTAATAACTTTCACTTTGTTTCTAAAAAATCTTTTTTTTTTTTCTTTATTTTCTGTTTTATTTACACCCCACACACACATGATAAAAAATAAAAATATAATATTTGTCCCTATAGAAATCAAATTTTTAAATTTTTACTTACAAAACTTAACAAAGTTTGAAACGATAAAATAAAATTTCGTATAATACCGCCGGAAAGAAGCCCGATAAACTACTTCGGATATCGGGAAGCCTAACGCTTCTATTTCGAACCCCAAAATTTAAATAAAAAAAGGGGTTAAACCGAAACAGTGTTAAGTGGGGGCTTACTGTAATATCAACAAGGAAATTAAAAATTTTAATCCATGTTATCGTCAAATGAAACTTTCTAAGCTCTTAATACGTTACAAAATATCCAACTATATTTGATATAAACTTTTCTTTTACTAATTTCAAATACAGGTTTTCCAAAATGGTCGAGTCGAGTTCTGACCGCCAAAGATTCGTCCGCAGCGCCGTGAGCTTTCTGAGAAAGCACGGTTTCGACGGCCTGGATCTGGACTGGGAGTATCCAGGATTTCGGGACGGTGGACAAGACGACGACAAACAAGGTTACGCCAAACTGGTCAAGGTAAAACGACATTGCGGACTAAAATATGCGAAAAAATGAAAGAAATACGAAATTCTTATTCTCCGTCCTTCTCTACTTGAGGTGCACTAATTTCTTCCCATAAAACAGGAATAATTAAAACAAAAAATAGTTAATCGTAAACTTAAAGTCGTTAAAATTGTACAACAGCCAGAAGGTGTTCGAGAATTAGATCTTCGTAATTAGGATTTTGTTTTTAGATGTGGAACATTGACCGAATTATGTAATGAATCTAGATTATTGATGCAAAGCATTAACCAAAAGCTTGCTTTAATTTTTAATAAGTTGAAACAAAATATGACTGCTTAAAATGAATTTAGTTGAATGGAGATTCGATGGGACATTCCTTCACTGAGGGGCGATGGAAGCAGAAGTTATTTCTGAATGAGAAAATTAAATTTTATTTCAGATTGAGAAGTTCTTAAGTTTTATAGGTATGATGAAATCTCTTATACTGTTTGATTTTTGCCGGACCCTTAGTTATTAATTTAGAATTTCGGTTTTATATTATCTTTAGAAAACGCTTTCTTACAGATATCAGTAATTAGTTTATACAAATTACTGATTTTTCACATTAATTTGAAAATACTGAAAAAATTGACTCTATTATGTTATTAATAAAAAGATGGTTAAAAAAATTAAATTCGTATTATATTGTCGCACAATTTCGCCAAATTAAAAGACGTCGCCAATTCGAAAAATATTGCCAAAAGCTGCCATCATTATTATTGTGTTTGAACTAATTTAAAAAAGATTTTCCACTATTGGCAGCATATCACGAGATTTGGCGACGTATTTTGATTTAAAGAAATTAGTCGATGGTATAATACGTAAGTACCAAAAATTGTAGTTTCAGCAATATTATTTTCTAAAAAACTGCAGTGTACATTGAAACACATCATGGTGACAAATGTGACAGAATCACGTTATTAAATATTTTCTCAATAGGCTTTTGGGCTTTGGGATGTTAAACTGGATTTATTGTACAATATATTTTTATTAATTCCTCATCATGATCATTTTCTTTGGAAATTTGCGAAAAATTTCTTTCTAATGGGACTGCGGATTCGTTATTACCAATGCTGACCTAGTACGTTCCCTGGAAACTGGTATCACTTTTTAGTGTCGCACCATATAAGTGGATACCAACCGTCACAATGTAATTTTGATATCCAGTTTCCTCCCCAGAGGGAAGCCCCTGAACTCTGCATTGCAATTTGCCAAAAATTAAGTTCGTTAACTTCTAGCTTCTTAAAATTTTCTTGCACTTAGATTGGCTTAACTCTCCCCTTGTATAATTTTACTAAAATATTTTAGAATATTTTATTTTTAAAAATTATTGCAATTTTTTAAAGGTTTCTATGAATGGACAGGAACATTTTTATTTCTATAATATGTATAGTTAATTCTTATGGAATTGTTTTTACCTTCACAAATCTCGACAACTCTATTGGTTAGAATTCAATAAAAAGCATCCAAAACAGGAAAAAAATTAATAAAGTTCCGATTGAATTTCACACCAAATTTGGTAAATATTTTTAATTATTGTGTAAAAACATTCGAAAACTTACAAACAAAACCTTGAAATAGATTAACAAATTTTTCAAAAAATAGAAGGGTAGTAAGTTAACATGCAGAATTCCTTCGTTATTTTTCTTCTTTCATACACATTTAATAACATTCCAGTATATATGACATTCTATATTTGAGATGGTTATGAAAATTTCACTAAGATTAAAAATCAGAATTCAAAATGCACAATAAATCATAACCATGGAAATATTATTGTCTATTTACTGCTTAAAAGTTAGAATTTGAGTCAGTATATAAAATAATTAAGATTATTCGATGGAATATAAATTTAGTTTATATTTCATAATTGAGAATGGTAAAAAACAATTAAAAATTTTGTACGTAATTAAGTGGAGTTAAATTAAGTGAGAGTTTGAAAAGATTCTATTTACTTATTCTTAGTGTAATTATCTTTCTTACAATTGCAAGTTAGAAACAACACAGTTTCATGATTACGATAACAATTTGGGATATCTTTTTATTTCAGGTTACGTAAATGCGGAATGTCATAAAAAATTTTACGTGATTGTTTGGTACATATTTGTATTATTCATAATCGAATAATACATAAGATTTACACTATCATTTGAGAACTTCTAATTATGAATTCCTGAAACTAGGAATTTGTTACTTAGATGATGCCATTCTACATAACAAATTATATTTTTGATTGTTCTCTACACAGATTTCCATCTTATTCAGTCCAGCAATAATTTACAATATAACATTGCATTATTTAATAATAAATTTAAAATATATGTCACGATAATTATGTTTCTTAAATGTGAAATTTAAAACGATTTATTCCACAAACGTACGGCTTACACATTTCGCATTCTGCAGACAGATAGAAAATAAAAAAATAAAATAAAAAACCAAAGATTTTTAAAACCCGCAGAACTTCTACTTGGTTGCTTTTTTTTAAGAATTGTAGCAAATATTTTTTAAATCTGAAAAACACAGAAAAATCGCTAAAATAAATATAAAAGTACTCCCTAAAAGGAAAATGAAAAATCATACAAAAGCTTTTGTTACTTCGAATACATTTTATTGAGTTTCGATAAATTGTAGTGATCTAGCTTTAAAGAGTAAGTAAAATTCCCCAGAATTAATATTTCACTCACTATTTGAAAATGGTGATATACCAAAGCCTCTTCAAAGCTGTCTGTTACACAATATGATGTTTATCCTATGGAATCAAAAGAATAATTAAAATGCACCTAAAACGTTTTAGTTAATGTATTTTTATTACATTCAAACAAATATAGTAATTTAAATTTAAGGCGAAGAATATAAATTTCCCCCTTCGAATTAACTTTTTAGTTAACGTTTTCAAAATGGCTAGTTGACAGGAACCTTAAAATATAAGTGTGGCAAATCTCGATGGTGTTTAAAGTTAGTATCTACATTACTTTTAGTTAAAAATGTATTAATTTGTTGTATTTACTTTGTATGCATATTAAATAGGAATTGAGAGAAGCATTTGATTCTGAAAATGTTCCAAGTGGGAAGTCGACACTGTTACTAACTATGGCTGTTCCAGCTGGACAACAGTATATTGATAAGGGCTTTGATGTACCAGTACTCTCGAAGTAAACACTGAAAATTATTTTTATTTTCTTCAATTCTTGGCTTCATTATACTAAAGAAATTAATTTAAATCTCTGTAAATTTCGATGCTTATGCTTAGATTCTGTGTTATTTTTATAAAAATAGAAATATTTGGAATTGCTTGTTTCGCCATAAGCGAAACAGTCCGCATTTTAACCTGACGAGAAAATATTACATGTAAAAAATTTTAAAGTACATGCTTTTAATAAATTTATAATAATTAAAATTTTTTATATGGTTAATTATTTTATGTGGTAAAACTGTTATTTAAATATGATTAATTAATCTAATGATTCATTAAAATAATTCTTTTAAAAACTAGAAATCGTCTGCAAGTATTTCATTCTTTCCAACACAGATGAACTAAATCTAATATTCTAATTAATGAACTTACTCAAATTGCTTCAGAATAAAATTGAAACGTAAATAGATAGTTTAATGTTGTGTAAATGGAATAATTTTAAAAGAAATTCCATACTTTTTTTAAATCAGAAATATTATCGTTTGTCTCGTATAAGTTTTAAAACAGAAATATTATCGTTTGTCTCGTAAAAAAATAATATCTTCTATTAAAGAACAAGTATTTTAAAAATGCTAATAAAATTCACATTTCTAATACCACTAACAAACTATAAACTTTTTTAAAGTGAAAGTTACTTGAGAACTTAACACTACATTTTCAAATATAAGAACTGAAATATTATATTTATTAGAAAAGAAGTTGTTTTTATCACATTTCATGTAGGATTTCCTAATACCATTGGAAATTCTCTACGTCATAAATGGCTGATAATTCATATAATTTCGTATAATTGCAGAAATCTAGATTTCTTTAACATGTTGACCTACGATTATCATACTGCTCACGAACCATTGACCAATCATCACGCACCTTTGAAAGAAATGCCAGATTTAGAAGACTGGGATCCTAACAGATTGTTAAACATAGTAAGTCATTTTTAAAAAATTGGTTGGTTAACAGTTAAATTATCCAACATTATCTGACATTTCTATAATATATAGCTATTTTTGATATATGAATGAAGTAGCCACGGCAGTTTAGTTGTCAAAGTAAAGGACTCGTGGCAGGCGTGCCGTAAGTTCGAGCCTAGTACCGCTGAAGACCCGCCATGAAGGGGGCGATGCTTGTTGAACCCTCCGATGCTCCCGTTGGTGTTTAAATTAGGAGAGGGGGGTGCCAGGTCTGGTGTCGTCCTCCTCATTTGATCATGGTTCAAAGTTACGAGGTCCATTGCCAAAAGCCCTCGAGTACCTGAATAGTGTGACGTTATTATTCATTCATTTATTCGATATGCTGAAGGAAAATAGCATACATATTTGATTGTATCCTATACAGACAGAGGCGGCTGTAGGGCCGGACAAATTGGACCCCTGCCCGGGGCGGCATTTGAATCGAATTTGAAATAAATATGTTATTCCCCCCTCCCCTGATTAGCGATAATAGACATCAGTGGAACAACGACCATTTTATGAGTGGAACTAATTTTTAACTATCTTTCATATCTTCTTACAAGCGAAAAAAGTTCGAAGAAAATAGTTTGTTTCAAGACCATAGGGAAGTTGACTAAACTGTAGTGAAAAACAAGCATGGATCAGTAATTGTTTGGTTTCTCACAAAAGTGTTGTATTTAAAAAATACCAATAAAAAGCAATCGTTCAAATGACACTTTACTTCGAAGATCTCTTTCAAGAGGTGATAAATAGGCTTTCTAAATCTAATAAATAATCTTTACAACAGTAAAAAAGTGTTTTGTCAGTGGTAACAAAGGCACCCTATGAAATTTGTTATATTATGGGTAATCATATGGAACCGTTTATTGATGCAGAAATTATGAATAAGTGATCATTTAATGCTTACAATTTAGAAAAAATTCAGTGACAAAAATGAAAAATATAAGAAATAATAATTAAAATAAGCAATACAGGAGTTTTAATATTTTGATAAATTTTCCACATTTTAAATTATCTATATTTTCTAGGTCTTAAAGTATTCCCTCCCCCCTCCATTAATTCTCATGTTGCGGCCCGCGTGAAAATCTAATATATGTATGTGGCCCGGAAGAAAAAGGTTGAGTACCCCTGGTCTAGTCGCTTAGGCCGGCGCTTCTAATCCCAACTCCGACGCTGCATCTAGTTCACCATCTGGACGTTTACAAATCACCCAGTCACATTGACACTTAGGGCATGTCTTTATCATGACAGTCCGACATTCCTCTTCATTCAAATCGTTCGTGGTCTACATGTGCGAGGGTGACCCAACAAAGACTATTCACAGGAGCGTTCTTTCTATAGATCGCTGAGATGAAAATCGTCTGGATGTTGGAGAAAGAAAAGGTGTGACGACATCAAAGCCGTTTTCCGAATTGGCTCACATTTATTACCTCCTAGGCATGAAAGAATAATCGGTCGTTTTTGGAAGATACAATATCCCATCTGGACATCTTAATCCCGTATGTCACTCTTGACAAGTGTTGTCGGGGAGTGTTCTACCAATGAACCGACGTCACAACACAGATATCTTTCCGTGAAATATAGCATATGAACTCGCATCACTCCATCCTCCCATTGCTCTCTTCGTTCATTTTGCCCTGAATCACTTGAACATTCGTGCCAGCATTTAACCTTGGTTCCTTCAAAATGGTCTTATTCTTTAGTGTTGTATGAGTGATGAAAAATTAAATCACTTATTTAGGAGATATTCGTGCTTTAAATCAGCGTTTCTCAAACTTCGGGGGTGTGATAACTCTACGAAGGGGGCGCGAGTATATTGAAAAGTGGAAAACAAAAGATTATTTAAAACTTATTACTGAAAGTAAACAAACAAAATACTTTCTGATATAATAAAATATAAAATACACGTATACACTGATATAATACATTCATAAATGTATCGGTACTCTGTACAATGTATATTATTAATTTAACAATACTAACTTAAGAACAAGTTTGATAACTACCAGTGATCCCACGGGCTTATATTAACACTTATCTTGATAATTTGTACGGCTTATAATTAATTCCTTAACTGCCGATTGAAAGTTAGGCGATTTGTTTCCCAATGCCACCATTTTCCACGTAGACACACGTATTTTGATGGGGACGGAATATATATATATGTATACAACAGCAAATCCTCCGCAAACAATGTCAATGTCCTTTTATTGCATTCCAAAGCCTTCGGAATAATTTTATAGATAGCAGGGGGACAGAAAAGATCGTACTTCGGGAAGACGTATATATACGTCCAGAAAATTAAGGCTTTAACTGAGAGAGACGTTTATAAACGTCGATGACACATAAGATATTAAAGCCCTGTAGCTTTAGTGTCAAAGTGTAGTATTGTTGAATTCAATACATTGTTATTGTATGGAGGGGGACGCGATGAAAATGATGATTGAATATTGGGTCGCGAATATTGAAGAAGCGCTGCTTTAAATCTTACTTTCTGACACAAATGTGTTTCCTTCCCTCAGGAATGGTCAGTGAAATACTACATTAAGAAAGGAGCTGATCCTAAAAAACTGGTGGTTGGAATTCCTACTTATGGTCGGTCCTACACTCTTTCGGATCCTGATGAAACGGACATAGGATCACCAGCGGACGGACCTGGAGAACAGGGAGAGGCTACTAGAGAAAAAGGATATCTAGCGTATTATGAGGTAAGTTAAAGTTAGGATAATTACATACAACTGTTTTAAATGTATTGCTTAAGTTCGGCTTAAGAAATTAGCAAATTTAGTACTTACGCATAATAACTAATGAAAAAGCACAATAAAGATCGTCTCTCTCGATCTTTTAACTTCATATCTCCCCAATTATTAGAATTAGCCACTTTAAAATAGTAACCTAAATGAAATAAGAAGTAGAACCTGTTTTGTGCTGATCTTTTTATGCGATTTTATTTCTTAGCGATATTTTTTTATACGGTATATGAATCTCAACGGCTTTGGGGCCGCTGTAATGTATTCCATTATATATAATGCACATATATACACTTCAAGACGTTGTGTTCATTTGTTGTGTCTTATTTGCTTCTATCTAAAAATTAGTTTCCAATATGTTTGAATTTTTTTGGTATCCTAATTAGAAAGAAAAAAACAATGAAGTTCCTGTATTATAAGCCAAATCAGGTTTTAAATAGTATTTAATTCATTCAAAAAGATTCGTGTCCAAAATGTGTGTCGATACATCTCCGCTGACAAAGCATTAAAAAATCATTGTTCTTTCGATTATTATTCACTTTTTTTTCTTTCATAATATACCATCTAGCAAGAAAAACCATCCAGTACGCGTTATGAGGCATCCATTTTTCAATTCCTACACTATTAACTCACACTCTCCATATATTTATCTTGGTGGAATTTTCAATCATTAATAAAATACATTTTAAAGCGCTCAACTGAGCTGAAATTTTATGTACATGATCATTTTGGATAACAATACAATAATTTAATTATAATTAATAAAAATTAATTGATTAAAACAAATTATTTAAAGAATTACAAATACACACACAGCTCCTTTTTGGCGACTTACTGACCCTTTTAGCTAATTTAGTCAAAACTTGAAAATATTTTTTTCTCACGTTTTAAATCATTCAGTTGAACTGAAATTTTATATACACGATTGTTTTGGATAACAATACGATACTTTAATGATAATTAATAAAAATTAATTACCACTTAATGTTGTGATTCTGTCCTATGATTTTACATATTTATATTAATTGGAACTATTTAATAAAAAGTAGCTAAAATAAAAATTTTCTTTGTTGATCGAAGTAGGAATTGACTTGAATTTTTTTTTTTATATTACTTATTTTAACTTTGTAATTTATTTTAAATTCAGTTTAATGTTGTATGCACTGGATAAAGTCATTACATTTTTCTGACGATGTTGTATCAATCGTATGTCATTTTTGAAAACTTTTTTACAGATTTGCCAACTTATTCAAGAACAAGACTGGGAATTGGAAGCTCCGTATCCAGACATGATGGGACCCTTTGCCTATAAAGATAATCAATGGGTTGGATTTGATGACGAAGAAATCATCATAGAAAAGGTAGGTTTTAAAATTTAGTTCCTCACTTTTTCAGCTAAATATTACAAAAAATAAATCTTAATATATTAAAACTGAACTTATTTTATAAATATTTAAATTTAGATTGATTTCAGAATAAAAATGGATTTTTTTTAAACTGATGTTCAGAAAAAATGCTCAGAAACTGCCTTCCAAAATTTTGTAATAACTCTCAATTGTCTGATAGGATATTTTATCTGATAAATTATTTCGTTGTATAATTGTGAAGAATTATAATGTGCATTAATTAAGATGCTTTTCATTTATCACTTGTAATTTAAAACATCCTGACAGTCAAGATGAGGAAAATAACAAAACTGATGAATAAGAATATTAAAATGGCACTTCGGCGATTCTTAATCATAATACAATGATGTTGTAGTGTTCTCTAATTGTGTTCTCATTGTCTTAATGGTATTTGTGATTTGACGTTAAAGTTTAATTTGAATGGAATATTATTTCCTTATTTAAAAACGAATAAATTCTCGAAAGGGATTTAAAACATTGATAAAAGTAATCTCAAAAAAAAAAAAAGTAAAAGATATCAATAACAATTATGAGGATAAAATACAATAATTGTGCAATGTGTGTGTTTTTATTAAGTCAAAATTTAAAACACTTGATTTGAATATCGTTTTAAGAGTTGCCTACAGCTAACAAATATTAATTAAATTCATAATGAGGACAATTTTACAATCATTTTCTTTTCAACTTTTTTTGCTTAGATCGTTTCTTGCCTGTTTCAATAATCAACTTTACACAAAAGTGTTTTGAAGAAAACTACCTAATGAGCTGATTTAATTGCATTATTGGTACCAACGTATTTTGTTGTCGACCAGTTTCGTCAAGTAAAAAAACGTCGTGAAAAGACGCGATATGCTGCCGATAGTGAAAAATTGTTCCCTTGCATATTCCGTACAATAATAAGTAATAGCATTTGGCGACATTTTTTGAATAGGTGAAATTGGTCGCTGATATAATGCGCAATTACCACATTAATTCACAAATACATTTCTTAAACCTTTTTTTCATGTTACAGGTGAAATTTATAGTAAAGGAAGGTCTGGGTGGAGGTATGGTTTGGACTTTGGATAACGACGATTTCAGAGGAAAATGTTATGGTGAACAGAGTCCCCTCATAAACACTTTAAAAACTGCTTTAGAACAAGGTTCAGATCTTTTGACTCAAACTACAACTACCACTGCTGCACCTAAGAGAACAACAGAGCGTCCAAGCAGACGAACAAAAGCTACTTCTAAGCCTACAAAATCAACCACTCCTCCAGTATTTACAACTCCTGAACCACCCCAACCGTTCGAATGTGAAGACGAAGGCTTTTTCAACAACCCAACAGACTGTAAGAAATATTTCTGGTGCCTAGACAGTGGACCTTCGAATTTAGGATTGGTAGCTCACTCCTTCACCTGTCCTTCTGGTCTTTACTTCAACAAGAACAGAGATTCTTGCGATTATGCAGCAAATGTGGTTTGCAGGGTTAAGAAAGTATCAACTACTACAACAACGTCAAAACCCCGTCCACGACCTCGTACTCGAAAAACTACAACAAAGGCAACAACTACTACCACAACCACAACAACAACTACAACTCCAAAACCATCGAAGAAAAAGGATGCTGAGAGCTTAGATAAACTGAAAGGACCATTGAATACCATCAATATGAACGGCGAAAATTTGATGGAGTTGCTTCAGCTGTTGCAACAATTGGGCGTCAATCAAATTCAAGATAAACTACAAGGGAAAGAATCGGTGGAAGCTACTTCAACAATCAACCCAACACTCCCCGCATACAGATCACCAAACAGACGAAGAACGAAAGCTCCAGAGACCACCACTGCAAAAACAGATTTATTTAATCAATATGCCAAACCGGATAGATCAAGTAAAGATAGCGATAATGATGACGATGATGAATCGAAAATTACAGTTAGACCACGAGGACCCCAATATCATAATTCGAAATCAAAGGCAGAAGATGCTGAACTTGATGAAGATGAAGAGGACGATGAGCTTGAACCAACCTCACCTTCAGATGACAAGTCTAGGGACGGATTTGATTTTCCTTTCGTGTACCATACCCCAAGCAGACACAGATCCAAGCCGACGACAGAAGTTGAAGATGTTCTGGAAGATTATGATGACGAACCTACGACTACTACATCCACAGCAAAACCAACCCCAGCAAATCGGAGGGTTGTGATAAAGGTAAGACCGATTCCTGGAGAAAATAATAAGAGAAGAAATAATGCAAGAAACCCAGCTAATGCGGATAAGGAAAATCGTAGAAATAATTACGTCTTAGCTCAGACAATCGGTGTTCGAAGAGTAGCAAGACCCAACGTTCTTGAAGAGCAAACGACAAAGGATGCTGAACCCCAAACGACATCAAAACCTGTAGTTCGAAGACCCAGACCCGTTACATCCAGAGCTCCAGAAAGACCAACAACAACAACAACAACAACAACTAAAAGATATAGAAACCCTCCGGCGCCCAAGGAACTGGTAAATGCTTACTAAATTCTAAGTTATAACGATATTTAGTACGTTTAAAATTCATGTATTTGTTACAAATGAAAAGCATATGAGTACAATGGAGTGAAATATGCATTTATTCCAACAATTAACTTTGTTGTCGAAAAGAAGTTTTACAATTTCACAATTGTATTTTCTTGCAGCAAAATCTATCATTTAGTCTCTCGCCTTACAGCCATTTTGAGTTCGTCAATAGATGCAATGTTAATTCTAGAAAATTTCTAATCTAATCTAAAAAAATAAAATGAATCCTGTATATATTTATACAGTACAAAAGACACCTACCATCTAAAACTTTCTACTTACCAGTAATCATCGCAAGTATTTAGCATTCTCCTACAATATTATCAAAGTACTCGTAGGCTGAGCTTGAATAGAAAGCAGTTTAACCCTTTCAGGACCATGATCATATGTATATGATCCCTTCAGGAAACACGGTATCATATTTGAGATTGCGCTTTGCCCATTCTGAGGCCCATAATCATATTGGTGTGATCTTAATTTAGAATAATTATAAACTATAAATTTCGGCATATTTTATTAAAGTAATGATTTTCTATAAACTTAACTGGAAAAATCGCCTGGTCCTGAACGGGTTAATACCTAATGACATAGGTAAATTCGTTTTGATGATTTGTTAAGCCCCTAATCCATGAACCCACATGCAGATTATTCTTCAGTTTAAAGCAGATTTGTCAGCTATTTATAATCTCGATGAGTATATTGCCATGGTAACAACTCAATACACATTCATGTTTGAAAAAATAAAACTATTTTACAATTCATACAGGAATGCAACTGTTTTATTCAAATATCTTCGACACACACTCATCAATTAAATTTCAGCTTTGCATAATATATTATTAATTTAAAAATATCTCTACTCCTTATTATATACCTCTTCTTTATATTATGTCAAATACATACTTTTCTCTTTGTTTCTTTTTCTATAAGATTGTCTTGCCAACCGGTCGACCAGCAGTACCAGCAACCACCAGAAGATACAGAACTTACAGTGCAGAACCAAGAGAACCAGCTTTAGCACTTTTGCCTGATGGCAGAATAACTTGTCTTAGGAGAGGTGTGTACCCTCATCCAAAGGATTGTGCCAAATTCTTGGTGTGTGTCCCAGCGGAACAAAGTGAAGACGAATATGACGGTTTCATCCATGATTGTCCAAAGAACACCTTTTTTGTGGACAAAAAAGGCAGATGTGCACCTGGAGATAGAAGTGCATGTAGTCCCCAAGAAAAGTGATATTATTTCTGTGACAAATTAACTGCTTCCAGTTTTTGCAGATAGTGCCACTATGTGTCCTTGGGTATTTCTTCAAACTGATGCCATTCTTTTTTTTGAGTACATTTAAGAAGATTTCAAGAGCTTGTGTTTCACGAACTATAGTGGCCACCCTCTGAAACGATCTTAATAACATCTCGGTTTAGATACCAATATCACGAATCAATACGGTTTTCAAGACCAGCATTTAAACACTTGAATGTCTTTGTCGTCTTTGAGTAATATTTCAAAATTTTTAATACTATTTGATGAAAGAAAAATAATTAATTTGATCAATCAATAGCTTTTTTAAAAAATGGTTGATGATTTGCTATTTCTTCAAGTTGAAAAGAAACAGTCAAATCTAACTAGAATTTTTTTAAAACAAAAGTTATAATTTAAAAAAAAACATTTAGAAATTATTCACTGAAAACATGGTTTAATATGGCAAAATAAGGTTGTAGTATGATATATATATATTTTTACTTTTTTATCAGTAGGTTGGTTCTTTTAGATGAGAGTATTCTCAAATATAATTCTAGGAGCAACAAATTTTGTAAGTAATGAAAACTACTCCTGTAAAATAACTGCATGTTTTTTTACATAATGATTATCCAGCTAACAAAAAACTAAAAAGCAGTCCTTTTTAGCAGGAAAAAACTTAACGATTTTGAAAATCTTTTAAAGACAAACACAGTTATACAAAGAAAAATGATAATAATACAAAACATCTGAATATATTTATAGATGTAGTTAATTTCCTATACAAAAACTGAACTTTAGTTTCCTGTGGAAACTGAAATAAAATAACACAATCCTTTATTTTAAAGGGTTTATTTCAGTGTATATAAGCTATGTTTGTCTGCCATTAGTCTCTTCGAAATATTTATCGCTGAATTTTTAATACTTTTCACAAATAATGTTAAGTGGGTGTGTAAGATTCAATACAAATTTGGTGATATTGCTTTGGGTAAGACAAAGCCATATATGTTATGTATAGTATTGTTTTGTTTTCTTGGACCTTATTTTTTATACTAAAATGGATTCAATAAAATAAATTATTTGATTTTATATGTCGAAACAAAATTCATTATCAATGTTTGCTTTTATACATTTTCCAGCTTTATTTTTAATAACATTAATTTATTTAAAGGAAATCTTAAGTACAAAATCACTTTTGTAGTTCTTATCGGAATATATTAATATTTATCTTTGAATTTATGCATTTACTTGTACAGCTTCCTTATAAATTATTAAAGTACTTCAGAATGACAAATCATTTAACAGTGATTTAATGCTATTTAATTTTAAAAATTAAGTAAAGTTTCGATTTTGCATGCACAGACACAATATAAAACATCAAATATATTTATGCAAGTGTTTTATTTATAGGAACAAATTTTGTATATATATAAATAACACAGATAAAATAATAATTAAACAACAACAAAGTGCAAACAAATAAATTCTGTAAGTAAAAGGAAATTGCATACAAATCCTTAATGTCTGTTACCATACTTATTTTATAATAGTTGATATATTACTAAAAATTAGAATACATTTTATAAAATTTTGGATTAATTCCATTTGAACTGCATCTTTCTAACCACTTATTAATAAAAATTAATAAATAGGAATAACAGTTTTTCATTTTATATAAGTGAGCAGAAGAATACTTCTTTAAGAAATGCACATTATATATTTTTTAAAAATAATATACACTTAGTCAATGGAAATGTAATGTAATATTTTTAGTTTTCTTTTATTGTAGAATGGAAAAATAAAAAAAATGTACTAATATTCCAGTCAGTTAAACACAACAAAAGAAAAAGAAGTTTTCTAAGTAAAGCTAAATAATACAAAATACAGATTTACAATAAGTGCACTTTAATCAGGGAAATAAAACATTTAATTTTATTTAAAAATATGATTTAGACCAGTCAAATATTATTCACAGTTCTGTAGCTAATTTTTAAAGGAATTTTAATATATTTTTAGGAATATTAAACCAAATATTCAATACCTATTACAGTAATTAAAAATGCACTATATTTCTCTTTTGGAACCTTTTTTTATCTAGTAATTGTTAACTAATAAAATAGAGAATGGAAATATTTTCAAATTGATTATACTTGAGAAAAATACATATTCTTTTTTCATCTTATATTCTAAAAAGGCATTTTTATAAGACTACAGGATTACAAAGCTATATAATTTTACTAGTCTATCTATAGATTGTTTATCTAAATTTAAGTCATGTGAAAATATTTTTTAAGGTGGGTCAATTCATATTTTGACATTTTAGATCTAACTATAGTAAAATTTATCAAAGATTGCTAAACAGAGAAAAATAAAATAAATTTTTTTAAAAGAAATAATTTTTATATGCTTTTATCAAAAATCTGTCTGAAGACAGATAAACATAAAATAATTTTTATGAATCATAAATGCAAATAACCTAATATCGAAATTGGAGACTAAATTTGAAAGCAAATTTTCAACAAAATAATAGTGGAATCAAAGTTAAAAGTTCAAATAACTTGCATAATAAAAAAAACAATCGCAAATTTTAACACAAGGATTCTTTTCTTTATTATTTAAAGAAAAGTCAAATGTTTAAAAGCTATTTATAATAATGTTACTTTCTAAAAATATAAAAAATAATTTAATTAATACATTCTGAATTTTTTTAAAAAAACATCAAATAAAATTATAATTCTTAACAAGAAATAAAATGAATTTTATTTACAAATAGAAAATAATACAGTTTTGCCCAACTAAAATAACTTTGAATCGAACAAAATATTTAATAAAATGAAATCTAATTGAGTAATAAATATAACTTAAGAGGTTATAAGGCAAAACAATAAAAAATACTTCAAATGTTAAAGTACTTGTTCAAATAAATTATATCTCAAAATTCAAATGTTGAATTTTTCAATATCACAAATTGCATACACAACAGCAGAAATAATTCATAAATTTAAGAAATTAATGTAAGCTCTGACAAACAATACAATTCCACTCTATGTTACAAAACAAGTAATAACTGAGCAAAAAATACAAATTTACATTATGCATATGAAAAATGCATTTTAATCACATAACATTGTGCAGTTTTCATATCTTTGACTACTGAAAGTCATAAATGGAAAAAAATATTAAAAAGCTAAATAAAGTTATTTAAAAAAATCTTAAAACTCATTAAAACATGCAAAAGAAATTTTCAATAATTTCTCTATTTGAAACAAATGTATAAAAATCCATTGCAAAAACTTAAATTAAAATTTTTTTAAATTATGCTTCTTTAAGGAGCATTTAGTGAGAAAGAATTTTTGAGGATTATAAAATATCTTGAAAAACACCCTATTACAATATTTACTGTTACTTTACCCATTATTCAGTAATTCATCATTTAAAATAATGAATATAATGTTAAAATAATTAAAACTTGACAAGTAAAAATATTCAATACATTAGCAGCATTAAGAATTAAGTACATTAATTTGTAGTTTATTGACTTTGAGCGTATTTCACAGCCAACTAATAATTTTTTGAAAAAAATTATCCGAGTAAAAATATATGATTATTTCTATTAATATATATTTCAAAATACATAAAATTATGATTATGCAAATATGTATAACAACAAATGATATAAAAGCTCAATACAAGATCAATACACAAATGAGGTAAAAA
Source organism: Trichonephila inaurata madagascariensis (assembly GCA_019973955.1). Lineage (NCBI taxonomy): Eukaryota > Metazoa > Arthropoda > Arachnida > Araneae > Nephilidae > Trichonephila > Trichonephila inaurata. The sequence continues at coordinate 75,317 of BMAV01000018.1, read as the reverse complement.
AACACGTTTACTTAAAACTATTTGTCTTCTTACTTTCTTTCTAAAGAAGAATAGAACTTACATTTAAAGTAAATACTTAATAATATTTAAATAAAAGTGAATAAGTTGTTTTAAATCTATGACTTTTTGAACTTATAAAATAACAGTCAATAAATAAACACTTCTTTTTCTTTTTTTGTACAAAAAATGTACAATAAGCTTTTCTGCATCATTACAAAATATGCAACATCTCATATGAATCTAAATAAAGTATCTTTAGGTTTTATTGAATGAAGCAGCCGATAGATAATAAATTCTCCATTAGAACTTCAAATTATTCTTAAAACACAAACAATTACCACTTTCTATTTTGAAATAAAATTACATAGTGTAATTTTTAATATAATAATTTTTAAAAAAATAAATGCATACCAGTGAATGCAAAATGAATATTAAGAATGCATGATCAAAATACATTCTGCACACCATTTTTAAAGGTTGAACAGGCTGATACACAGTACTAATTATATAAAATTATTTTTGCAGCGTACATACAAATGAAATGTGATAAAACTACACAAATAGTTATTAATTCAAAATATTTATCTTGTCACCTAGCAATGCAGAATTCATGCAAAAAAGATAGCCAACGGAGTTGTCAATATCAATGATTTTGAATTTTTACTTGAAATATTTTGCAATCTATGTAATTGTTTTGGGGACCTCAAAATACATCTTGCATATTTTCATGCCATTTAACAATAAATAGTAGTAACAAATATTTCATATATTGAATTTTATTCCATTTTATATACCATGCAAAAATATATAAGCAAAATAACTTGGAAAAACTTTAACAAAAATAATATTTTCAGATATTTTAAAATGCAATAATAAAAAATGAAATAACAAAAATTAATCACCTTTCATAGGAAAGCCATATAGAAAAGCATTTGTTTGTTGAATACATATGATGATGAAAGTAAAGCAAATGAAATACAATAATCTATAAACTGAATGAATACCATATAAAGTTACTAAAGTTGCAATAATGTGTACTACATAAGAACATTTTTTATAGGCAACTCTGAAATAAAAAAAATATTTTTAGCTATCATAGAAACAGGTAGAACACTTTGATACATAACATTAAAAGAACTAAATATTTAAAATGTTAGCACATATATACACTCACATAAAATTATATAAATAATTTAGGTGGATTGAATGCAAAAATATTACTTTCTTAGTTATAAAATATAAATTTATTATATAAATATTCCAAAACTTTAAATTTTAATTCTATCATGAAACTTTGCTAGTACTTTTTTCCTGAAAGATTTATTACATTTTAAGAACAGCAATAAAATATCATTTATTTTGCCATGAGTAAAGAAAAAAACAGTCACCAATTTTTAAAAAATTAAAATACCAGAGCTAAGTTAAAGTATAGCTGTCTAACTAAAAGTTGTGCAAAAAAAAAGAAACTCATGGCTAGTATTTATGTTTTACAGGTCAATTTTTCCCCTAAACATTTATAAATAATTTGAGGATTTTCCATTGATGCAGGTTTTATTTTATCACAGTTCATTAAAATGGAGTGTCAAGTTAACTAAAATGAGCATTTTTGACTTATTACTATTTTTTTTTATCAGTTAGTATAGCAAGGAACAAAAGTTGTAAATTGTATACATGGAATGCAGTGGCGTAACGAAGAATATTAAGACCCCTGTAAAGTCAGGTTTTAGGCCCCAAGATGTACTGGGCATCAGTCAAGCTTTGGGCCCCCGAATTGGGGTGGGTGGGGGTTGTGTACATTATACCTCTGATGGAATGTGTGCAGAGCACAGCAAAGATGCTGTGTAAAAAAAAAACTGGCAAGATTGATATTTTCAAGCTTATATTCTTCAAAAACAATTAAATGTTCCATTTTATTAATTTTGAAGCAAAAACTAAAATTCAAAATTAAAATCTCTATTGCACACACAGTTAAAAAATTTTGCTCTCAAAATAGCAGCAATTTTTAAACTTGAAATACATGGCAATGATTTATTCTTCAACCCAAAGTGTCACAAATGTTAAATTCACAAACTCCCAGGACTCTTCAGTGACCTTTTAAGATTTCTTGAGAACCTAGGCTTCTATACAAAAGTAGGGCCGCTTTTGACCCTTTTGAATATAACAGTGTATGTTGTCTAATATTATACAAATATTAATTCATAACAAAAAAGGTATGTAACGTACAATCTCACAAACCAACTCATCTAAAAGCTGCCTTTCAGTTAAATGAGTACTGATGGTGTATGGTAATTGGCCCAGATCAGAGATGTGGCCAACCCAAATGATCTTGCAGGCCACTTTGAAAAAACATTATAACCCTATAGGCCAAAAAAAAATCTATATATTGGATTTGAACCCATTACAAACATTAATTGGATTAAAAGAGAGTCAATGTGATAAAATAGAAACAGTAAGGGACTTATTTGTTACAAAACACTATACTAAAAATGAAAACATTGCACAAAATATTTGCATTTAGTATAGTTGTATTGAATCTCGTGGGCCGCAAAATTATTCAAGGCGGGCCACAGGTTGAGCACCCCTGGCCTAGATCGAGATACAGAAGATGGACATGACATAATAATGTAGTCTTGTCACTGTTACCAGTTGGCATATAGCTCAAATTTTTTAGTTTTTTAGAGAATGTGTCTAAAAATAACATCTGATGATTAAAATTATTCTGACGTTTCATTGAGATTGAATCCAAATTTGATTGAGACCAAAGGCTAGTTGTACCATGCCTTAAAATGTTCCTGACTATCAAATTACTACATCACTCACGAAGTTATTTTAACATTTATATACAAGAAATCTTTATTATTAAAGATTTTAAAAAGTAAATCACCTGTTGAAAGAAGGAGAAGGTAACTGCCATAACAAAGCACAGCTTAGGACCACAGAAACACATGGAAAAGTATAAGGATCATTTGGTACTTGGAAGCTATATTGTAATCCTTTTACCCATGCAATCATACCCGGAAATACTAGTGCTGTAGTACACATGGAGAGAAGCACTAATGTAAAATGAAAATGCCATTTTGTTGTAGCTACACCAGGACCTCGTCTTTCCTCTTCTGCTGCACATCTTATGTAGTCTGAGATCAACTAAATGAAAAATTAAATGAATTATAATTTGCTTTCTCTTTTTTTTAACATATAAAAAATACTACTCAATGTAAAATTTAAACTTTTCATTCTTAATTTTCATGAAAAAATTACATCTTTTTAATTTAAAAACCATTTCCAGCAGCATCAATGCAATTAACTTCTTCCTTCTCACTCCCATCAAAATCACAGGGTGAAATTTTCCCCTCTATTTCTTGTGCCCATGATATTTCCGGGCTGGAGTGCTCAAAAGTAACATGCAAAAAAGATTAAAACTACCTATTTCTTATGTTCAGAATCATATTTATTTCTCACCAGATGGCAATACCAGATTATAAGTAATGTGTTTAGAGATAGTTATTTTATTTTAAACTAGATGTTAGCAAAATCAACCATATATATTAGTGATATATTTTTGTAACATTAGCTCAGTTACTTAGTTCTGCCTTTTGTGAATACATGTGGGTTGCATTCTGTGATAAAATATAAATATTTTTCAACATTGTATTTATTATGGAGTTAGTCAGAAAGTGAATTGGAGATTCTACTTTAAGTATAAATGGATCTGAGAGTGATTCTCAAATAAGTGTTTTTTTTTTAAAGTTTGGTTAGAGAATCTGAGAGCAGTGACCTGTACTGTTACATGTTATATTGGCCTTTTTATCTCATGCTTTGAAATTTATCTCACAAGGGAAGATTACTAATGAGTTTTTACATTATGCATAAGTGTAATAAAATTCTCCTTTATTGTTTGAACACGTTTTTTTTAAATTTTTTCTCTTTGCCAAAAAACCAACAATCAATCATAAACCCCTAAATGTTGGCTTTTTTAAAAACATTAATTTTTTGTATTTCATGTTAAAAATTTACCTAAACTTTAAAAATAAATACATATACTGAGCATAGATTTAGTTTTATGAAGTTTTCTTGAATAAAAAATATGCACTTTTATGACCATTTTCTTAAAAACTATACAATCATTAAGGCATTACCCCTTAACCGCCACCGGCGTATATATGTGTTTCACTCAGGCTGGCCATAAACTTCCTATGGTGTGTGTATATATATATATATGCCATTCACAAGTGCAATCTTTTGCATTGTGCTGCTATCAAGAAAACTATTCCGAAGGCCTTGCAATGGAATAAAATGATATAGGCAGTATTTGCGAAGGATTTACTTATTAATGTTTTTTCCTTTCCCTCGATACACTGCATAACTAAGTGCACCTGTATGAAAACAATGGTATTAAGGAACAATTTGCATAATTTTTTTGGCAGTTAGGGGTTACTCCCCTTTTAATAAAAAAGCATCAACAATATCTTAGAACTAAAAATTCTCTCATTATAAACCTACACATTGTTGAATATAAATGAAAGATATTCATAATTAAATAATATTCTATACCAGAAATATGATACTAATAGCAAGCCTCCATCTTTCAAAATGATGCATCCAAAGCTTTTAAAAAATACATCCTTAGGAAGTTGCATACACAAAATATTTTCAACAAAATAAGTTCAGTAACAAATGCAGTATATATAAATTATAGTCTTTATATATAAGTTAATACAGTAATACACAAAAAAATTTTCAATCGTATAAGCAACTTAAAATTCCTAATGCTTTTCTGGATACCACAGCACAGCTCCAAATTCTTTCCTTTTGTTTTTCTCTATTGAAATTCGGTAAAATACTTAATCATGTTACATCAAAGAATGTGATTTTAGGTGCTCGTTTATTTTGTCAATAATGCATAACTACACAATAATCAAAGAAAGGCATACAGAGTAAAAGGGAATTACTAAACTACAATTATACCTTCAAAAAGTAAAATATAAAAGCACAAATAGCTCCAAGTGAACTAGAAAATTGGACAGACACAGCTCCGATAAAGGCACACCACACCAGCAATAGTTTTGATATCTTGATTCTAGATTTGAATGTTTGTTCCAAGGGCACTTCGGTTACTTTAAAAATTGTTCTAAAAAGACAAAAATACAGTATTATGTTAGATTTTAATACCATTTAGATACAATAAACATTGTTCAAATAACTAATAGTAATCAATTTCAATTAATTGTTGATAGGCTCTCATCTTAAGCAACACAAACACGTTTGGTTACATATTTTGTAATTTTGAACTATAAAGTGAGAAACTGGCACAATCCTCTCTTAACTTCTACACCAATTTGTGGGTTTTGAAACCATGATTCAATAGAAACAATGCCTGGTAGGAGTTCCTGACCATGACCATGGCTATCATGACAGCATGATCAACTTCACATTCGGATGATATAATCAGATGAAATTATTATATTTATAATTTTGGCAATGGCCCATGGGATTTCTATAAAAAATACTTGCCTATATACACAACAAAAAGAAAATTCAAAATTTACATGAGAAAAGACATTACACACTACTAACTCTTTAACTGCTGTTGATATATATATATACACGTTTTATTCAGCCAGTGCACTAACTGCTCCTGGTGCATACATATGTCTTTCCGAAATATGATCCTTTTCTTTATGCTGCTACCAGTAAAACTATTCTGAAAGATTTGGAACATAATAAAATGACATTGACAGTGTTTGCGGAAGATTTACTAGTTTCAGAGAAAAAATGTAGTAATTTTATTCCCCCCCAATACATTGCATAAGTGTGCATATGTGTGCACTGGGAGTGAATGCCATAGCTTTTGATTGGCAGTTAGTGGGTTAAGCTGATAACAGCAAACATAATGTATCCTTGAAAATTAATGTGATAAAATACTATAATATTTATAACAGAAAATAAATTCAAAAACCATGCAAAAATTGTAATTTCCCCAAAAATTTATTAAAAATATTGATGCTATTAATTTTATATTTTATTTTTTCAAAACTTTTTCTTATACTGATATTATTCAGTATAAGATTCAAATTGGTTAAATTAATAACAATTGAATAATACCAATTGAAACTAAAAATAACATTTAAAATAATTTTAATACTTTTAGTTATAAAAAAAAAAAAGTTTACCTACATTATTTTTAACAAGATAATATTAAATTTGTAACTACAATTTCTTATTACTTGTGTTTTATCCATATCCAAAACTTTGAGATTCCTTTCAGAAACAATGCAAATACTGTATAAATTGCTGCTATTAATCCACATGCAATTAGATACAATAATGTTCTTAATATCAATGTAGAAACAAAGCGATTATCATCCTGAGTAATTCTATCAGCAGGTGGAATAACAGGTATGTGTAATTCTGGATCCCTAAAATAAAATAAAAGATTGATTTTTACATCAACATAAAAATGATTGATTTTTTTTTCTCTTGATGATAACTAATACAAGTTTTTATGTAATGTTTAGAAGAAAATTATAATGTGAATTTAAAGAAATGAAACATTTTGCAAGAGTATTTACATTAAAATCAAATCAACTTACAATATAACATGATATAGAACAGATGGAATGCCAACCAAAGTGACATATGTAGGATATTGACCAAATACTTTAAAATAAGAAGGGAAAGAACCTAAAATAAAAAGAACAGTTCAATAATTTATAAGTGAAAAACAAATTTATAAACATATGAAATATTTTAAGATGTAACATTTTTCAAAAGAAATGAGGAGAAAGTTTAAAATTTACTAATTATATACAACAGGCTTATTAAAATATATTAGAATGTTGACTAATGTAATATATGGAAATTTTTGTTTCAGACTGTGAATGTTATAATTGTCTACATAAAACATTAAAATAAAGAAATAGTTACCGAATGATTCAAAATAATTCATCTGTCCAGCAAGGTAAGCCAGAAATAATGCAACAGTATAGCCAATGACATATATTCCATAAAATTTCATGAACTGAAATATATATATAATTAAGATTCAATACCTAATGAATTGATTTTTAAACAAAGTTCAATAAAGAAATCTTTTACAAAATAATGTTGATTATTGTACTTTGATTACTGTATAGCATATTATGTCAAATACTATAGTTTATTTTAACCTCTTAACTGCCAAGGAAAACCTACGAAATTCACCCCACAGTACCACTGTTTACCAACACGTCCGCATTGTTATGCAGTTTATTGGGGGAAAAGAGGCTTGTTTTTCAACCTAAAAAATTGTTTACTTTCACTTTAAAAAAAAAGAGAAAAAGGATAAAATTAGAAAATTCAAATTTTATGTCTAGCAATACAATATAATAATATACATATAATAAAAAAATTATAACTTATATATTATGTGATTTATTCTAAGCAGGGTTGAACACATAAAAAGCATCACATTCAGTGCATTGATAGCAAGATTCACCATAAATATTTTTCCTTACACAAACACACGGTAAGCAAAAATGAGAGCAAATGAAGGATAAAAAAGAGCACACTCAAACAAATACTGCTTATCTATGAATTTCATCATTCCTGGAATATGCCCTTTCAATTTCCTTCCTACCTCTTCTCTGAAATAAGTAAATTCTTTGCAAATGTTGTCAATGTAGTTTTACTTGTATTCCAAAGTTGTGGGACTAGTTATAAATAGAGCAGCACAATGCAAAAAGTCATCCTTTGGAAGGGCGAGTACACATGTCTGAAGCACTAAACACACCAGCTGAGCAGGACGTGTATACAAGCCTGTGGCACTTAAGGGGTTAAAGTACAATGTATATATATTTTCTTTTGAAAATCTCAGTTGTATAAGAAACAAAACAAATGCATTAAGATAGAAAACAGTGATAATTAAGAAATTGTCTCCAGAGTTAATATAATCACTAACCTGATTAGCAATGATATTTAAAGGAAATTTTGCTGTCAATACTACGCTGCATTCTGGATCCAAAATTAGTTGCAAGTTCACATCATGATTAAAGTTATTATGTGGTAAAAAATGTGTTTTAATAGGGATTGATGTTACTCCACCCAGTACAGTTCTATAATGAAATGAAATAAAATTTTTTAAAGAAATCAATTTACAAAAATAGAAGGTATCAAAAATTAAATATTAAAGAGAAATGAAATTTAAAAAAAAAAATTCAAGGTTACCTAATGTGATGATATGAATTTTCATTGCTACCAGGAATGTATGTTTTAATGATTCCTTGACCTAAAAGAATGATCAAAAATACATATTTGTTAGAAAAATTGTAATATGCAAACAATTAGACTAGAAATAATACTTGATAATCATAATAAATTTGAAATTATATTAATAGGTAATAAAATATTAATAGTTCTGTATGTTGACTTTGATCTATGTGTTCTATAAAGCAATATTTATATTATCTAAAAAATAACCATCGTATTTTGAAATGATATAAATAAACATGCACTTACCGACTACACTTCCTGCTCGGCAAAGTCTAGTTTCAAGTTGAAATTCAACAGAATCAAAAACCCCGTAACTTTGTGGAATAGTTATATTGAAAAATATAGACTGCTCAGGTAAAGATACACTTAAGATTTTAGATGGAGGAGAGAAAAATCTCTGTAGGACGGAAGGTAGTTTAGCATATTTTGTTCGATCAGCTGTGTTATATCTTTCACCCAGAATATCAACCTTAAATAATATTATATAAGAATTAATATCAAGATAACAATAAAAAAGAAACATACTTTATATTAATGATAATAATTTAATGAGCAATTCCAACTATGACAAAAAAATATATATATTTAAAAAAAATATATATATATTCTCCGAAATTTGAACCCAGGCCCTAGGGCATAGCACTCATCGTCACTAACCATTATACAAAATAGGAACTAGAACATTTATCTAAAACCATCTTTACAATTTTTTCTTAAAATAAAGAAATTTAATTTAATATCCTAATAATTAAAAGAAAAGTATTGATGCAAAATTTCAATTATGCAGCAATACAATACATAAATTTACATAGCATTTATATATCATAGAAAATAGAAAAAAAATCTTAGAATTATATGTAAAATAGATTGACCTCAAAAAGATAACCAATGGTAATTGTGCAAATAGAATGATCATCACCCAATTAAAATAGATATAATCTCTACATATTAAATTTAATCAAATTAAGAGCATTGTCATAATTTTAGAGTAAAACAAGCAAGATAGGTAAATATGAAAATTTATTTTATAAAATGGTTTTTTTTTTTAAAAATAAATTTTTCATTTTTTACCTGTGAATCTAAAGGAGTGATATAAATCAATATGAATGGGTATTTCTTTTCTTGCAAATATTGTGAATCTAGATTTATCAGTCTCCTTTGAGATTTTTTCCCTTTGTTTGGAATTATTTCACTTTTTTCTGATAAGTTTTCAGCCTCAGCACTGTAAAAAATATGTATATTGTTTAGTTCAAAACAATTAAAAAGTACAGAGAAAATTGTTTAACATGAAACTGTGGGGATTGAGATATTTTTTCATGTTAAAGGATGTTACAAAAAGAAACATGTATTCAACAAAACTTTTACTACACAGTACACTTTATTTACATAGATATGTATATGTGCATGTATTTAATAAAAATCAATGAAACAAAAACATTCACAAAAACTTAATGAAATTTAATGCAAAATTTAGCAAAATACCAAAACATTTATTGAGTTTTTGGAAAACAATCTGATATTTTTCTTTGCATTGTCTTTTTTAGCATGAAATTGTCAACAAATTATTCAATGTCTTCCATTTTGTTGTACTCGTTTTGCTTACACTAGTCAGTGAATTCCAAAGCCAACTGATGAGAGATTAGATTTTTTGTGGGGCACTTGTAGGAGTGTAAGGTGAAAGTAGCTTACATAAACAAAATTGGTGCATTGCTATTCCAAGGGTATTATAAAGTCAAGTTAGCCTCCTTTTAATGAAACATGTGAAACCACCTCCTTCATTTCACACCCTTCTTAAATCTCGCCTGTGTGGCAGGTGTTTTGTTAATTTACAGAAAAGAAAACTTTTTTGTGTTAAGTGATTTTTGTTTCGTGTTAAGAGAAAAAAAAATGCATGAAAATACATAGCAGATTGTCAGGACCGTTGTATTATTTCCTGTTAACTGATATTTCACCTTAAGCATTTTTGTGTCAAACGTATTTTACTGTACTTGATTTATAAGATTTTACTTAAAGATTGCTTTACATCATTAAAGATTGTCGAAAAGAATAAAATAAACACTACATTTAACCAAAGTAAAAATTTCCTACTACAGCATTTTTTGCTAAAGGGATCAATTAATGATAAAATGTTGCCTATTTTTCATATAAAAATGTATGTCTACAAGATTCACAAATATCAATAAAACATACCATGTTTTTGTTTCAGTCCCAGATAGCCGAGTACATCCAAAAATCCACTCTCTTTTAACCTGTAAAAAAAGCCATACTTTTATTTTTTTTAAATAAAGAGGAGGAAATTAAAATTTTAATATAGTTACATGAAAACTTGCAAAATAACCCTAATGAAAAAATAGTCATGAGATTGCTAATCAAGACTTCAATGACTCATAAGATTATCCCCAATACATAGCTTATTTTTCCCTTCAATCTGATAGTAAGATACAGGTTTAGATAAATCTGATTAAATAAAAAATAATTATTAATAGAATTTATAAAAATCACAAAAAAAGGGGACTTATTTAAAAATAAGAAACATAACAAAACTCTTTTGTATTCAACAATAAATACAAATTAGGGACTAAAGGTAGGGATGGATTTTAATTAACAGTAAAAAAGCATTAAAATGTTCAAATTTTTTTAAAAAGCAAATTATTAAGAATAGATATATAAAGAGTATATTTTATGAAAGACATTATTTGGATTTATTCCAACTTTTTAAAAATCTCTAAAGCTTTTATAATCAATAATGAAATATAAACTTATATACATAAGAATATAATTCTTGGTTGAATTTATCTACTTCAACCAACCACTGGAAAATAATAAATTTTTTCATTAGGAATTAGTTTTCGAATTAAAGACGGAATTTTTAAATTTTATTTTTAAAGTGTTTTAAAATTATGTTCTGAGAGATGAATCTCAGATTGCCCATACATTCTGTGTATCCTTGAAATATTTTTTTTTAAATCAATAAAAATAAATTTGTGATATACATCCATTACTTTCCCAAAATTTTATGACAATGAACTTAATTTCCCCCAATAATCAACTTTAAAATGATCAACTTACTATTCCAGAAGCTACAACAAGTACATTAGAATCTTTTCGAACTGGAATCAAAAGATAAATGGTAGAGAGAACCTAAAAATAAGCAACACATTTCATAACATTGAAAAATTTTAAATCAAAATAATATTACAAAACTAGTAAAAATAAATAACTTAAGAAAATGTTATAAAAACCCAAAAAAAAAAAAAAGGAATGTATAATGAAACAGTAAAGAATAATTGTAATGAATTATAACACAAACTGGAAGAAATTTTTAATTATATGTGTGATTATTTAATATACTACAAAGATAATTATTTAATTAGAAAATAGAAATTCATTTAATTATATAAATATTGAATCAACATGTGTTTCAATGAATCCATTAAACAAAAGAATACTTTTCTCATATGATACATTTTGTTAGTAAAAGGATTATAAGAATATTAACTTCTATATTTTCCCACAAGCAAATTATTACAGACATCACAACTGATATAAGCCCAACACCAGAACATATTTTAAAGCAATTTTTCAATTGGAATCAAATGAGAGTAATAAACAGTTTAAATTTCTCTTGTTCGAATTATTTTTCCCAGAAAACTTTGGATGCCTCCCCTTGAAGATATATAACATTTTTTTTCACGATATATTTTCCATTTTTTAGAAAATTTAAATTTTTTGATAATCCCAAATCATAACCTTCTGCAACTGATATGCACTGATTCCCTGCATTCTTTAACTATTTTATACTTGCTAATAATCTTTATTGCTAAATTAGTATAGAAAAACCCTTTTAGCTACCCCCCGTTTAAATCACAAATCATTCTTACTTTTTTTCATTACAAAATTTTTACTGTAATATTACAAGGAAGTTTCTTTTTATTAAAAACTCAGTATAATTTACTATACAATAAATGCTCAAATTGTTTTAATTTGAATTCTATAAAAAAGAAACATAATAAATTATACTTTAAAATTTTAAAAATTATTCACAAAAAAATAAAACAAAATTTTATTAAACCCCGGAAAATGCCAAGGTTATTTTTTGCTCAACCAGCCCAGAAGTAGTAAATGTACTCACAGGTGCTGATGGTATTTGAGGAAAATATGTGCCACTACTTCTTGAAATGAAGTGATGCCTGAGTATATCTCCAGTATTTGATCCATAATTCTAAGAAAAATATTATCATTTGAATTTATTTCATTAAAGTTTCTAAAACTAAGCATAATAGAAGAGATGCTAGCTGTCCAAAAGGAAAGCTAACTGCCAAAAAAGATAAGTAAAAAATCTTTCTGTCATTTAAGTACCATCCTCATGCCAATAATTTACCACCAAAATTTTACGGTACTTATATATTATCACAACCTATTGGCAACATTATATGAAACGAAGCACATGATTGCCCATTCAGCGCGTATGATACATATGAAATTGGGGCGGCCAACTTGGCAAGTTATCTTGAGCATTGGCGATTGTTGCGATAATATGTAAGTACCAATTTTACAAGTTATGGCAATCTATTTGACATTATCCTAAGGACAATTAATAAAATTTAATGAAATTGACACAACACCAATGGCATGGGGTTAACACATAAGAACCATAGTTGTCTTTTATCTAAGTAATATTATTTATGATTACAATAGAAAACAAAATACCTTAAATTTAGATGCTGAAATTATTTGGCTAATAAAGGGAAAATAAATAAATAATACTAAAAGTAATATATTTAATGATTGATTATTTTATCTGGAATTTTTTTAAAAACCTGCTTGTAAATTTACTGCATAGCTAAAATTGTAACAGACTTTTACAAAAATAACTAATAGAATGCGTAAATTATATTTCATCCTTTTTGCTTTAAAATATACTTGTAAATCAATCAATCATCTGCTTGGAAATGAATATCTTTAAATAGCACATATATTAAGAGGGAAAAATTTTACCTGTTTTATTACTTTATTGTTTAAATCATACAATGTCCTAATGATTGTTAAGACTAGTTGTTTGCACCTAGAATTTAAGAAAAAAAAAAGAAATATTTTAGTATACTTACATAAATTTAAAGAAAATATTATATAAAATTTTTTTTGTCATTCTGAAAAGCTTAAATATATACTAAAATCTCAAATAAAACATTATTTTCATTTAATTGCAAATTTTTTTGTTTTTATTACGTTGAGGAAGAAGGCCATGTCCCTGCGAGCAGCCCAATATAAACTAGCCTTTGCAGCAAAGGGTATGTGATAAAGTTACAATATTTTTTTTGAATAAATCATTGTAAAAAGCTCTTTTAACAGTTTCACTTCAGTTTTGGCAACACAGTTTATGTTTACAGTACTTTTGCACTTTTTCAGCTCTGAACTGCTTCAAAATTAAACCTATTTTATCTTTTTGACAATCTTAAGATAAATTTTGCTTTGATCTATCAGTTTTAGATAGGTTTTAACTTTCAGTTAACGTTAATATTACTCGTATATATATGTTTCTCAATGTATGTCCAGGCTCATTAAAAATTTTATATTCTCTCATGTTGATTGATATATTTTTTTTTCAATTTATCTATGCGAAGGAGTTTACCAGCTAATATATGTATATGCATATATTTATAATCTTTTGGTTGGTTTTAAAGAGAAAGAGAGTTAATTGTTTCTAAAGACAAATCTTTAATCTAGAACTTACATTATAAATATTGCATTTAAAAAGTTTTCTGCTCATCATTTTAGATAGTTATTTATTATTAAGAAAATATTACTCCTCCCAAAATATCATACAGCTATTAGCATAACAAACTCTCAAAAAATCCTAAAGATACTATGGTATGATTTTTTATTTCAATATAAATCAAACAAGAAAACTAAATAGTTCAAATAAAAATATAATAGAAAGCTATTACTTATCAGTATACGTTAATTTAACTTTTTTAATGTTCCTGTGAATGCATCAAATGCCACATCAAAAGTTAAGCAAAAAAAAATGTGATTCATACAAAACCTATTAAAAATCTAGAGAAAATGAAACAAAAAATGTTACACACAATGGTATTTTCTCAATACAAAATAATTTATCCATCATTCCTAATTAGTTCATATTTCAGTTGTACAAAAAAAGCTAAAACAAAAGTTTCATATTCATAGGAGAAAAACATGTACATAATTGCAAAACATTTATTACATTATAATAAATACCTTATAGATAGAACTATATGATAAAATATAAATATAATGATAAAATTCAAATTTTGAATAATTAATTTCAATTCTATTTTTGAATAATTCTAATTTTTGAATAACTTTTTGAATAATAAATGATTTCTGCCTTAAACCGTTAACATTAAAATAGGAATTTTGCATTCTTATAATAGAACGATAAATATAGATTCTTACCACACAATGGCCAAATGGTCAGTTGAAACCCATACACCAGGAATAGAAGCAGTCTGTAAAACTATAATAGTAAGTACTCAGCAAAACATTTATGTTAAACCATATGTTCCATAATGAAATTAACTGCTCTTAAAAGTGGGATTAAATACAATATGTAAAAAAATAAATTAAGAATTAAAATATATAAGTATGTAAAAGTAATTTCATTAAATTTTTTTAGTTAAAAATTGTTTAACATGCCATTGAATAAATTATGAAAGATTTAAGAAATTTTCTTTCTTTTCATCCTACAGCAGAGCTATGCATGACTAACATCAATCTGTTCACACGACGAAAAAAATGTCAGTCATTCGGTATAAACAGGGGGCACTAGGAGTAGGCGACAGACATTTCTCACCGCTTTAAAAAATATCAACTACATTTTTATGTTAATGTTGTTTAATAATACAAAAGGTACCTTATTTTTGAAAATCTTTTAAAAGTAATTGCTGATTTAAAAACTTCAATTCTATTCTACGTATGCAATTGATAAAATAATTTATCTTAAATACGGAAGTGTTTGACATAAGTTATAAATCCCATGCTTATTTATTAGAAAGAAATGCAACAAATTATAATTTTAACTGAAAAAAAAAGAAAAGAATCTATTCATATTTAGTTAAAAATACAATGTACGAATAATGATATACTTACTAAAACCTCAATATCGTTAGAACTCTTATGCTGAAAATGATTAGTTGTTAAATCACTCCTCACTAATATATCTCTATGACCACCACCAATGGATATTATTGGAATGTCCATGAGACCTTTTTTCAAGCGGTATTTCCATGTTTCTTTTATTTTTGCATAGAAATTCACCAGAGCAAAATCCAAAGTAACAACTAACAGAAAAAAAAGCAACTGTAATCCTTCACCATAAATTACATTAAAAATGACACTTTTTAATACAATAGCATTTTAAATTTCCCAGATAAAAATCCTAGAAATAAAAATTATTCTCTTATAGTTTGAAAGACCAAAAAATTTATTTCTGAAAAAAAATCAAATACCTGGCTGTTTATGTGGTGCTGCTAAAGTTAATATTAAAGAAATATCAGCTGGATCAAAAGATGGGAGAGAAAAAACAGCTTTCGATATTACTCCACCCTAAAAAATTTGGAAACGATACTGAAATAATAATTCAAAACTAAATAAATAAACAAATAAATAAAATGTGGGTGTTGTTTACAACAAATATCATACAATCAATGTAACTCTTGCCAATCTTATTAAATGGTGAACAATTTAATAAAACAACAACACATATTTGTTAAAATGAAAAATAATTTAAGTGGACACAAAAAGATTTATTCAGAAAGCTTTGATTTAATAGTTTTGACTTTTTTTATTGTAACCAACGTATATGTATTACATAAAACAGTTTTTGTGCTCAAAATCCTACAAAAGACTAACCATTCTATTTTTTAAAGAAAAGTTTTAAAATTTATGAAGAGATTTTAAAATTTTACTCCTCCTACAATAATTGGAGTACACACATGAAATTTGATTTACACATACTTCAAGCTATGTATAACAAAAGCTGGTACAGGCTCTAAGCTAGCACAATTGATATTCATAAAATACTTTTTTTTCCTTATTATAGAGATAATTACTTAGAAAAAACATGTAAATTCTAAATTCAACTATTTTTTAGAAAATAAGTATTCCTTTGATTCAAAAATACATTCCAACTTTTCTTACATGTACTATTAGCAACAGGTAAAAAAAAAAAAATTCAAAACACAATAGAGAAAAAGACATCATTTTTAATGAAGATAAATGAGTTATTTTATCTTTCTGAGATAAATCCATTTAAAGATTTTATTTGCCATTGGGACGTGAGTAAAAACGAACATAAAAGTTATCATAATTCTAAATTTTTTAAAAAACTTACAGCTTTTAACTTTTGTGAGATAATAGAAAATTAAATAAAAAATAATTTAGGCTAGAAAAGTTTTATTTGAATTTTTTAATTGATTTTTGCCAACTGAATGACTCATACTGTGTCTTCTTAATTTATCCTAATTCAAAGTTATTTATAGTTTAGTTTTCTAATAAATCAAAATGTATTTCAACCATTATATTTTTTATTCAAAAATAATAAATTTAAGTTATAAACATAAAAATTATTTAATTTTAAAATTGGCTGTAGGAAACTATAAAAAATAATTCAAATTTATAGTTTAAAAAAGCTACTTTAAATTATGCAAATAATATCCAGCAATATGTTACTTTTATTAAATATTGGAAATAGAGTAATTTGAATTATTTTCTAAGGTTTTAAAACATTCAAACATCTCTTATAGAATGATAGATTTTTAGTTTAACCCAGTGATCGTCAAACGGGGGTGATCCCTTTTAGCAATACCTTTTAAACTATTATTATAATATAATAAAAGAATATTAAAACATTCTTTTTTCTTTATACAAACTACCTACTAGTTTGTGAATATTCTGTTGTTTTTTATCTCAGGTTCCACAAAATAATTTTATACTCATTACCACAATGTTTGGTCTATAATGAAGGAGAGGGAATAACTTATCAACATATCAAGAGATTCAACATTAAAATCTAAATTGAAACTGCTAAATTTTAGGTTGCAAATTCATGCAAAATACACAGGATTTCTCACACTGCTATAAACATTTTAACGTCATTCAGAACAATGTACTCAAGTGAAA
Source organism: Trichonephila inaurata madagascariensis (assembly GCA_019973955.1). NCBI lineage: Eukaryota > Metazoa > Arthropoda > Arachnida > Araneae > Nephilidae > Trichonephila > Trichonephila inaurata. The sequence continues at coordinate 57,908 of BMAV01000018.1, read as the reverse complement.
AATATTTTTCTGAACGTGAGTGACTACAAAAACAAACTAAAGGCAGAATATGAAATGTAACTGCCGATAATTTCGATAGATCCAGACTTCTACAGTTTCTGTAAAAAACACAAACACATATCCCAGTTTCTAAATATAAGGCATGTGTAGGTGACACTTGGATCACAAATTAATATTAATAATGAGTAAATATTAAAATTAGATTAAACTTTTTATTAGCAAATACAATATACTTTTTTTTAATTGTCTTTACAGAAAGTACTTATAACATGTTGATCTACTCTAATTATTATTTTCAGATATACTTTCAAGTGTGTGTGTGTGTAGAGAATGGGGTTCCACGAAAACAATTTATAGTTCTAAGGGTTCCGCGAGTTGTAAAAGTTTAAAGATCACTGGTTTAGTTCAACATTAATTTTATGAGAACAATCTTTTATATAGACCAGGAAATAGCATATTTTCCGTTATGTGAACATTTGTTATGGATAATTATAAAAAGAAGTGTTTTTAAAAATAAAAAACATATGTATGCATTAAATAGTATTTAACATGTTTAAAATCAATATAACTTGTATGAATAATAATGTGATTTATAAAAAATTTAATTTTTGTATTCAGAACTAAATGCAATATAAAATTTTTAATATTAGAATTGCCATTATACACAGATGTAATTAGGAAAAGTATGCAACTTACAAAATGAGAATTTAAAACAAGGAATATTACAATAAGGATGAATTATACGAAATAGCAAAAAATTAACAATAGTACAGTTAACAATTAATGATATTGGTATTCATTACACATTTCTTAATATACTGAATTTCAGAGTATCTGAAATTTAATTACTAAATAAAAATAATAAAATTTCCAAACACACTAGATAAAATATTAGTCACAAGTATTAAAATGAATATAAAGGTTACATTTCACTTAAACTTTTAACTATTTCACAAATTACATCAAATGAAAATATTTCAGAGCAAACTATACACATACACATCATGATATATATAAAAAATAAAGAGTAATACTAGTAAACTGGACTTCTCGTTCATAAAGTATGCATTTAACCAAATTAAATTTTTCTGTAAATTTGAGATCAAATAATAGAATTAAATCATACCATTGAATGCCCAATCAAAATCAATTTCTTCTCTGATGAATACAAGCTTTGAATACGTTTAATGCAAGCATAAACAAATTCTAGAAATGAGAATTTAAAACAGTAAATTTTAAAAAAGCAAAGAATAAGAATTATATACATTTATAAAAATAATTAAATAAATATAAATTTGATAAAAACAAATAATCCTGTATATGAGATTGTTTTATTTATTTTTTTAAGAATAATTATATTGTAAATTAAAATAGCATTGATTACTTTTTATGTTAAATTCTTTTGCTGAACAATAAGCTGATGAATACAAAATTTTTTCTGAATGCATAGGCCTAAAAAGTGATAGTTTTTCAATATTAAAAAAAATTGCAACATGCAATACTAGTCTAGAAAAATAAATTATATAGTGAATGAAAACAAATTACCAGTTTGGTCATCTAAAGTTCCACCATACAGACCAGATATTTCCTAAAAAGCAAAATTAAAAAATATATTTCAGAAACTGAAAAACAGATCTTTTAAAAGATCAGTAATATCAATGATAAGGGTTTCAGAATTAATGTTTGAATTTTATAAATATTCTAATTTTAATATAGAACAATTTGTATAAATTATTCTTTAAAGAAAGGAATTGTTCTACATCATAATAAGAAATTTTATACACTCATTCTTCACAAAACTGTTATAGAATATATATTGATTGTAATCTGATAAAATAAACAAAATTTTTGTTAACTGTTATATAAAGATAACTGTTCCATTTCTAATAAGTATTTAAAATGCTACAATAGTTTAAAATTAAAAAAACTTATTCACATATAAAAACAAAAAGAAAACAATGAAACTTTTTAAATAAGCAATGAAAACATAAAATTAGAGGACAAAAATTATCATAAGCAAAGAAAAAAAGTAAGGGAAAAGAATAGTTCATAGACAAAAATATGGCAGGTAAGTAAAGACATATAAAAAAGCTTATTAGGTTATAGCAGATTAATCTACAGTAATAATAATTATTATTAATGTATTGTTCCTAAATGTGAACAGTGTGTGAATAACATAGATATAGTATATTTATTTGAATCAATTTCAATCAATTATACATTTTTCATTACAGTAGTAGAAATACATTTTTCTGTTATCCCATCCATGTTTATAGAAGTAACTAAATCTATTAAATGTGCCAGATTTTAATATACAGATGTATTTTTTTCATGCAAAAACTATACAAATTATTCTTTTGTGGATTCAATCAATGCAGACCTCTCTGTAGTGCAGCTAGAAATTTTGTAGTAATAAATTTCAATTAGTTCTGATTCATTTACTATTATGCAGTTTGGAAAGATTTTGTGCCAAAATTTTCCTATTAAAATAATACTGCCAAAATGAATAATGCTGATTAGTCATGGCCAAGCACCATGATTAGTGCATGAGTATGTAAAAACTCAATCATTGAGCAAAGGTAGAGATGCATATTGCAGAGATATAGACTTACCTTCAGTCTTTATGAAGCCTAACTGAATGGATATAATTTATTTTTGCTATTTGACTCATGTCCCATGATTTTCTCATTTTAAAATTCTTACATATAGTATCATTCCTTAACCAAATTATAATGAATGAGAAATAAAAGTTAAACATTGTGAAATTTGGACATCATTTAAACTTCGACTCAATGGATGCAGCTGATACTATGCTGCTGTATTCAAACGGATTATCAGATTCTTGATGACAAATCTTGCATCAGCAGGACAAATGAGTTATTGAAAAGGAACAGAAAATTAATGACAGTGCGCAAATAGGAAAAAAAAACTTTATCCTGAATAATCTGAGAATCATTTAATGCCATTCTAAAAGCATGTGAATAGATTAAAAAAATTATTAAAATTAACACACTACACTGTAAATATTTAATAACAAAAGCATAATGAAACTTACTTCATTGAAATCAATGGCAAAAAAATTAAACATAGTTGTATGAAGAGAATGTGCCATTCGTAAAGCTACAGATGCAAGTGATCGTACTTGACGATGACTTCCAGCATTACCAGGAATGAAAAGAACAGGATTACCCGTAAATCTGTCTTTCCTGTAACAATTAATAAATACATAAAATACAAATAAAAATATTGCTTAACTATGTACATCATCTTTAAAATAATCATTTTTATCATCTTTAAAAATGAATATATGCGTAATCCAATTTAATAAGGTCTGAGAAATAATTTAACATAAGTTTTCAATTACAAAAATTGAGCATTAATATTTTCAAATACAAAAAATACATTTTTTATTTCATTTAATTTTAATATCATGCATTAGTACAAATCAGTTGATATTAAAAGAAAGAATACTAACTGTATTAAATGAACATTTTACATGTTATTAAAATTCAGTCATGTAATTGAAAATATATTCAGTTTTTAGTTAATTTAACACTTTATATGAATACTTGAAATTTATTAATTTATTTAAACAATAATACTTACTGTAGTTCTTCAAAATATTTCCTGAAAAAATAAAAGGAAAATTACTTTTGAACAGAATATATATGCAAATGTTTACAGAAAATATGCATAATTCAAAAAGATATTTGTAAATATTTTATGTGCAGCTTTTATAACTTAAATAACAATGCATCATTTTGAGAATACAATAAAATTAATTTAAAAGTTTCAGCATGAAATGTAAATATATGCATATGGTATTATTAAATATGTAATACTTTAAGTTAAAGTCATTTTGTTTAGCTAAAATTACTTAACAATTTGAAATATAATAAAAAGATACAAATTAAAATGTTACCTTGTTAACTTTTGTTAGATGAATAAATATTGACTAACTATAATTTTTTGACATGAAAGAAATTGAAGACTGAAAACCAAAACATATTCCACAATGAGAACAGCCTTATATTAAAATACGTAATTCCTCGAAACAAAATGCAGTTGCCTTATTTCTAGACTCGTTTGTTACTTCAGATAAAGAATTTATACATCAATACTACATGTATCATAAACAGTCAAATGACTAATTGTTAATTTTAAATTAAAAGATTTATAAATAAAATAATCCTTCTTTTCCCTCACTTTGCAACTTTTTCTATTATATTTACATATATAATTAATTTTTAAAAATTTCCCTTTTGGATTATTATTTAAAATATAGTCCATATGGCGGTATCTAAATATATAAATGAGTCAGTAATAGCCTCTGGACAGGAGTGATCACTTTTGTCTAGTAGTATGTTACATGCTTAGGAATCCATAGGTTGCGGGTTCTAATTCCCAACAGTCCAGGAGAAAATTTGTTGCATTATAACATCATCAGACAAGAAGATTTGATATATATGCACATTCTATATACTGTATTAGTTAACAACATATATTTTCAAGAATGGTTGCTCAGTAATATCAATAGAAAATAATCATGAATTAAATTTTCCATTAAAAGTACTTTTTGGAAAATGGTGGGCTTTTTCATAAAAAATGTGGCTAGTTCATATTTTGTTTTCAGAGCATTACTTCATTATGATTATATTTATATTACATTACCCAGAAAAATGCTGTAACAGTCAAGGTACACCAAGTTCTAAGAAGATATAAATTACATTGGGATGAGTTTTCAGAAATTGCTAAATAGTAATGTTATTTGAAGATTAATATAAACTATTTGAAAACAACAATAATTTATGGGATGCTGAGTCTGATTTTCTTACAGATATTGATGATGAAGAGGAGAATATTGCAAATGTATATAGAGGATGAAAAAGAATGAAATTGCGATACTTAGTATTATTGCAACCTATTGATGACATATGAAACGAAGACCATGATTGCCAATTCGGCTCATACAACACATGCAAAATTGGGGTTACCAACTTGGAGAGTTATTTTGAACATTGGCGATTATTGCGATAATACCTAAGTACTGAAATTGTTTTCAAATTCTGGAGATGAGGAAAAAGAAAGTTCACTACTTCAACTGATGGAACTACTTGGGAATAAATACAAATATATACAATCCCTCCCAAATAAATACTTCATAACATTTTCAAAGAAAAACCACGTAAAACAGGATATGCAAAACATAATATGAAGGGTAAAACGAAGATTGCAGTTTCATTGATGATTGACCAATGTCTTTTTGTTTAATTTTTACTTTAGAGCTAATTCAATATTTCCCTACTAAAATCAATATTATTTAGATCCAAACAGAAACAATAAAGTTTTTTTTATAAAAACTGGTCTTTTGATTGGTTACTATATGAATATGTATATATTGTGTTAAATATTTAGTATTATAAAGTTTTCAAGGTACTTTCATAATTAGCCCAAATTCCTAGGGGTGATGTTTGGGGAATTTCAGCAAATTTATATTTTTTGCAATAGTCTTTAGGTTGCTATGAAACATATATATATATATATATATATTTAATGACTGCCTGCCTTTTCCTCTACATAATATAGGTTGCCATAAATTGTAAAAGATTTGATATTTAATCACTGGTAGGTACATAATTTACACAAAAAAGTATTGTTTTCAATTCAACTTGATTTCCAAAACTTTTATAAATTATTTATGAAAAGAAAATTTTTTAATTTATTATGTCCACTTACCCTTCTCCATAAACATACAGTTTATATCGAGGGAATTGTTTCATTACTTCATATTTCAAAGGAATTCTCTAATAAAAGATAATTTATAACAAGACTTAATATAATAATTTAAACAATTTTAAAAAAATAAGATAGTAGAAGTACATTAAAATGATAGAATAAAAATAAGTAATAACAGAAAAAGATCATGTGTACTTTAGACATACATCAGAATATGATATAAGCATCACAATTTTACGTAGTTTTTTCTCTTTTCATTGATATAATAAATTTAATCAAAAAAGATTTCTGAAAAAACATTTAAATCATACAAATGGTTTTTTTTTCAGTATAGTTACTGAACGAAAAAATCATTTTTGTTAAATAATTTGATAAATATTTATTTATAAATTATAAATAAAATAGAATTAATTTAAGAATCAATTTTTAAAAATCATATCAATGTAAAAAGAGTACTTCAAAATAATCAATGAAAATAATTTTTTTATTTAAGAATCAAATGCAAATATTGAAATTAAATGGAATTTGAAACAATTATTTACTTGATTGCATAAAAAAGACAACTTTTGTACATTTGCATACATTAATATATGCAGCAAAGTTACAGTTTTATGTAATTTGATACAATTTATAAAAATATTAACTTTACAAAATCATACAATATAATTTAGGCAAAAAAAATTATACATATCAAATATAATTACCAGAACGGTAAATTAATATATCATAGTTTCTATATGTTTCAAATTAGAAATAATGCATTTTTTCCTAAGAAAATTTAGATTAAATTTACTGTCTGAATCATTTCTAAGTAAAATTTAATTTTTCAAGATATTTTAACAAAACTAAAAAAATTTAATAATCTTAATTTTTGATTATAAAAATAGATAGTTTACACAAATTTATTTTTAAAACTTAAAATATTTCTTCACATATATAATATGATTAAATTTATTAAAATTAAGAGCAATTATCAAAACATTTAAGTTGTATTCAATAATTTTATTTTGAACTTCATGCACATTGAAAATTTAGCTAATTAAAAAGAAACGAGACAAAACTTTTTTTGAAAAAACTTTCGCATAATTTGAAATTTAACATTTCAACAAAACAAAAATAAGAAATTCTGAAAATTAAAGAAAAGTATTGGAAAAATTATTTTTAAAATCGAAATAAAGTACATACCAAATATTCAGGATATTCAAACATATATGTCATTTCACACATATTACTTTCATGATTGTTAATATAATGAAAACCACCATAAAGGGAGAAAATGAAAAACAAAACCGGCAAAAGTAATTTAATGTTTACTTCGAATACCTCCATTTTAATCTCTACTCATAAATTTTGACAGGTGATTGAGATGAGCTGTTTCACCACTCATTCCTTTTACATCATTCTCAAAAAATCACCAAGGCTGTTCCTCTAGATACTGGAACCAATATTCTTTTTTAATGAAAATTTTCTGAAGAAATTTAAATTTTCATTCCCTTTCTGAGAAGGGGAAGGAATTAAAATTTTTCAAAGCGTATATTCAAAATATGTCAGTTTGATTTCATTTTTATTTCACTAATGCATTTTTGCTGAAATCCAATAGGTCATTATTAATTATATCATTGCTAATTGATGATTTTTTGGAAGGATTTATGAACAGTTCCTCATTGTTAAATTGTTCAAGAACTCTTAATCATAATAAATCTGTTGCAGGAGAGATGTTTTCATTTCCTTCTTTGGAACAACGAATAAAAAATAATAAAGTAATTGGTAGAGTTTCCTGATGCGTAGTTTGGTTTATATATATATATAATGAAAAAGGAGGCTTAATTTTAAATTATGGAGAATAAAGGCTGTTAAGAACATTAATTTTTGTATTATGAGATTTTAATTTCATTTTCTAACATTTTTATTCCGAGAACACAGTTTAATTCAAACATTATTTGTATTGCTTTTCTGATGGTGGCAATAAAACACTTTCCGAATCTTTTTTTACTGTATTTTTCTAAGATATTCAATGTAAATTCATTCAAACATTCATATTTTACGATATTTTATTTTATGATATATATTTATATTTCCCATAGCATGTGTATTGTTTAAGTATTCTTTAATTACATTCTGATTAATTTATCTATTATAAACTATTGTAAAGAATTTATATATTGATTGATCTTTTTGTTATATATTTAGAGGGAGAAAATAGAATGAAAGAAAGAACAAGAGAGAGAAATTTGTGTAATTAAGATTGTAAATTAAATAAAGCCTTAAAAGCATATATGTTAATGTTATTCCAAAAAATGTTGACATTATTTATCAGAAAAAGGTAATTAAAATAACTTTTTTGTTTAAAATATTTTAAAAATTCAGAAAAGGATTAGCAAAAGATTCTGAGGAAAATTAGATTATAGAAAATTTTTTTAATTCACAAAATTTTTTAATAATTAATACTGTTTTTTGTATATTTAGATTTTAAAGGTTACAATTTCATTATTTACAGTATTTATTGTGTGAAGAAAATATCTTTATTTAGACGAAAATTAGATTTATCGGGTGCCAGCAGAGATCGCTTGTACCCAGACTTTATTTAGTTATCCTGCTGTGTACTTACTATTCATTCAGAAAAATTCCACAAAATTACTTTCTTTTTTGCTTTTCTTTTTTTTTAAAATTATTCTAGAGCATTCAGCTGTAGTACTATTTGCACTGGATGCTGAAGGTTTTCTTTTGTCATATTATATTTGTTTTGCGTAGTTTTTCCCTTTACTTTCTTTCCTTTTTTTTTTTTTCGGTTTTGTTGGTTCTTAATTTTGTGATAATAATTTCCTCTTTCTTTGTTATCCAGTCACTGTGTGAACGTATGGATAAAACTGATAGAAATGATAGAGAGTTAATTCTACTACATGTTTTAAGCTTAGGATTTCAGTTAAGCTTAATATTATTGATTTGTCTTCAGATTATAATTATTTTTCTGTTTTAATTATTTTTTATTGGTTTTTTCAATTTCTCCAAAATTTATTTTACTTTCATTAGACGGTACCACATGTTATTTAACATGGTAATTTTATTTTCTTCTAGCTTTTTAAGTTTTAATTTTATATGTTTCTTCTCTTTGTTCTTTACAATAAAAGACTTTTTTAACCTTTCACGGAGTCCTGGGGTTCCACGAGTCATAATAAAAAATAGAAAATAAAACTCTAAACGTGTATGAAAATGGATTCACGCTCTCTATGAAGTTTGTGTATTACTACAAGTATCTAAAATTCATCCGGGGAAACTGAATTTCTTTTATTTATATATAATTTTGTTTTGTAATATTTTCTTAGTTGTTACCATTGTATAATAAAAAATATCCAGACGTATTTTACTTTACCTATATAACTGTTTACCATCCCAGGTTCCATGAAATAATTTATATTTGTTAGCATAATGCTTAGCAAAACTAAATAGTTTTCTAATGAAAAATGAACCTTTTTTTCATTTGTGGAAAAAACCCTGCTTATAATGAAAAGAGAGAATAACTTACCAACGCATTAACAGATCCGAAGTTAAAATTTAAATTTAAGCAAAACAGCTTTTAAATTTTGGTTGAAAATTCACACAAAATGCAGGATTTCTAATGCCACCTGCCTGACAAAGTCAGATTGAGGCCCGTGAAACTCCTCGCGGCTAAGGGCTAGAATTTTTACGCCTGTCGTTAGCTTTAGCTTTGAGCACCATGCAGGTGACAGTACGATTTTGCTCGATTCCACCCCAATTTAGAGAGAGAAAACCCTGGGGGTGGTTAGGAGCCCTCCACCTAGTTATAAACATCTTAATGACATTCAGAACAATGCATTGATGTGAAAAATATTTCTTAACGTGAATGGTACAAAAACAAAATATAAAAGCAGTCTAAATGTAGAATACTATGTACTAACGTACGTAATTTCAATAGATCTAGACTTCGACAGTTTGTGTAAAAAAATGCTAACATATATCTCAGTTACTAAATATAATGCATGGGTAGGTGACATTTGTATCCTAAATTAATTTTATAAAAATGTGAGTACATAATACTAAAAAATTACGCTAAAAATTTTTAATAACAAATACACTACTCTTTTAAATTTTAGTGTTACATAAGTACCTTTTAAGATACCGATCTACTTTAAATATTATTTTAAGATACATTCTTCAAAGTGTGTGTTTGGGAAAGGGGTTCCCGAAAACACCGTACAGTTCTGAAGGTCTCATTTCTTAGCATTGGAAGAAATGTCCTCTTTCAATGGATCCCTTCGCATTGCGGCGTTCTTGGAAATGAACAAGCTGACAAGTTGGCCAGAGGCTACGATACTACATCCACCTTGTCTACCGATTCCTCTTAGAGATGCCAAGGACTTTCCAGGGGATAAATTTAGTCAGAAAAAAATATCCACTCTTAGAGCTGGCTGTTGGTTTATCTTGGTCTTGTCTACTCGATGGCCAAGGACGTGCTCAACTTCCTGTTCTACTTAGGGTTTTGGGAGTAGCATGTTTTAGAGTCATCTCCAGAAATGATTATCTGCAGGCCCATCTGCTTAAGATTGGTCTGGCTGATTCTCCCCTCTGCCCTCTCTGTAATTCCGTTCCAATGACTGGGAGCATTTTTTTGATTGTCCCTCTCTACTTCATATTCTCTCGCAAGATAACTATGAAGTTCTCCTTCCTGCGAGCGCAACATCTGCTTTATAGACAAGACGCCTTATGTCCGAAAGAACGTTGGCGGGTGTAATTAAAAAAGTTATGAAGGCTCTGTGTATTGAAAAAGTTATAAGACCACTGTTTTAGAGGAATCTGGCAGAATTACTCACTTTATATATGTTACTTTTCATACTTGATTTTTTATAATTTTTTAATTTTTCTCTCGGTTTTTTTTTTTTTGTTTTGTCTTTTATGTCTTTTGTGTGGTATGTAAATTAATATTATTATTATGGTATTTGGCATTAGTATTTTTAGAAATTTGCTTATTTTTACATTATTTTATTTCTTTTTAAGCCTAGCAATATAGGTAAATATAGGGTACTGGCGTAGCTAGCTCTGAAAGGGGCCTGTATCAAAATTCTATAGGGCCCTTTTAGATATGGAAGCCTTGATAGTGGACTGTTGTTACACTTGCTGGGGCCCCTGTAGCTTTGGGGCCCCGTATCATTGATACGGCGGTAGCTATGTCCCAGATATAGGGGTAGTTTGGCCGGCTTTAAGACTGTTTATAACTCTAAGCTCTTATTTCCTAAGACTAATATTTCCCTATTATAAAAGCGATACCATTTACTTATGACTTATACTGTGTCTTGTTATTCTTCAATTTACAGTGTAGCTTTAAATCAGATTTATGGCAATATAGCATATGATTAATGAATATATATATATATTGATCAAAAATATATTTGTAACGAGACAACTAACGTAACAGTAATTTTGTGATTTAATTTCATTGTTATAACGATATGAAGTTATTACTGCGATTAAAAAACTATCCAGAATGCTTTTTTAAAAATACACGTATAGAATATATCATCTGCAAGCTTTTATCAAATGTTCTTATGACTTACATAAACGTGGCAACATTAAAAAATTTATTTCACTTTATCGTCTGCAAATAAATTTATTTTTAATAACAGAAGAATTTTTACTTCGTTGATTTTCCTGTCTAGTGTAATGGGACAAAGAACATGCATTACATTTTCTTTTTGTAATGCTTTTGATACTGAAATAGCTCAACAATCAAAAGGGAATGACGTTGGAAAGATAAAGGCAGCGTGATACACGTTCAAAATCAAGGTAATGTTGATTGCCTCCTTTGATTATCGTGATATTGTGTATAATGAATTTCTATTAACTGGTCAAATGGTCAATAAGAATTATTATTTGAGCAACTGAAGGCTATAAGCCTTATAAAAAAATAAAGATATCTCTTTAAAGTGCTTTTTATATTAAAACAACTTGAGATTTAACTTGCTGTTTTATTTTCTTTTTCTCAAATACTGATCAGGAATTTTCGAATGTCAAATTTAACATAATTTAGAATCTTTTATATGTGTGTAAAATTACCTTGATTTTTATTTTATATTTATTATTTGTCAAATGCATGCAAAACAATTTATGGTTATTGAAAGCGTTTTAATTCACTTTAATAAATTTACCTTCGAATCTCTTATGATAGTCCAAAAATAAATTTTTGGTATCTACATTTAGCTACTTAACCGCTGAATTTAAACCATTGAAAAAATATAAGTATCAATATGAATGAAGAAACACTGCAATAGATCTCTTGTCTAATTAGCTCACTGAAAAAATGTATACCGTAAAATCCGGCGTATAACGCGCACTTTTAATACAAAAAATAAGATCGAAAGTTAAGGGTGCGCGTTATACGCCGGGTATAAAAACGATAGCTTTAAAAATGACAAAAGAGATGCGCATAAAAAATCGCTTATTTCTACATATATCGAAGTACTGTTTATTTAAGGCTGTTTTCGGTTAATGTTAAAGAATAGGACCCGAATTAGGTACATTTTTTTCAGATATAAAAGAAATGAAAAATTAATATTATATTCTGGCTTCACTCTATCCCTTAGAGAACAACATATTTTACCATTCTTCACTTTTTTGACAGAGCTGAGCCATTTCTGCTGGTATGAAATGTGATTCGCGTTTTTTCTCCTTTACCGTAATGTTAAATGAGCTGTCCTTTTTCACGTGTTAAAATGAAAAAAATAATCCTCAAGGAATATTTTGAAATTTTAGAAACGTACATTGTTAATAGATGTATGAGTTATAATGTTGCAAATTTTCATGAAAATGGAGGCATTTTTCTGTCTGAAAATGTGCTTCGCGTTTTGTTCAGGCTCTCGTACTTCTGCCGAAAACAGCCTTAAAAGAAATGATTTGCCTTATGAAGTAAAAGCGTTGTAGTTTTAGAAGAAAGCTATTTTGTCAAAAATGTGGGATAATACCTCGACTTCAAAACATAAGAGCGATGTATACTAATAATTCAGATTTCTTCCTAGAAAGGGGGTGCGCGTTATACGGCGAATATACCTAAAAATTAAAAAAATAAGCTTGAAAGTATAGGTGCGCGTTATACGCCGGATTTTACGGTATTTATTATTCTCTACATGAAAACACAAACGGATCTTCTCTCATTTTATCTCCTAACATATTTTAATTCAGATCCGATTGTTAGTTCACATTCTCCCTATATATATATCTTGTTCAAATTTTCAATCGTTAATAAAATACTTTCTATTTCATCCACTCGAGATCAAATGCATTTTGAAGTGAAACTTTTTTGGGCTCGAGAGTGAATGAGAAAATTGCCCAGTTTTGTGTAACAGTGAAAAAGCGAACGGAAGTAGTCTTCCCCCCGAATCGTCGCCATGGAGGAAAAGGGGGAGCGGGGCCACCATGTGACTTGTGTCATATCGGTGAAAAAATTGGATAATTGCCCACGTCTCCGACTGGTCAACTTTCCCACCTTCCGATTAGAGGTCCTTTTCTCTAGACCTGGGAACATTATCAGCGGTCGTATCAGTTGTAGTGTGAGCATTACGGTGCAGACAAAATTGCTCTCGCAGCAAAAGCGTGCCTTTTTGAAATTTTCTTTAAATTACTAGCTACACATGGCGATGTGTTCGTTGGCTAATTTATTTATTTAATTTTCATTTGCGTTGAATTATTATTAATTCTTGTCAGAATGCCTAAATCAAATGTACAAAGAGGAAAAGATTTTCGTGAAAGGAAAAAAAAAAAAAAAAAGAAAAACTAGCAGCAAGTCCAGTCGAAAAAGTGACAAAAAAACAGAAAAATAATGCAAATTCATCAAGTGCTACAGCCAAATCTCTATCAGAGTACATGAGAGAATATAAAGCACGAAAACAAACATTGCAAAATACTCTCTTAATGCCGAGTTTAATGACAAACAGAAAAAGAGTGCAAATTCATCAAGTGCTACTGCCAAATCTCCATCAGAGTACACATGAGAGAATATCGAGCATGGAAAAAAGCATTGTAAAATACTCTCTTAATGCCGAGTTTAAGGGATGGGAATGTGCTATTGAGACTCTTCTTGTGACAGCACAGATAAATACGGACTTTGTGAACCACCCTGTGCTGTCAACTACAGAACCCTCAACAAGTCTAGTGCGTGTTGGAACTGATGTATGTGAATCGAAAATAAATTCTATCTTACGTTACAAAGACTATGATTTCCATAAAATTGCGTGGTCACGGTAGCCTAGTGGTCAAAGTACCACTTAAGACCCGCCGCTGCACGTTAAATCTGTTGAGAGCTCAAACGTCCTCCCGTTGGTGTGGTGTGGTAGTTAGGAGAGGGGGGAGTGCCAGGTTTGGTTCAAAATTACGAAGTCCGTCGCCAAAAGCCCTCGGGTAGCTGAACAGTGCGCCGTTAATATTCACTCACCCATAAAAATGCTCACAGGACTCCTTCGATAACACGGCGGAATCATCCGCAAACAGGAAAAAGTACTGACGGTGGAGTGTTGTGGGGAAGTCGTGGTGTAAATGTTTTACAAGAAAGGGGTTGAAAAAACAGCGCCATAGATAGCGTTTTTGGAACTCTAATCCCAAAAGGTCGGGGGTTTTTGAATCCCAACTGGGAGGGCCCCCAATTTCTGAAAATGTGAATGTTTTTTACTATACTATTTTATTAGAAAAATTTAAAATTTTAAACCCCAATGAAAAAAGAAAAAAGGCCAAAAAATACCGCCCAAAGGGAAAGGGAAAAGGAAAAAGCAAAGGAAAAACCATTTTCCCACTTAATAATTTGATTCTGTCGTATTTTATATACATACTAATTTAATTATTTCAAAAAAAGTAACTAAAAAAAAAAATTTTTTTTGGTTGATCTAAGTAGAAATTGACTTAATTTTTTTATATAAATTGTTTTATGATTATTATTGTTACTTGAACCTTACACGATATACATACATAAGGTATCCGAACACATTGAAATGACCCATTTCCATAGTAAACAAATGCATTTTTTTAAAATTATTTTATTGAATAAAGCAATCTCTCTTAATCTTGAATAAAGCTATCAATTTTATTTCTACGTTAGATAGAAGCAGAATTACAATAAATTATTAGTACATAATTTAGAAAAATCGGAAATGGGTCTTGAATGTACCAGAAATGGTGTTAAAATTCTTCAAAAACTTTCACGACGATTCTGATTACTCAAAATATTATATATGTGTTTCTATATAAATCTTTGAATCCGATATTTGTATTATTTTCTAGAGAATGTACTAAAATAAATCTTATTGTATAAATATTTTTTTTGTATTATGGCTTGTTATTTCAGTTATGACTGCATAAAACACTGCTGGCCCCAAAAAATTTGCAACACCCTGGGAAAACATGAAAAAATAACATAAAAATTTAAAACCCAGGCCATTGCTTGGAGGGGGGGGGTTGAAAATGATTAGAATTTCAACGCACGCCTTTCAATCACGCCCCGACCCCATCTAAAAAGCGCTTTTAAAGGCATGGAGATTTTCACGTTTTCAAGTTCGGCAATTGTTTTTCTTGGGGTTTTTAAAAAAACGATCAGTTATGTCTCGTGGGGAAACAGCTAAAAATTTTTGATCAAGTATCCGAGAGTTCGACAGAGGAAGAAAAAAGTGGCCTACCGAGATTATGGATTATCTTTCAGGAAATCAGTAGTTCGTGTTGGACGAAACCAAACTGTAATGCGGATATGTGACCGTTGGATGCGGGGGGGGTACGACGGACCGACGAGGTCGATCGCATCCACCTCAGTGCACCACTTCACGTGAGGACAGGCAAGTTGTGCGCATGGCGGTGACGGATCGCTCAGTCACATCACGAACCCCCGCACAGCACAGGGATTTTTGCATCTTTCCCGGTGTCTGCGCGTATCATTCGCCCGCCATTTACAGCAGAGGGGGTTTGTCCGCAAGACATCCATTGTTGGTCTACCCTTGACGCAGAACCACAGGGGTGTCCGCAAATGGTGCGATTAAAAAAAAGGGTGTGGGCGGCAGGAAAGGGAAACAAGTTGTCTTTCCCTGACGGTTGCATCCTTCTGCAACATCACGATGGTCGGATTCGGTCTGGGCACCGTGGAAAAGGAAGGGCAGCTGCGTTATGCACCGCCACCTGGTTCACCGGGGTATTGGGGATGGGGGGGGTTGTGGATATCACTCCCCCACTCCTCCCAGTACGCATTGCCGGTACTTTTAAACAGCCAGCGCCATCTCCGAGGTGTTGGAGACAGTTGTCCTTCCTTACCTTCCCGGGGGTTGGCCCAACCAATTTTTTCCCAAAAGGGGTAATGCGCGACCCACGTGGCCCCAGTCCCAAAATTTTTATCCCAAACATCAGATTGAATTTGCTTCCGGGCCCGGGCCCCGCTCTCGGGGTCTTTCGCCGATAGAAAAAATTTTATCCTTGGTTACTCAACGGGTTTTAAATTAAACCCCCGCTTCCACACCAGATCAACTTTGGTAAAGGGGGGAAGCTGCTTAAACTCTTTTTACCCCAAGAACACATCCAAAATCTCTTTGAATCAAATGCCAAGGCGTGTGGCGGGGGTGATCTCCCAAAAATGGGGGCTACTCCGGCTACTGATTCTGGCAGGAACCACATTTTACAGAAGTCTATAAATTTAATTATTTGATACTTGATCAACATATTTATCCCATAAAATAAATTTTGTTGTGCTATCTCTTGTCTTTTTTTGGTGTTGCATTTACGGTGGCCAGCGGGGTATATAAAAAAATGACTTATTTCTTAAAAATATTTTTGAAACAGCTCTAAATTTTTTTTATTTTTCAATAAAACATTAAAATTTTAGTACATTTCCCGAAAAAATGTTTTGTAGTTTATTTTAGTAATAAATATGAAATTAATTGATTAAAATTAATTGATGTAAATTTGTTACTTTTTCCCAAATACGACCTTAAAGGGTTTTTTTTTAATTTTCTACAATTTTTTCTTTGGAAAAATTTTTATTTTTTTTTAAAATTAGATATTTTAAAATATATATTTAAAAATGGGTAATTTTAAACATTAATATTCATTGGTATTGATTTTTAAAAAAATATTTATTAGGTTTTAGCCTGCTATTTTTAAAAAAAATTACTCTGAACATGTTGGGATACCTTAATCCCTTTTCAGTGTGTGTAAAATATTTTAATTTGACTGGGAGAAAGTTGCATAAGAAAATGAACTATTTTACTTTTTAAGCTCTAAAGCCTTAATATAACACTTTTATACTTTGCTTTAAATTTATTAGTTTAATTTCTTGTCGAATAACTAAGTTAACTTGTTAACATTTATGTTAAAGGATTTCAGTGAATTTGAAAATGAAAAAAATGTGTGAAATGGATCAATAATATAAATCAGTTATCTCGAAAAACATAAACATTTTAAATGTATAATATAATGTACGGTAAACTTAGAAGTAATACAAAGAGAGTATACAAAAAAAGAAACTTTTTATTACTAACAACTATAATATTACTCACACAAATATGGCACTTGAACAATAATACTGTAATTGATATGTGGAAGCATCAATCCTGAAAAGTGATAGTGACAGCAATTTTCAACGTAGAAAATTTGGTTAAAGTGTAGAATAGGGGTCCCTTGGCGAAGCCAATTTTTTGGCGACCAGAATCAGGCACCAAACTACCTATATGTAGCAATAGGTGTTCTGAGAGTAATGAAGAGACTCGGAAGTAATGAACAGCTGAATTCATTCTGGCATCTAGATAAATATCGCCAAATCCTACGGGCCCCTTATTCTACACTTTTGCCGAAAATTTATCAAAAAGATTTTTCGGTACTTACGTATTATACCGTTGACCAATTTCATGAAACGAAAACTCACCAGCTCAGAAAATATCATCACACGCTCTTATCAGTCTTCCTCGAATTATTAGGTTCAAACGTGTGCGGAAACGGTTTCTATTGTTGTCTGAGTTTCGCAGCATTTGGCGACATTTTTTGATTTGAAACAATCGGTCGACGGTATAACACATAAATACCATTGTTTTTTCCTTACTGATGTTTGTACAAATACTGGATGTCAGGTACAGAGATGAATCAAAAATATAATGCATTATGAAAACAAAATTCCAATAAAAATAGTTATATTATTAATAAAGGGCACCACTGAAAAAGGAAACAGACATAATAATGAAAAATGCATCTCAGAACAACTTACAATAAACAACAAACAGAGGACTTTTGCCTTTTATCTTTGAGATTCGTTGCAATTATAGTTAGTTGTTTGCTAAGGTTTACTTAAAAACTAATATAAAAATACACGATATTAATTTATTACTAGATGTATTGAAACTCGAAAATACATCTCAATGCAATAATAATAAAAAGTTATTCAGAATAAATTAATGGTAGAGTTAAATATTTGATTTAAAACTTAAAGCTGTGTATAATACAAAAAATTAACCTTAAATCACGTATTTATTATTCAGTTAATGCAAGTATGTTATGCAAGTATAACTAATTTTAATTGGAAAAAATGAGTATATTATTTAAAATAAAAACATACAGAAAATTTTTAAAAATGTATTATATATACTTTTATTTTCAGATGTTCCATTGCTTAGGAATTTTAAGGTAGACATATAACTTAAAAACGTTTCATAATCAAACTATTTTTAAACGATGCATTTATATTGACAAATATATATTTTAATTCAATTATCTTCAACAATTTTATTTAAACTAAAAACTTTTTTTTTGAAACCATAGAATCTACTTTTTTTAAATGAAATTTATGGAACTAAATATAATATATATATATTTTTATAATTGAATAATTTCTAATTCACACACACATTCAGTAAGCGTGTAGTTTATGTGAGTCTTCAATTTTTGTACTTATCATTTGGTTTTAATGTATGAAATACAGTATTTAAATATTTATTATTCAACTTGATAAACACATTACTTCAAATTTTTTCAGTTATCTTTAAATACTCAAAAGATTAGAATGCATTATATTGAACACACATTATACAATTTTGCACATTAGGATTTTCTAGGACTTTTTCTTCCTTTCTGTGCATTGTAATAATTGGATGCAAAATATTTTGTCTCTCTCTTTCTCTGCCGTACTATAGATGGGAAGAAATATATTCGTTTACTATATGGACAAAAAAACAATTAAAAAGTCTTTCAAATTAGAACTTATGTTTCAACTAAACACATGTACAGTAGAATATGTTCGTTGCGAAAACGATAAGACATATTTTGTTTAAACATTCTAAAGAATTTGGCTATTGTTATAATTATATATTATTTTTTAAAAACTGGAGTGAAAATATTTGTAAATATGTAAGCTAATGCACACTTTTTATCGGAATTCGAATGTCAGCACGAATCTAGTTGGTTACATTAGAAGAAATATAATTATATGGAAGAGGGATTTGAATACTTTGGAAGATTTCACATAGATTTCTGGGACTTCTAATTAGTTTTTCTTTTGTGCTGGTACAAGCATTATAATATACAGTCGGACCTACATTTTAAGAACATTTGTTTTTCGAACTTTTACCTGGAACCAAGAACAGAAGAATATTGAAAGATGAATCTCTAATGAATTTTCTATACAAAGAACTTTTTTCGGGAATTTAGCTACTTTGTTACGTAGAGATACGACTATATATAATCACTTTCAGCAATGAAATATTATGTAATATGACTAACAATTAATTTTTTCTCCACATGTATTCTAATTTTATGTGTAATACTGAATTTATTTCCTAAATAAAGGAAAAAAAGTTATAGCTTCCGTGAAAAAAATATGCATTTCAATATATAAATTCCATTGTATCGGGAATGCCATTTTTAAAAACAGATGCTCAAAGAGCTATTGGCAATAGATCTCGTTAATTTTAAAACAGGATTAGGTAACTCAAGAATTCTATCTGAACAAGGGATAAATGAATTTTCATTATATCCAAATCATTCCACGAGAATTTTGATGTATTATTTGAATGATCTCACTTTTCCGGATAGAATAGTGGCTTACTCCACTTTTTAACGGAATCATAATATACTAGGAAGAGGGAAGAATTTTATTTTTTCATGTACTGAAGGTTGTGTTTATCTAATATGAAACTCTTGGATTATTACTGGATTTGTAAAATAAATATGATTGCTTTTCTCTTTAACAGTTAGTTTCCTGGTATTATGTCTGGTCGAGGGGAAAAAAAGGTAGTATAAAACAGTACAGTGTAAAGTAGTCATTCCTATTTCTGGGAATTTTTAGAGAATAATAATTTTTTTTTCCTAAGACACAATTTATTAGTTGTCCATATAGTTTCTGATTTTCATAAAATAATTATAAGTAGTCAAATAAAATATATCTTTTTCCATCAAAATAAATATATAAAAACAACACATTTATACATTTCTTATCGTGAGTAATAATCAACTCTGCAGCAATCAGTCTTCAATTTGGCAGTTACACTTGTAAGACAATTAAGATGGCCAAAGAGTTTTATTAATAACTATAGAAATCTTTGGATTGGATATGGGAGCTATTTCACTTTGATTTTGTTGATAGGCATTAAAACTAGGACTTGGCTTTCCAAGAGCACTGATGACTCGATTCAATTCTGATTCGACTGTGTTTCGAGCTTTCCTGTACCTGCACATGTCTGTACTGCTGAAAACCACAATGACCAGTCCCATTGCTAAGCAAGTTGGACCACTTATGAGAACAGATGTTTCATTGTTATTCACTGCAGATGGGCGTCTGGGAGATAGCGTAGTCACAATTAAACCGATACCCAGGCAAATTAGAATTATTCCACCAGCAAACATGCAGTAAGCGGTTTTTATTCTGGAATTTCCGATAGGATGGTACATAGACGATATGACTGAGTTTGTTCTCTTCATTCTTCCTTTGTTCTCGAATTCCATTAAATTAGGAACAGAATTTGAGACACCATCAGTATTGCAATTCAATAAAAGTAGTTCTGTGTATCGTTGATTATGAGATTCGCATACTATTAACAAAATATAAAATCTGTATTATTATATTTATACTTTTTTTATGTGATAACATCGCCATTTTTTTTTGCAATTTCAAATGCAAGCAGGGAATTTCAAATTTTTCTTACAAGTAAAATTTTGTTTTATGTAAAGTTCCATATGTAAAGGTCATGGAAAAAATGGAATAAATTTTTTAAATTTAAGATTTGAACGAGGAAACGGATGAGAAATTGATCATCCCATTTTTATAGACCAACTGTTCAGTCTTGCATTCGAATCTTTAAAAGGAGCGGCATCTCAAGAAGAAGTTTTGAGATTTTACATCACACATTTTGTTCCCTTTTTGCTTTCCTAAAATCTGTAGCAAAAAAAATTATAATTAAAATTTCAGTGTGTTAGTAATAATATTGAAAGCATAAATAGTTTAAACAAAGCTACCGAAATCTATTAGAATTTTTAAATTTATGTCTTTTTATATATTATAAATCTCAAAAAACTTTTTTAGTATTTTACGATAATTTTAAGATTTTTACGCAGTTTGTTTTACTTAAGCAAAAGAAATATTTAAGGGTTCAATTATTTTATAAAATGAAATTGAAGTAAAGTTTTAACAGAAAGTAATTTAAGCAAAATTTTTACACGAAAATTTATTTAATAATAAATGTGCATGAGCATTTTTTTTTATGTGTAATAGAATAATAAAATATGAATGCAAAATAGATCATTGAAATGACAAAGTGATAAAAAACGATGATAAAAATTAGAAAGGGACAAAGACGGGAATCACTGCATTAAAAGTTAAAATAGTGCAATAAAATGAAATATTGTTTAGAGGAAATAATGGAAAGCTTTTTTCACGGATTACTGAAACATGAATAGTTTTTTGAGTAATAACTTATAATTTACCCAAAATTTTTATATAGTAAATGCCGAAATAATATCAAAATTTTTAAGCAAAAGGAATGGATCTTTAAACAGCTTTAAGAAATAAACTTTTGTTTAGTGTGTGCGAGAGGATTCAAAAATTAAAATTATCTTGGCAAAAGAAGGATGTTTTTAAATTAAAACTGTAGAATTGGATTTTCTTCAAGCTGTCTCAAAAATAATAAGGGAGCTTATATATTACACATAGGCAATTGGGGAACTTTAAGACAATTTGAAAAATTGGAATTTATTAAAATTTGTCGAAGATGGCGTCAAACACGTTGCTATAATCTCGTGAAATTCTTTGATTAACCGCTAACACGCAGTTAGTTGTTCGTAATAAATAATTGACATTAGAGGTACCTACGTAAGTATCAAATTAAATCAATAGTTCGTTTTTTAGCAAAAAGGCTTTTTTTAAGACTGAATTGATTATGGCTGTGACGCAATAGTACAACAGTAATGCAATTGGTCACATTTTTAAGTTACCGTATATATATATAATCCGGAGTGTAACACAATCTATTAATACAAAAAAAAAATAGATTGAAGTTTACGGGTGCGCGATATACGCCGGGTATAAAAATGGTAGCTTTAAAAACAAAAAAAGAAGGGAGCATAAAAAAGTTAGACATCTATAGATATATTTCGAAAAAAATACTGTTTATTTAAAAGAGAAGTATGCTATTCTTTCAAAAGCCTGAGAAAATACCTCGAAAAAATGGCTTCAAATTATAAGACCATTGCATACGTACATTTCAGGTTTCTTTGTATAAAAGGGGGTGCACGTTATTCAGCGAATATACCTTAAGATTAAAAAATGCAGCTTGAAAGTATAGTGGACGTTATACACCGTTGCGCGTTATACGCCGGATTTTACGGTAAATACTTATACAGAATTTATATATTCTTAGACATTTTTCGTGACAATATTGATATGATAATCAACCCGTTCTTGGAAGATATGCAGCAAATATCTCGTAAGCAGGCAGCAAAATTTAGGGGTGCCCAATTCGGTTGGTAACCAATAAAACGCAAGTTACATGTACAAAGACAAGCATTATCGAATGATTTTTTTTTTGTTAAACGGTGCATACACAATGATGATTAACATAACATCAATCAATATTTTTTTGCATACTTATGCGTTTTATGTGCTATAAAATTATATATATATATAGGGGTGTATAAAATAAAATTCCACGAAGGCATTTGACCAGACAGGAATGACCTTGCTTATACATTGATGTATTCTAAAAAGTCCCGTTTTTCTTTATATAAATGTGATTAAAACTTGTGTACCTTAATAATTATTGTTTTTCAGTTTTGTATTACAGTATTTTATTAGGGTTTTTTTCCCCTAGCGAGAGAAAATAAAAATAAAATAAATATTCCAAAAATAAGAGAATGAACCTCAGCGAGGGGACTCTACATCAGTGAAATCAATTAACAAAAAAAAATGAAATGTATTAAAAATGTGAAGCTAAATAATACATTTTTTAAAATTTCTTATCTTTTCTGGTGTTTAGAGTGACACTCAACAAAATTTCAATTCTTTGTCTTACACATATTTTGATTCACTGCATAATTTTACACTAAATTATTCTATGTTTCATACATGAAATGTGAAAATAGAATAATTTCAATTTTTTTGTGTGTGTGTTCAGATTTTGGCACCGAATTAAGCCTAAAAGCAAGTTTACCATGTATAATTCGATCACTAAAAACTGAATCTTTATAATTGGACTTTTTGTCTTTTTCCTAAGGCTCGTCAAGAATAGATAGTTGGTAGAATTTATAATTTAGTTAAAAATTCATTTGAGAGAATAAAATTTGAACTTGAAATTTGTAGTTTATAACTGTGTTTTTCGGATCTGTATCTTATAAACTTGAATTTTGTAAAATGCAAATTAGAAATGTCAAGTGATTTAAAATAACTTTTTGCGATTGTAGAATTTGCTAATTGAACATTTAACGAATGTTGAAATTTTTTAAATTAAATTTTATGATTCAATGCTTTTTGTTCTAAAATTCCTCGTTAATTTTGAGACTAACTTTTAAATCGTACTAATCCGTATTCATTTCTAGCTGCCGTTTAAAATACTGAATTCGCATGTAATGCTATCGTAGAGGAAATTTATCTCTTACCGTCTTTTCTTGGCAACTGATTTAATTTAAATTGGAAATTTGTTCTGCATATTTAAAAACATAATTAAAATTAACTCATTAGAACTTGTTTATTAATTATTAATTAATTGATTATTTATTAATTATTCGTTAATTAATAATTTGTGTATGTATTAATATTTTAATAATATATTCTTAATTGCCAAATATTATTTTTTAGCAGACGATTTATTTTGTAACTTATTATTTGGCTAATGTAAAATGTTTTCTGGCAATAGAATAGAATTTCAGTTAGTTATCGTGCTGCAAATAAAATGTTGGTTTGAAAGATATTCTAAATTAATATTTGTCTCAATATTTACCAATTATTCCACCTAGCTGACTCGCATTCTCTACTAATAAATCTACACTGACAAAAATGTTTTCCATTTTAAATTAAATCAGTTGCCAAGAAAAAAGGCAAGAGTTAAATTTCTTCCACACTATGATATTAATCTTTTTACAAGCTTGAAAATTTTATCCATAAAGAATCACAAAATAGATCCAAAACAGCTACTTACAAAGTGATCTTGACTGACACTTAGGAAAAAAATTCTCATTATATTTTGCTCGAGAAACTCGGTCATTCTAGAAACGTTATTACATAATAAGTGACATTCATTTGACAGTAAACTATTACTAAAAAATTAAAATCTTCAGATACGAAAATCGAATTGTGTCACACGCTTGTGTTTTCTTGTAAACATCTGCTTATTTAGTCATGGAACAAGAAAGTCGATTCCCTTTCTCCAGGAGCCGGCTTTGCCATAGGCGGAGCGCCTGTTGCCATAGAAACCTTTACTCCACAAAAAAAGAAGGGAAAAAAATCGAATAAATGGATCTATTAATGTATGTGGCTTTTCAGGAAACTCATGAACTTTACAAACAGCTTTCATATCTGTTTATGGATGTTTTAAAAGGAAGAGTAATTTTAACATATCTGTTTTTATGGATGTTTTAAAAGGAAGAGTAATTTTAACAAAGAAATTATATAACGCATGAATATAGAACACATTAAAAGATTAATTTCTTTCAAGATTGTATAACTTTGTCTAATTCTTAATGAAAAATACAATGAACGTACATAGTATTTTTTAAAAAATTTTTTATATAAGAACTTTATGTTGGATTTAAAGTTTTCAATAGCTGAAAATAAAATTTGTACATTAGTGTTTTATTTTTTGACGTAATGGTTTGATAGTTCTGTGAGAGACACGTGGAGCACGAAAGACCATTTAAAGAATTTTATAAGAGAGTATATATTAACGTTGCACTGTAAAGCTACATGCAGGCTATTGGCGACGGACCTAGTAATTTTGAACCATGTTCAAGTGATAAGGACAATATCTGAGCTGGCATACCTTCCCCTTTCCGAACTTCCCCACTATGCCAAAAGGGGGATATCGAGCCTTGACAGATTCAACGTTTATCATCCCATCTACAAAACGGGTGTTCAGTGGCATTAGGCTCAAACTCATGACACACCAACCAAGAGTCCGTGAACACTATGCTACCACGCCCATAAGTTCATAAGGGAAAATTATAAAAATAAATTTATGCCTAAAAAAACCCAAATTAAATAATGAATTTTTAATTAAATTAAAAAAAAAAACACTTGTTGTCTGAAGTTTTAAAAAAAATAAAGCTCATTAATAATTGAAAAGTAATCTGAGATTGCAATTCAGAACTTTTACTTCTGAAGCTATTTCTTATTTGACTGTATTTTAATGTTTGGTTGGTTAGTTTATTTGTGCTCAAACATTTTTAATTATTTTGGATTCAACGAGCTAATTTTCCAATAAGTGATACATTATTAGCTCTTGTAAAACCTTCGCTTGATTTCTTATTTTTTTTGCATTAAATATGAAAGAATTTCTTTAAAGAATTTTCTTCCAAATATGTTCCATATAAATCTGTTTTCTAAGTTTTGTACCTGAGAGTGAGTACCTGTGTAATGGTGATAAAGTAACAGAATTTAATAGCTTTGTACTATGGATATAATAAAAGTAAATATTCTTAAAACAAGACCAACCATCTCTATACATACAATCTTTTAACATTACCTCCATCTATTTCTTAGAATTTTAAGTACTTAATTGGATCCTTTTTTCTATTAATATCGGGAAAGTCATTTCCATGGAGCTTATAAACAATGCCAGCGCAAAAGGCTAAGCGCCAGTGACTAATTGTGGAAAATCAAAATTATTTCATTTTAAGGGAACTTGGTACCTCAAAAATGAACTAAATATCGTTTTTCTTTATTTTCATTTAATCTTATTCTTTACATTATCTTTTGATTGATATATCACTTGTGCATGTCGGAAAGTTAGAAATAGGATAAAATTTCATTTGTGAAAAATGTAAATCAACAAATTAGACAACTCGACCCTCCCCCTTTTTAGAAAAAAAAGCGTTTTTGTAAAAAATCTGTTTTAAAAAGAGAAATAACTATATAAAAAAAAAAAGAATGTGTAATATATAAAGGAGGATATTACGAGGCATTTCAATAATGTAATTTTTTTTCTTTATGAAATGTGTGCATGTAAAATTTTTGAATTAAGGCATTTTATATTAAAATTTCAGTTTTTATTCTTTATATGTTTTCATACAAATATAATACTTCAATAGTATGTGAAGAAAAAAAATTTCTGTCTGACAGAAAAAAATTTTTGTTGAAAATTTTTGTTGAATTTCTTTGTGAAAAAAAAAACACAACACAAAAATATACACCCCCCCCCCACAAAATTACACAAAACACATGTAAAAATATATATCTTAAAAAAATACGAAAAATGCAAAATTAATTTTAAAGAAATATATACAACTAATGATTTAAAGTGGTAAGTATATTTAAGCTTATTATAATTATTTTTTCAGAATTACATACAGAATTTACTTTAAAGTGGTTTTTCTCAGTTTGGTAAATAATTTGAAAAATGCATTTCTTCCCCCAAAAATAACCAATCACTTCTAATTTTTCCTGCTTGTTATATATAAGACATGTTACAAAATTAGGGATCCATTTTGCTGGTAACTGAATGATTTTTTTTTAAAAAAATTAAAATGTACAAGATATTGGCTTTTTCGTTCAATTTTAGCATGCATATCAACATTTTACTTTTTTTTCTTCCAAAACTAATTAAGTTATTGTAAAATCGATTCCTAAAAAGTTGCTTAGAACATCCTTAATAATACCAAAAAAATTTTGGTCAAAAAATTAATTACAAAAGGAGTAAAATTTTAAAATTTCCCTAATTTTCTTGAAAAATTTTAATTTTACAATTATGTGAACAATATGTGAAAAATTTCCTTTTAATTTTTTTTAAATAGAAACATATTGAAATGTTAAAATATAACTTTTAAATACATAAATAAAAAAATTGTTTTCAAAGGGTACCAAGTCCTTTAATTTAATCCGAATACACATACGACCGGGGGTAGCCGAGTAGTCATGATTGCGAACTAGTGACCTGAGTTGTTTCTAGCAAATCGAGCCTATGTGACTGAAGAGCGGACCATGTAGATGGGCTGATACATATTAAATCAGTCGAAATTCAACGTTCCTGTCGACGTGGTGTGTCAGTTTAGAAGGGTGTGTAACTCTGGTGTCATCTTCGTCTCTTGACCGTGGTTCAAAATTAGAAGGTCAATCGCTTAGCTTAGAAGAATTCAAAGTTACGAATCAATTCACGATTCGAGGTTTTCGTTATTTATCATATAATCCAGCATAATTTACAGTCCGAAACTTAATTCCTTTTTGACAGTATGCATTGCTTTAAATTTTAAGATTAATTCGTTTACATTGCATAATGTAATTTTACTCTGTTTTGTTTTACTGTAATTTTACTATCTCGTACTTGTAATATATCTTTAAAGTGCTTTTTTAAAAACTCCCAAAATTTCTAATGACGTTTGTCCCCCCATTGAGCCTTCCCATTCTTAATTACATATATAAAAAATTGTTAAAATGTGATAAATTATATTAAAACTCAATATTTACAACAGGTTCAACGTGCGAGTTTATTATTTTTATTTAAAGAAATAAATATGACAATGTATTAGTTTTCATTTGATAGAATTTTCTTAACTAATGTAGCGATACATTTTTCTTTTCTATTTTAAAGAATTATAATCAATTGATATTGTTTATTAAAGTCGTACTTTGAAGGAACATGAGGGCTATTGACGACAGACCTCGTAATTTTGAACCATGGTCACGTGACGAAAACAATACCCGAGCTAGCACCCCTCTCCCTTTCCGAACTTCCCCACCCCACCACACCAACAGCAGGGCATCGAACCTCGACAGATTTAACGTGAATCCCTCCATTTACAAAGTGGGTCTTCAGTAACACTATGCTGAAACTCATCACACCAGCCAAGAGTCCGTGACCTTGACCACTAGGCTACCGCGATCACTCAAATAACGTCGCCGTGCCATTTGTACACTAGTTTTATTTATCGCGGTGGCAGTTGAACTGAATTCAGAACCTCAGTCAGCAGAGACAAGATTGACATCTGAGCTTATATCCAACTTTCCCACTCTACTCTTTCCCACACCGCTTCTCAAACTTAATATTTGCTCAATCATAATTTTCATCACCACCCCCTTTTCTCCATACAGTAACAATGTATTGAATTCAGTAACACATTTTCTTTGACGCTAAAACTACAATACGACTTAAACCCCTTAAGTGCCACAGGCCGTATAAACGTATCACTCAGCCAATGCGTTAATTACCCGGACGTATATATAAGTCTTTCCGAAGTACGATCTTCTCTGTGCACCGCTATCTATAGAATTATTCCGCAGGCTTTGGAATGCAAAAAAAAGGACCTTCACAGTGTTTGCGACGGATTTACTTATTTCGAAGGATTTGCTTATTTATTCCTTTTCTACCCTACCCTCCCGATACACTACATACCTTCGCCTTCAGCTAAACGGTGGCATTGGGTGAGTGAATCCGCGTAGTTTTTAATAGACATTTAAGGGACTAACTATAAACCGTACAAATGATCAAGATAAGTGTTAATTTTTGTATAGAATTTTATATAGGACAAGCCCATGAGGTCCACGGGTAATTATTAAACTTGTTTTAAATTTAACAATACTAAGTTAATTATAAATGTATCAGTACTACACTATTTTATAAGTGTATTAGATCAGTGTAAATGTATATATTCTATTTATTATATCAGAACGTATTTTGTTTACTTTCAGTAAATTAATAATTTTTTTAAAAAGTATCTTTTGTTTTCTACTTTTCAATATGCTCACCCCCTCGCAGTGTTATCACGGCCCCCTAAGGAGGGTGCGGGCCCCCAGTTCGAGAAACCGAATTTCCCAAGTTTTAGCATGTGTAGAGACAATTTACCCCTCAATTTATTGATTGATTTAACGCGCACTGTTCAGCCACGAGGGTTTTGGACGGGCCACGTTTTAACATGGTCAAGGACGTGGACGACACCTGAGCTGGCACCCCCTCTCCCAACTACCACACACACCAACGGAGGACGTTTCAGCTCTCATTTTAATTTATATCGCGTACAGTGGCTTAGTGGTACTGGGCTCGAACTCGAAGCAACCACGGTCCATTTCCTATACCACTCTACGGCCCTCAATTTTTAATTTTAAAACCCTTTTTGGGAAATTTGGGAAATCTAGTCACCGATTTGACTTTTACATCATTGGGGGAATTTAAGTTTCGGAGAATATTAAAAAGACGAGGGCTTCATAATTGCCAGAAACTTTTTGATTTTATTCCATTTTGTGTTTTGTCTCCCCCTTCCCCACGAAGACTTTACTAAAAAGTTAATCTGTTAATTTATCTATTTTGTAATGTCAAAAATTAAAGTTTTTAATTTAAACTAAAAATATGAGCCATTGTGATATTTCAGTAAATTTTAGTCTGTTTATCTGCGACAGAGAGGCATTTTCTCATAAAGACTTAGTTTTCGTTACATTAGTATAGCTATTATTTCATTCATTGATATAAGATGTGGCTCTTAGAAGTAATTTGATATATTTTTCAAAACTGACATTTACACTTAACTTGGAAGTTCAGAGAATCCGATAGGAATAGACCAAGGCTACAGGTTGTATCAACAAACAAGGTATCGCTTAGCAACTCTACCATCGATTCTGTAAGTGGGTCGACGCAAAAAGCGCCCCCTACTTTGCATGCGCCGAACGAATCATTTAAATTGCTTCCGAGGATGAAATGTGGATTAAGTCAGAAAGACGTCGAAATGTCTAATTTCCGTTCAACTAACGTGCTAACTAGAATACATTATTAAATTGTACCAGTTCTGCCAAGAATATAGGGTAGCAAGAATTTCCTGGTGTGCTCTGAAATTTAATATATTCGTAAACATTTCCTTTTTTGGAAATATAGGTACTTAAAGTTCTCTGGATAAAATGCAAGAGAGTTGAAAAGACAAACACCAAGTAATGCATTTAAAACAGAATTCCATTATTGTGAACAAAGAAATAAAGTCTTTTATATAACAATTGTAAATCAAATTTCATGCTTGTCCTTAAATTATTGTAGGAGTAGCATTTTAAAATTACTTCATATAGTCTTTTAAAAAAAAAATCTTTCATCGTTAGTTTTTGCAGCATTTTCAGCACAAAAAGAGTTTAACACATAGGCTCTCAAAGTGGTCCCTACGGACCCCCAGGAATCCCTGATATTATGCAGGAGGTCTGCGGAAAATTAAAATTTATTTAGGGTCCCTGAACCACCAAGGGTCCACGCAAGGTTTAATATAAAATTCTTAAAAATTTGATCCATTTATATTTTTATAGAAATTTAAACAATAATTCACTTTGATATTCCCGACTAGGTGTTGAACCCTTTTGTTCGCGGACTAACTTTGATCCCAAACACGGATGAATCTATACTAATACAAGAGTATCTTATTGAAATATTCACAAATTACGAACGTAAACCACTGAACAAGGATACCATAAATTCTAGTTTCAAAAATGGATTCCAATTTTATATCCTACATTACGGGTTTCGGATAGAAGTTGGCTACTTTCCCATCTTCCAATGTGGTAGAACGTGGATTCATTGCCATAAAATACACTCATAATATCTCATAAAGTTAATCTTAGTCATTTGTTTAAAATTAAATTTAAAAATCAAAGTTGTACTGTATAAAAGGGGTCCATGGGTTAAGAAGTTTAGACACATGGTGCAAGCAAAAAATTTGTAAAAACCATTAAACCAAAATCTATAAGTCTGGAATTAACATTGTCAGTTATAAAGCTTATTATACCGTATGGTTATTATGTCTCATTGCTTCGATACCAAATATTTCCCCTCCAATTAAATCTTAGTATCTAACGGGAATGTTAATGTCTCAATTATAGTTTAAAAAAACTAAAAAACACGCTTTTATAGTGAATCGGGCTAAAGTAAAAGATAATTCTTAATATAAAATAAAATGATTAACGAGAAAATGAACGTCATTGTGGTAAAAGCGTGGTGTGTGCTTTGCATTACATTTTTACACTAACTCAACATTTCGGAATAGAACTTGTAATTTCTTACAACAATTAATATAAAGCACCCCACCCCCTTTTAACCTCAATGACATTAATTTTCATGTTATAATTATTTTATTTTTATATCAAGAAATTTTTTTACTTTTTGGTTCGATTCACTATAAAAGCGCGTTTTTTTAAAACTAATTTATTTTTCGTTTTTTAGTTCGATCTACAATAAAAGACCAACACCCAAGCTTTTTAAAAGTTTTTAAAACTCATTTCTTTGAATTTATCCTTGAGTTTGATATTTGGAGCCGGAATTATGTGGCTGCTGGAATTTGTTTTGCTCTTAAATGGATATTAATTAATTTGAGTCTGAAGGGTACTTATTCTCTCCGTTTACGGGGCCTCGGATGAATCCCATATCGTTGTATTTCAAAGATTCCGTCTCTGTAGATGCAGATCTAACTAATAAAGTGCAAGAAATATTAAATGTCAATCGTATTATCTCCTTTTAGACGTATTTTATAACGTTAATTCGTATCATCACTTCTAAACTCATTGCATTATCAACATGAAAATATTTAGCAGTTAAAACATAAATTTTTGTTCACATGCATGAGTCTTATTTCCATTTCTCACATAAACACTTTGTTTGTTTTATTTGTATAAATAACAAGCGTTTTCATTTTTAGGGTTGCATTTTTCAAGGGGTAGGGTCTTTTAGTCACCATATCTGGAATTAGTCGCCAAATTTAAAGATAGAGTATGAAATTAGTCGCCAAATCTTGATATCCTTATTTTTGAGAATCCTGATCAGGACAATGGAACAAAATTATGAAATTATTGTATTGTCATCGGTCCTTGACAAGTGTGCAAAATTATGAATTAATCCGACCTTTTAAAGTGGGTAAAAATAGAGTCCAGATTCCATTGCATACAAGTGAAACTTATAAAAGCGTCTTAAAAAAATAATGGATCCGTTAAATAAAATTCAAATCCGTTCAGAGAGACGCTCATCATATATTTCCCTATTCCTACTTCAAATAAATGATTTCGTATTCTGCAAAAAATTACAAAGCGAACTCTAATATTTGGTGAATCTGAATCACTTTTGATGGGGTTGTATGTACAACTCGATTCAACACTAATTTTTAATGAACTTAAAAAGAAATACCACATATATAATGCTCCCCACTTCTTTTCGTAGGAAAAGAAAAATTATGAATGTAAGAAAAAATTTGGTTATTTATAAATTGTAGCAAGTAGATCCTTTTGCGCAAGTGGTTAAATTTTCACAGCCTTTAAACATGTATTTAGATTTATTAATTCATGCGCACACACACTTAAGTCTTTTGTCATTTGCTTTATTACAGTAAAACCTTAATCATGGAGTTCATTATATTTAATTGTACAGTTAATATTTACGGACAATCACTTTGTTTTAATAAAAAGGTTCGATTACAATATTCTACGCATGCATTTCAATGTTTAGTTTGTTTCATTTTTTTTAAATACCTAAACACGTCAAATATTGTTAAAAGTATTGTATTTGAGTAGAAATATTTATAAGTTTTATCCTGCCTGGTTTTCTTTTCCGTTCCAACTTGGATATAGATATATATGTTACGTTATTACTGGGATAAACTGGGTTTTGACAGAATAATCTGTTTATTTTTTTAAACAATAAAGAAAATGGTGAACAATTAATGAAGTGTGCGTGAAACATTTAAACGCGCGTCTTTTCCTAAATGGCTGTTTATTATTTGAAGAGTTGTTCCTTCTGTCGTCGTGGGTTTTTTTTGCGCTCCCTTCTCTTCTGGGATTCATTGCCCCTTGATTTCCTTCGAAGCTATCTGTGATGGGGTGCCAGGGGCTTGCACACACAGTAGTTCCGCCTACTTCTACATATATATTATTCTGCATTTTAACTTTTGTTTAAATACGAGACGTATTCGTAAACTAAATACCGTTTTGTTCTGTTGTAACCGCAGCGGTGATAAGGGGGAAATTCCAACGCTTGGGCACATTTTGGGCTTTTGGGGTTTATTGTCAGTTCAGTGACGACATTACAGCAGTGTTTCTCAAACTGTGGGGCGTGCCCTTTAGGGGAGCGTGATAACCCTACAAGGGGGCGCGAGTGTATTGGAAAGTCGAAAAAAAAGACTTAAAAAATTATCCAATTTTTAAAGGGGAAAAAAAATGTATTCCGACATAAAAAAAAACACATTTACCGTGATATAGCATACTTATAAATGTATCAGTACGGCACAATATATTTGATACTAAGTATCGATACTAAGTTAAGAACAAGTTTAATTGCTAGTGATTTTTCAATCGGCTTATCATACACAAAAATTTTTTACTTACGTAATACTTTTTTTAAGGTTTAAAAAAATTTGGTCGATTGTAGCTTTAGCGTCAAAGTATTATACATTACTGATTCAACCCATTGTTATTGTATGGGGAAGGGGGTGCGATGAAAATTCTGATTGAAAATTGGGTCGCGAATATAGAAAGTTTGAGAAGCACTGCATTACAGCTAGATCGTGTTTTTACATGTGTTGGTAAGATTCAAAAAGCTGAAAACGATGGCCGAGTGTGAAAATAAAGGAGTTTTGTCAACATCCTCGTCTGGTTTCCCGAGAGCAACGCATAGGGACCACTCCCAACAATCGTTTTGGTTGAAAAGCGAGAAAATTAATGAAAAAAGGGCGTCTTTTAATTTTTTAAAATAGCTTAGTGACAAAATTTCCAGAAAAACCCCCGATCGCAAAATGGCTCTCATCACTTGGGGGTATTTTTTTGAAAAATTTTAGACAAAAATTTCCGATATGACAAAATGTCTGAATGATGGTAGCTACTATGTAGAAATAGTTTTCACGACACGCTTCTTCATATAAAAATAGTATTGAAAAAGTTTATGCTCGTTTTCTAAAAAATGTACTTAGTTTCCGGGGCACACCGTAAAAAACTAAAAGCTTTAGATATAATGCAAAAGGGGAAACAGAATTTTAAGAAACGTTTTCTCGCTTTTAAAAACAAAGATAAGAGGAAGATCGATTCTAGCAGGTGCATTCTATTTAAGTTGATCAAATTCATTGTACCAAATTACAGCATTCCTACGAGTAAGATGCCACTAAAGTTCGTTTTGTTTAAGAAGTTTGCAAATCAACCTGTTGAAAATGCTCTATATTCTAATAACACAAAATAATAGATTCTACATTTATTTCTAATTTGTTAGTCAATATCAGAAAGACTAACATGTGGGGAAAATTTTTAAACTGCTTGAAATGTAACAATGAACCATAGTGACGCGAACATCCTGTCCCATCGCAATTTGTGATGATAAATGACAAGACATGTAAAAACAAACGACCCCACTAAAAACAAAAATGATTAGTTTATTAGTTTAAAAGTAACATTAAAACCTACGGCGAAAACTTATTACATTTTGTACAAGAACCTTGAAAAAACCCCCCCTTTTAAAGTTCATCTTTTGAAAAACTGGATTATACGATCCGTTGTCTTTGGTCCGCTCAGCGGAGTTTCATTAATGCAGAGTTGAGAGCCCTCCCGAGTCTGGCTTTCGCTGGCGAAGGCCGAGTCGCCGGAATCGTAGGACGGCCACCTTTTAAAATCCCCGTCATTGGACTCGGGGTCGGAGAACTGAAAAGAAAATTAGATTGATAAGTTCAAATTAAAAATTAGTTCTGCTGCAAAATTACCGACCACTGAACTAAATTGACTGATATACTCAAGGAAATGGGGGCAAGAACCCATACCGTTATTTCCTAGTTCCCAACAAGCCCTCATAATTTTTGAAGCCTCATTTAACTTTGTGCGTTAAAGGCGTTTTTCCTATCGTAATCTTGTAATTTCAATTAGAAAGGAAAAATCTCAAAGAAAACAAAAAGGTAGTTATCTTTAAAGAGATCAAACATTACATTTTTGCTGCGCCATAAAGTGATACGAGTCAACCATTTGTAATGTTTCCAAATAGAGGCAATACCTGTGAAGTCTGTCATTTAAAAATAGAGTTGTTGCATTTAAAGTACCATTATAAATATTTCAGGAGGAAAAAATTCTTACTATATTTGTTACATTAGGAATCCAAACAAAATCTTGGATTCTAAGTGAAACCTATGATCTCTAACATGTTTGCAGGGTTAAAAATATTTTCCTACTAAATAGCTTTCCAAAATACTTAACTGCTGGGAATGGAAGAGTGTCAGAATTATTAAAGTTGGCTTTTGCAAATAAACCGTTTAAATAAACTCGTTTCAAGTTCCTGAAGTTTTCATAAAAGAAAGTTTAATAGGAATTGTTTAAATGAAAAAACTGTTCTTTTAGTGGATAAACAGCTTAACCGAGTACACAGATTTCAGAGTTCATAAATACAGCGTGAATAACATTACACAACTTTAGATACTAGATGCTTATTTACCATTTCTTTCACTTCTTTTGCAACTCTCCTGTTGAATATTTTGCTACACTTCAACTTTATTCTACAGTGTTATATGCCATAAATAAAATTAATATGCAAAAGTGAACGTCATTCGTCCAGTACTAAAATTATCGACTGGCAATTCTTACGCGGTTAATATAAATTTAAAGATGTGATACAGTCAATATTTTTAAGCAGGAAACTGAATCTGGGACCAATTCAAAAACTTTGTTATATACCAGGGATCGGCAATCTTAACTGATGTGTCAGTCAATATGATTCATGAAGCCGAAGAGTATAAAATATTTGAAACAATTCGATTCCTACGGCAATACACGTAGAATTGGGGAATAGAAGTCAAGAATACAGATTAAGAGTTTAAATATTTTTATTGTATACTAATTATGCATCACTTAAACAAAAATAGCCACTCCTTTAACATAGACAAAAGAAAAAAAAAATCGAAATTATATAAGTA
The DNA here is from genome assembly GCA_019973955.1 of Trichonephila inaurata madagascariensis. NCBI lineage: Eukaryota > Metazoa > Arthropoda > Arachnida > Araneae > Nephilidae > Trichonephila > Trichonephila inaurata. The sequence continues at coordinate 21,629 of BMAV01000018.1, read as the reverse complement.
TTGAAATTTTTTTAAACGTAACATTTTTTAAAAATATAGTTAAAAATTTTTCAAGGCAAAACTTTTCCTTGAGCCATTTTATTTCATATCGCAATATCAGAAAAATAACTGAACATTCAGAATCATGTCAAAGCTTTCTTGCGAACTATTTTTTCCCATGAGAAAATATGTTCAGATATGTACGTAGAACGATCTAAAGATTCGGGGACTGATCACTGCTGACGACGGAAACAAATACCTAAAGTTAGACCACTTGAAATTGATTTTCCTAACCCTCCCCTATCTTATTGATTGATTTAATATTAACGTCGCACTGTTCAGCTACACGGTGGCTTTTGGCGACGGACCACAATTTTGGGAAACCCTGGTCAAGTGACGTGGACGACAGGCTGGCACCCTCTCCCTACCCCCCACACCAACGGCCCCCCCCATCTGGCCAGGTTGGTTTAGTCTATGTAATGCAACCGAACCGCACGTACAATTGTTACTTTTTGAAGCTAGTTAGCTTTGTTCCATGATCAGAGAAAGATTAATTTTCTTGAACAGCGTTGAATATTAAATTCTATCAACGCTCAGGTAAAACGCCAAAGGAGGCTTCTGAAATGCTAATAAGGGATTGTGAATCACCACGGAAGGGTCCAAGACACGAATGACACGGTTTTTTAAAAAAGGCTGAGAATCCATCGTCAATGAACGTGTTAGACCCCCACTTTGCGAAATGCGCAAAATGTTGCGTTGTTGTAGCTTCAGCGATTTGTGCAAGTGTTTGTGTGTGTGGCGACCATCTTTTCGAACACATTCACACTGCTCAAAGATTTAGTTTCGGGAAAACCATTCGTCGTAAACGGCCTCAATTCTAGCAGAATGACGACTGGCATCTTCTGCATGACAACGCATCAGCATATCTATCCCAATTGGTAAAAGTTCTTCGCCCAAACTCGCCCTAACGAGCTTCCACATCCTCCCTATTCAACAGACTTAACCTTGAGTGACATTTGCTTGTTTCCATCAATGAAAAAAAATTTACAGGGACGGCATTTTGTGTCGTCGAATAAAGCGAAAGTAACACCGCAGAAAACTTTGCGTGAGGTTACAGAAAATAACTTCCGGCTGGGCTTCCAAAAGTTACACGAACGCTAGCAGAAGTGTATCGCCGCCCAAGGAGACTATTTTGAAGGTGGTTGTGCTTCGGTGCTGCGAAATATTCAGGATAAGGTTTCTTGCATCTCGTCCCCAAACTTTTGGATCATACTACGAGAACCAAAAAGTGAAAGGTTGCATGCAGTCGTCTTCAAGCAATTAAATCTGTCCAGAAATTTATAAAATAGCTGTCGATTTATCATTAGAGTTGTCTTACAGACTTCTTTCTGTCATTCCATAAATGTTGCCTGAATTCTAAACATGTTAGTTCGATCAACTCCATCTTAATATTACCAGCTGCCATCCATTCAAAAATTGTAAATTTGAAGAGTGGTGTAAAACGCCACTGAGAATTGCACAGCATGCCATAGGTTTCTGACGCCTGTTATATATCAACATAAAAGTTTCTATTTTAAAATCCATAGCATATTTTGTAGAGCTAAAACGTCTAAAGACTACAATATTCCGGAAAAAAATAAGGGGTTTATCAAAAAAAAAAAATCTTTGCATTGAATTTTTTTGTATGGAAAGTATACATTTAAATAATAGAGGACATTGTTAATTCGCATTTTCAACAGTTCCAAAGTTTAAAACTACACAATAGATTCTCAAGAAATACTTACAACTCTGGGTTTTTTCGCGAATAAAGGATTGGTGAACCTTGTTTGCTTGAAGGATCCTTTTTTACCGGACACAAGTTCGTCGCAGGCACCTCCGTCATCCGTGTCCATAACCAGTCTACCGCTACTTCGGATCCAACCGGTATTCCGGAAAGTCACGGCAACCCTTTCTCTTGCCCTTATCAATCTCTCCCTGTAGAAAACGATTTGCACGATTAGCAGGACAAGGATAACGGAAACGCCTGTTACGAATATACATTTACAATACTTGGCCACAAAGGCGTGTTAAAATTACTTTAGTGTTGACGTTATAAATCAAGAAATTACTATAAAAACTAGAAATAAAAGATATACTCAAAGTTTACTCTAATTTGCTAAAATTGAAGCGAGAGTTATATTATCATCGCACTATAAAGCAGTGGGATTGCTGTTGGGGATGGACCCAAGTTTTGAACTTGGTCAAGCGACTAAATTGACAATCGAGCTAGAACCCCCTCCCTCACTACCAGAGCACGCCAACGAGAATATCGAGCCTCGATAGATTTAACTTGCATCAACCTCCTAGGTAACGATGACCGTTATAGATTTACGTGGAACCTTAGAAAAAGCTCCATTATCCACTCATCATAAGTTAAAAAAAATTGAAGTTGCATAGATAGACAGCAGGCCACATTGAGTAGCCAAACTGGAGGAGAGGAGGGGAAACCCCCCCATTTGATTTAGTTTCTTTTTCGAAGAAAAGAGAAAATGACGTCACATCTCCATGAGAACAAATCCCGTCTTTCAACCAGCTGCCACATTTCGACGGAACGAGGAGAGAAGGGATGAATTTCTTTGATAACAAGGATTAAGAGAATATTTTTTACGTCCGTTACTCGTTACCTCTTAAATATAAGCATCAACCACCTCCATACAGCGGGTCTTCAGTGGCACTAGGACTATTCCGCTACACTCCGGCTACGAGTTTGTGACTAACCACTAGGCTACCACGCAATTGCTTTACAGAGAGTATTACTATGCTGACTATCATTTATAATCCTTTCTGGTTTGGGCAGATTACGTGTTTATGGGCGCGTGTGACAAGTGTCAAAATTCTTGGCTTCCAATAAGAATTCCGTAAAGCGTACAACTTGGGCTTTAATCTAAGCGAAATTCGTGCAAGAATTTTACTAGTAAATTGAAATTAGCAATTAAAATACTATATTTCTCTTAAGAAACCCGATTGGTAGAAAGCGAATAAAATTGTGAAGAGATTCGTTTACAAAGGAAAATTCTGGGGAAAATCCTTTTTTGAGCAAATGTAGAAACCCAAGAGATTATAAAGTAAAAAAGAAGCAATGACAAGATTAAATTTGCAAGATTTAACCCTCTAAGCGGTCTGATAAAGTTTTCCCATTCTGAGATGCTTCCAAAAAAGCACCACACGATTTTTTTCCTTTGGGGGGTTTTTAAAAGGGTTGAGCCGTATTTTTTAAAAATGCGGCCGCCGCTTTGTGAGTCTTGCTTGAAGGCAGAAAGCACTCTGAATGACGATTTTCTCAAACCCCTTGAGGGTTAAATGATCAAAAGTTCATGAATCCGACAGCAAAAATAAAAAGCAAGCGAAATGATTCGAGACCCGTAGCTCAAAACTTAAGTCATTGGCATCAATTCATGACAATCGCATGATAAAGACAGACGTGTTCTCCATTGAATTCAAAACAAACTGTATTTGTTCTATATGCAAAACTTGGATAAACTTCAAATTTCATACAAATTGAGAACAATTCTTCAAAAGAATTCAAAATGAAAAAATCTCGTTTATGCAAATGCTTTTAAATAAAATGCATTTTGTCTACCTTTGTGCGTTATTGTTAATAAATTTGTACTTTTTAAGATAAAGTTTCTAAAAAGATCAAAAGTTGGCAACAAAGAAGCGCATGAACCGATCAACTGAAAATGCATTGTTTTTATCGTGTGAATATAACGTCACATTAATTGAGCTTATTGGGGAGAATGCAACATCACAAATTCAGAGGCGTTTTACATTAATCTCATTAAAGATTAAAGTTATTTAGAACCGAGTTTCTAACAATATCAAAATCTAGTTTCAAAACATTAGCAATGCCGAGAGATATAGATAACACATGAAATATTAAAAACAGAACTGTACATCAGAAACAGAAGAGAGTTTACCTGTTCATTCGGCATAGTATTATTATAGATACAACAGTACCAAATGAGAATACCGCCACAACTAAGCCAACAATCCAACTATAGTCGTAAGCTCCTTGAGCTGCAGCTGTTTGAAGCTCGCATTTCTCTCCCTGAAACTCTGATGGGCAACTAAAAACGAAACAAGTAGTCCGAATTAGAATGAGTAATACCCGAATTTAGCATCTCTCTATTTAAAAATCTTTTAAAAGTTCGTTGTACTTACTGACAAAAATATTCGCCTCCAGAGACTATACATTTGGCACCATGTTTACAGTAATCTTCCGGACAAGTTGGTTCTGGAGTTGGCGGTGGAGGCGGAGTTGTAGTAACAATTTTACAGCCTGAATGATCTTTTTCATAGTCAGTGCTGCATTTGCAAGCGTAACTTGTCCGCGTCGGGAAACACAACTGAGCACAGGTATGGTTGGCACAGCGGTTTAAACCTACAAAGGTAGGGATTTTCTAAACTGATTTTATGCAACATTAATACATTCAATATGTGAATGCTTAGGAAAGTTTCAAGATTCTATACTAGTTAAAGGGTAACATTTAGAAATAACTTCCAAGCCATTGAGCTAGTTCAGTTATACCAATACCTTCCCGCACATCGTCGTTAAGAAATGAAGTAATAAGCCAAAAATTGCTGTAAATATCGCACTAAAGCAGATGCTCCCAAACCTTTTTGTTTTAGACCCCTTGTCATGCGTTCCGGTTTGGGGTAGACCTTTGCTTACCAAGTATTGAATTTGTGAGAATTCATCTTCAAATGAGTTTTGACAGCCGACCTTGTCTTTCGCTTTAAAAGTTTTAAATTTCTATCTGTAGTGCAGTGTAGTGGGAAAAATTTAAGAAACGCATGCTATTTTTTAATTAAATTGAAATGTTTAATACCTGTTCCACCAAAAGCATTTGTTTTGCTCATTTATTTTATGTAAGGAATGAAACTGATGCTTTAATTTTATTTTTTTCTACACTTGCTCTATAAATTTAGTTTAAATCTCTTTGGTTATTAATCTTTTTTGGCAGCCACGCTGAAACACTTCCCCACTAGATTGAGTATTAACGTCGCACTGTTCAGCTACACGAGGGCTTTGGCGAGGGGGCCCCGAATTTTGAAATGGCAAGGCTGGGCGACACCTGAGCTGGGACCCCCTCCCAACTACCACACCACACCAACGGGGGCGTCCGACAGATTTAACGGGATCGCTGCCCCATACGGCAGGTCTTTTGTGGAAAAGGGCTCGAACCGTGACAAGCAACCCGATCCGATACCACTCTGCTACCGCGGCCACCTTCCCCACTAGAAAAAAAACGAATTAAAAATTTCTTACGATATTCCATGAATCGGGATAAATAACAGGCATATCTATTAAGCCAAAATGGCCGATATTTTTTTTAATCTGTACTTAAAGATCTGTTAGTGCCCATTCCAAACAACTCTTGAAAAATAACATTTGTTTTTAATGTTACCATATGAATAGATTCTCTACTGTGGTATTACCATAATCAAAGAGTTTTCAAACCTGGTTTCAAAGTCCGAGTTGAGCATCTGTTGAAGAGTTCCTTCCTGGCAGTTAGTGATAAATTGAGAAGCTGGGAAAATTCATGACGTCCAATGCTATGTTTCATTAATCTAATTCTGTCAAGAAACTCATGCAAAGGACTTTGTCTTAAACTTAGGCTGTCATCGTGTAATTGCAAGTTAACCTCATTAAATTTATTAAGTAAATCTGTTTAATAGAGTAGAAACTAGATTTATTATTAACTTTCTGTTAAAATTGGATCTTTACATCCTATACTGTAGAACATTCTCAAAAGGTACAACAGGTCTTTCGAGAGTCAGCCATATAGTGTGAAATAGTTTATAATGAACGCTTTCATCATTTTCTTTACACACAACCGTACATTCAATGCATTGCTACGAATTAGTTTTCTGCATTGATGACTACTTGAAGCGATTCATTTAATCCAACACTCAGATTTGTAGCAACTAAATGCTGGCGGATGATGCAGTATGTTGCAAATACATATACTGCTGTCGCAGTAAACATTGCCAACAGACTCTTACTGTAGTAAATATTTTTCCAATCCATCAAAACCCTGACAATAAGTTTTGACAGGCGGGAAAATTTTTCATGTAATTTTTAGAAATTCCCTAAGTTATTAAATGTTTAAATGGAATTTCGAGTAATTCTTGAAAATTAAAAACATTGTGGGAATCTCATTTTAAGTTAGCGAAATTCTGCATTTTTTTCAGAACGGCTGAATAGATCGTAACAATGAAAACGAAATGCACAAAGCGATTAAAATATTGTCATATAAACTCTTCAAAATTGATCCATTTTTCAAAAATTGAAAAAATAATGCGTTAAGAATTCGGTATTTTGTAAAAGGAAAAAGTTGTACATCGTCCTAGAGACATAAATGGCCTGTCCAATTCCAGAATCATTTTTTGATCGATTTCAACACGGAAGGGAAACTGGCAGTTTTTAAGTGATAAAAATGCTGAAAATCTTTCCTACTGCCGTCCTTCTGAATCGCTGCATGATAGATGGCGTGCAAGAGTGGATCAATCGTGAATTTTAAAATGTTTTAATGATTGATTGAATATTAACGTCGCACTGTTCAGCTACACGAGGGCTTTTGGCGACGGACCACGTAATTTTGAACCATGGTCAAGTGACGTGGACGACACTTGAGCTGGCACCCCCCTTTCCCAACTACCACACCAACGGGAAGACGTTTCAACTCTCGACAGATTTAACGTGCATCGCTGCCCTACACGGCGGGTCTTTAGTGGTACTGGACTCGAACTCGTTACAGGGTAAGCCACGGTCCGATACCTATACCACTTGGATACCGCGGCCACTTAAAATGTTTTAAATGCAATTTGCAAGTGTATAAATTTTAATTTAAAATATTAGGGTTTAGTTATTAAGTTAAAGTAGATGGTATTACAAGGGTAATCCAAACATTCATATTTTAAAGTTATTAATTAATATCTTTTGCTAATTTAAATAGTCAAAATGGGTTCCACTGATTATTTCCCATTTTGTGGTACTTTAAATGCGTTTCTACGTTCAGCATTTAGAGAGAACATAGCCTCATGCAAATAGATATATTTGTGCACTCTAATTTTAACTATGCACATTGATATGTGTTAATATAATATTAAGTAAATAGACAATATTTGCACATGTGGATTGTTCCATTCATTAAAAGTCTAATTTAAATCGCGTCCTTAAACGAAAGCCACTATCCCCATTTACACTTCATAGACTACCTTACTTTTTCCTGGGTTAACAGGGGGAACATTGACCCCTTGAAGGTAGTCATAGGCCCCTTTGGGAACAGCTGCATTAAAGTAATGGAGTCTCCCTAAATGTCAGACTAATTAAAAATGGCCTTTAGGGAGTGTTCTAGGCTGCGCACTGTTCAAATGCATACTAAGCGTCATTAAATTTAAGAAAAAATACGAACATATTTAAGGACTGTGCTTATTAGTCATCTCTGAGATTGAGAAGTACTCAAATCACTGTATAGATGGATATTGTGTCCAGATCTACCACATTAAGTTTGAGATGGACTATTCAGAATCTTATAAATCTGAAAACACCCGCTCTTTAAGTTGAAGTGTAATAGTTTCCTCGCCATTTTCTACTGTAGTTATTAAAATATTTGACTAAACGCAGGAACACAATAACACTTATTTCCAAATAATCCTTAAGAATGTAATGTAGATAACTTTCTTCCCCCTCGACATTTTTGTAAATGAACTTGTACCAATTTCCACTATTTCAAGGGGCGATTAAAAATTCCCAATAACTATTACCTTACCGCAATCTTTTTAACGCTGCGGACCGGTCAATGTTTGATAATTTTACCGCGGCCGATGAAGGTGGGACACGTTGATTGCATTTTAGATTGTTAAGTCAAAACAATTTTAATTTAGTTACATTTAAATATGCCTTCAGAATAAAATAGTTACACCAACAATTAATAAAAGTGATTTCCGTGGAAAGTTGCGCAAATCCGAGAGAAATTCACCACTTTAAATAAAATGGCAGCAGTTTCATGTTCTTTAGGCGGCCCGCCATCATTTGATCCACGGACTGGGGGTTGCGGAACACTGCTTTACAAGATACAGATTTACTTAATCGCCTTCAAAGTAGGCTCCGCCAGGATACATGCTTGTTCCCCACTGTGATAGTTGGAAACTAAGAAATTCTCTTTTATCTTTCTAGTCTCGAACATTTTCATTTGTTCACGAATTCCCTAGTTACTCTTCTATCACCAATGCATTAAGCCAGGTAGTCTCTGCATTCTTAACTTCATCTCTTCCAAAAAGTTACCATCTAGAAACTTTCTATATTTCTCTAAGCTGAGGGGAAAGATTGTTGTCACCAAGACTTAAGTCCGGAATAGTGGTCTTTTGTTTGAATACTGTGAGCATAAAGCTTAATGATCTGGCGGCAGAATAGTACTTCATGGGAAATATGAAGCACGTGAACAAAGACTAATGTCATTATACATAGAAGTGAAGGAAGCTTGAAGGTGTGTAACAATTGTTCTCCCTCCCCAGTCAGTATTTGGTTTCTTATTTTTTTTATAACTAAACTGCCTTTGTTTTTTGGGAATGTGATCCACCTACATCAAAAATAAGCTTTGTGTTCCATTGTCAGTTTAACCGTTTTATTGCAGTAGCCTTTAATCAAAGAAAGTGGTGATTGAAATTCGTAGTTTTTGGAAAAAAACTAATTATGTAACAAGCAATTTTGACCAACAAGATTTTCTTCCCACTTATTACAAAAACGTTTCTTTCTGCACTAAAAACATGAATTCTTTTTTACATATATAGTAAAATTGGTTACTTTGCGTTACATCAATCTTGTTTCAATTTTCACTTGGAAATTTTTCTGAAGAGAACTTTGTACTTATTGATAGTCTTCCCGTGGCATTTTGCTTACTAACCATTCCTCCTCTATAGAATCAATGTGTTCAAAGTAAATTAGTCTATTTAAATTTTTGCCCATACAGTTTTCCCGAATATATTGCATAAGTGTTTAGCACCATCATGACAAAAATGTTAAACAACTTTTCTTCCAGTATTTGAGAGTTAGTCTTTCAACGAGATATAACTTTTTGGATGCAAAAATTCAACTTGTCCTTGTAGATCCGAGGATTTTAAATATATAAAGCCAAAACTTTTTTTACATTGGATCATTTTTTTTCTATTGTACCACAATCCACGGTTTTACAGCATTACTGCTCACCACTGTTTTATTTTTATTATTAAAAACCCCAATAGACTAAATTCATGTGACGTCATAATTACATATAACCGAGCCACGTGTTTTCGGCCAATCAGTTCACAAGTTAATGTGACGTCATAATTTTATATAAATATAATCGCGCGTTTCCAGCCAATTAGTTCATGTGCTTCACTGTTGCCAACTTTTGCTTTTTGTAGGAACTTTATTTAATAAAGTATTTGTCAACGATATAATAATGCACATAGTTAAACAAAATACACTCAATTTAAAAGTATTCGTATAATGCAAGTATTTTTTTTTTGAATTTCGAAAACTGAAGAATTTTAAAATTTGATTGGGTAAAGAGTTCACGTATTAAGTGTTATCTATACTTTATAAGTTGAACAACTTAGTAAGTCAATTTTTAATCAATGAGAAACACGCGATTGCCGTTATCATGTGACCATCATGAATTTAGTCCATTGAATAAAATAAAAAATGCAATTGGAATAAAGAATACAACCGCTCTCAATTGATGTGAAAGATTACACTAAACAGCAGCGTATATTCGGAGAAGACAAGAGAAGCGCAATCGCGTTTCAACGCATTTTTTTGGCGCACTCAAATGATTAAAGATTAACCATTGTACTTCGGGTAAGAACCAGTGGGTCATTAAATGATATACAATGCAAGACAGATCTTCTTATCAGAAATTCAGGCTTTCAAACAAACTATTTTATTCAAGATTTTTTTTATAAAGTGTCTATACTCAAGAATGTTAAGCTGTCTGTTAATATTTTGAAATTGCAGACTTGCCTTTGGGTTGGTTAAGCTTATGGACAACCATGGAAACTTCAGATTTTACATTTCCTCTGTGCAAGACGATGCAGTTTCTGCCACCAAATTTATCGCACCGAATGAAGCTGTCCGTTCCCCAGTCGGCCCAGTAGACATAATCTTCAAACATTGCCATACTGAAGGGATGATACAAGCCTTCTGACACAACAGCTCGCCTGAAATATTTAGGTTGATTGTTAATGAGTCTGGAATTACTAAGAGGAAATTAAGGAATTAATTCCCTTGCATAAGCAAGGAAACTGATTTGAGCATCATGGAATAAATGGTACATATTTAAAAAATACATTTGTGTGAGTTACCCAAACAACTCTTAACCTATTAATATAACGAGTGAAAAATGCTACAGCAAACTTTGTTAATTCTAATAGAATGCATAATTTCAATGGACAATTATCGAAGTCCGAAGATTTTTTTTTACAGTACACAATGTATTCTATCATCGCAGAAGCAAAATTTATATATAGTTCCATTAAATATTGGAATTTATACAAGCGAAAAGCATCAACAAATAAAAATTAGATTTAAGCTAATATTTTCAGCAAGTTCACAGCTCCGAATAAGATGCGTGAAAATATAATTTCATAAATCTAATCTGAAGCAATCTATTTTCTGAATACAAACTTCTAGCTCCGAAAAAGAAATATGGGGCGATTCATAAAGTACACACTTTCCAGATGCTCAAGACGGTAACAATCAAAGACAAGCACCACATCAGCGAAACGCAAGGTACTCTTAAAATTTGCGTTTTACCCCCGACGGAAGTGTAGGCAATAGTATGCGTGTCAGTAGACTAATCCGCAAGAATGGTAGCTTTTGCATTTGGGAAAGGCTTTGTGTGTGTGTGTGTGTGTGTGTGTGTTGTGTTCTTTAATTTAGCAAATTGTCGCGGAGCCACATTCCTTTTGGATATGTCAACTCTTTCCTTCCGCAGTCACAGGAAGACATTGAAGACTTCATTCTTCAATTGGATCGTGCCACACCACACTGGACGACCAACATCCGAGATTAATCTCCTACGATGAATATCTCCCTCACTGATAGACTGGACGAGTTGCGGACTACAACAAATCACTTACTCACTGGCCATCCAAAGTCTTGCCTTAACACCTTTGAATTTCTTCCTTTGATGGTACGTAAAGGGTAAGGCATTTGTCCCTCTCCTTCCTGTTGATCTAGCTTAACTGTTTCAGCTAAGCTAGATCCCGAGATCTCTACAACCCCTGTTGGACTTTATTCAGATATTTTAACAAGCGTTTGGGAGGAAAATTACTTGCTCAATGCGTGCCGTGTGTGAGTAAGGTTTCACAAAAATAACCAAGAATAACAAAACTTTTAATAGCTCCATACAATTCTGTTGGTAACAGAATCTTAAAAATGTTACCGTTTTATAGAAAACTGAAACTGTTATACTCTATGTACAATAAGAAATCCTTATTAACATAATTTTAAAATCGCAGATATAGTTGATATCATAGTAAACTCAAAAGCAAACCAAATGACACGCAAAATTTTGTTTTCCGAAAATTCTCTTTAACATAATTCAATATTTATGTAAAATAGGCGATTGACAGATAATTTATGACCGTTTTTAACATACATTACCTTTAATGATTCTCCCAAATACCTCGTACTAATTAAACGTTTTGTATAGATAGTTTATAAGGAGGGACGTTTTGAAAACAAGTTGTTGAGTCTTTGAGACAATATAGCACACCGGGCAAAATAAACAATCAGAAACTATATTGTTTGCTTGTTAAACGACAAAAATGGTGTCTGTTCTTCGATTGTCTTCCCATGCATCACTCCTCCTACTCAAAGTAACAGTGGACTGATGGGTCCGAGGTTATTAGAGTACAAATCGAGACGGCAGGCAGACAAATACAGACTACGTGGCCATCAATAAAAGTGCTTGCTGTTATCTGGCATGAATGAACACACGAGAGTAGAATGTCATCCATGGACCTTTCATTGTGAAGAGATCATGTTTAGTCAAATTGTTGATTGCTAGTGTTGTATGATCAATGAAGGAAGGCAGAATGTCGAGGATAAAGATGAAGTTAGTGTTCCTTCACGTCCACAAATGAAAACATTGCTCTACAGGATATGGAGTTAGCGCATAGCTACGTCAGAGCTGCATCTACATTGCACATGTCCATCACATGATCCATGATGTTTAGAGCTACCGAAAGCTAGAGAAAAATAGTATCTACAAAAGTCTGTTCCTGTTCAGAATCCTCACAGGTCATCAGACAGGGGTGCACCATATTCCCCTGAAACCAAGTTTACCTCAATGACGTATAGAGGCATCCAAATAATCCCTGTGAGGAAAACTCATTACAAATCAGTGGTGAGGACATTTTTGCAACGCAGGGCACGGAGCTTTACCAGAGACGTTTCTTCAATCTCATTGCACGCAAGGACAAATGTCTCTAGTGACTGTCCAAAAATAGTGCAAGGTGTACAGTTCATGATGCCATAACATATAATGCATAATTTCCTTGTAAAAAAAATAACAACTTATTTCCAGAACGTCCTTGTAATGGATTTTTGCCAATGAAATTCGGAAGAAGCTTGTGTACTTTAAGTTAAAAATCCACTATTACAATGCTATTTTTTAGGAGTTTTTAATACCGCGTAATTTGATCCAGTTATGCTAGAGAAACAAGCCATTTATCTAGAAAAATACTAGGAAAAAGTTCAGAAATAAATTATGGACTTCTTACATGGTTAAATTCCCTTTCGGAAGTTATAAATCCCTGAACTGCTTCCGACGTATATATCAGTCTCAACCTGCGCATTAAGGGCCCTGGACTTGTATGTACGTCTTTCCGAAATACAATTTCTTTTTGCTAGAATCTAAAAATATTGCGAAGGCCTTGGAATAAAATAAAGTGACCTTCACAGTGTTTGCGAAGGATTTATTTTAGAGAAACAGTTGCTTATCTGTACCATTCTTTTCCCTTTAAGGGGACACAGTACGATTCAATTGACCAAAATCGGTCAAAAAATCAAATTTAATTTTTCTAGCCTAAATTTTTCTTTAGAGCTTTCAAATCTTGTGAGGTTATAGAAAAGTATAAACTTAAAAAACGTAGAATTACGATAGTTTTTACGTTCGTTTTTATTCATATCCCTATGGCAAATCAAAACTTTAAACTGCCGTATCTCAGAAAGATAAAATAACTATTTTGTCTTCATTTAAAATGCTAAGGCTTTTTTTTCTTTTGCGCCTAATGCTTTGAATTTTTTTTTACCTATTCCCAATAGTACATGTAACAAAAGTTGGCATGCATTTTTGAATCAAAGCAATATTTATTTTTTTAAAAATAATTGAACTCAGAATTTATACATTTAAGAAATTTTCAATAAACATTCATAAAAAGTAGTATTGTAAAAATACCAATCACGTTAAGGCAAAACCCATACCAACTTCTATTATACATAGTGTGATGTACTTGTAAATAAAATTTCATGCGTGTACGTCAATTTCTGAAGGAGGAGTAGCATTTTAAAATCACTTCAAAAATTTCAAGTTTTTTCCTTAAAAAAATTACATGGCTAGCTTTTTATGAAATTTTGAGCACAAAATATGTTTAACATAGTATACATACATAGGATGCAACCAAAAAATATTAAAAATCCTTAAATTAAAAATTTTGCTTAAATCGTATCATGTCCCCTTAACACACCGCAGACGTGCACCTATGTGAAAGAGGGTGGCACTGGAGAGCTAATCGCGTAACTTTTAATCGGCAGTCAAGGAGATAATACCGATATAAATATCCCCATGTGGCTGAAGAAAGCATGGAAATTAAAAGTTAGATTTCTTTGATAACTGTAGATGCTATGACAATACATTTTATTATAACTGTTTCGCCACACATACAATTACCTTTTTAATCCGTGAAAGTCTGCACACTCCATTACATTTATTTTGGTATCTATCCAATATATCATTTCCATAATGTGATCCACCGTACAGATTGGGGCCATAAGAAGTCTTTCTTTAACAATCTGCACTCTGTGAGAACCGTCCAATTCCGCTCTTTCTATGACTCCTGTATTTCGACGATGAGTCGTTCCCCAAACTGACCAAAACATAACTCTGCCAAAAAAGAAAAAGTAAATAAATAAAAGTAGTAAATGTGATGATTGTGATGTAAAGTATTTGTTATAGAACATCCAACACGTACCGTCTTGGTTACATTCATGTGGATTACACATTAGTATACTTTAGTACAATTTATCTTAATTTATTATTTATTACGTGCTAAGAGTAATTCAAGAGCTTGGAATCAAACTTTCCAAGGCTATTTGCTTTTGCAATTTAATTTGTATTTGCAGCATGCAAGGCAAGATCTAAACCAAGCTCGAGATTATTCTTATAATAGAACTGAAGAATAGTGATGCATCAGTATCAACCACAATGGAGATACAAGGTTAGTTCAGATAAATTTTCAAAGCCAGTTTTTAGGATTATAGAAACAAATTTAATTTGTTTATTAATGCTGTAACGTCGTCAGTAGTTAGTACACAAGAAAATTTGTTACTGCCTCATTTTAAAATTTAAATAGTATTTAATAGCTTCATAAGTTATTAAAATGTTCATTAAACAGGCCAAGCCGGGTGGACAGTCTTTTTCACTCGAGGTCAATCCTTATTCCGCAAGGCACTCGACAATCCCTTGCTTTTCCGGGCTCCTCTCTAGTTTTCTCCATGGTTCTGTTTCCATTCCGGGCTCCATCCGTCTCACTCCAGGGCTCCAACGTTCCAGTCTTTTCAAGTTTTTCTTCCAAGTCTCCTTCTCCTCTCCGTCCAAAATTAACCCCTTTTAAACACCAGGGGCGGGTCCACCACACGCCAATCGTTTTCCTCATTGGCAGGTCAAAAAAGAAAAAGGTCTGCCCTCGTCTTCCTCATTGGCAGGTCAAAGAAAAGGCCTGCCCTCGTCCCCGGGCCACCTTCGTCTCCCATTTGCGCGGCAAACAAACACATTCCCCGTCCGTCTGGAATCCAAGGGCGCCATAACTCTCATCTATTCATCTCACACCTGGGCCTCACAGCCCACTCTATGCACCGACGTGCATACAGGCCTCGCCTATTCAAGACTTTCATACAGGAATGCCTATTGTCACCGGCATTCTTCAGCCATTGTAAATTCCAGACCAGATGTCTGCGCTTGTCCGAGGCCAGACGACAAACAATGACCCCATGGCCACCTGCACTTGTCACCCAACAGCTGTTTGGGGATGAATGGATAGGGCGACTTCAGATGAATTGACAGGTGGGGTTCACCCCAATCGAAGACGTCACAATGCAATAGTTGCAACCGTTTTAAATTAGGGTTAAAATGTCATTTTTTTGCATGTTTCAGCAAACTTTGAAATCTTTCGAAAGTTTCAAGTAGAGATGAGGTAATGCAGAACGCAACGGCAGAGTTGAAACACTATTCCAGAGACCTTTTAAAAGAGTTTTCGGCAGCGGTGGGAATGCTGGCCAAGTGTGTGAAGACGCAAAGGGCCTACTTTGTAGAATTCAGATCCTAATAAAATTCAAAGTAACCAAGATAGTTTTTCCTGGTCAAATGTTGGAAACTTTGTGATTAATAGAGTTTTAATACTTCAGATATTTTAGCACATTACAATTTCATTGCTTAGAATAGAGGGAAAGATTTATTAAGTGTTACAGTAACTCACCCTGATCTTGGAGCTAGATCAAAACTGTTTATGTTAATATCAACTTTTGGTATGACAATGTCGCAATATTTCCCATCCCTGCTACAAGCGGCTATATTAGCTAAGTCGTCAGTGTAATAGATGTTTCTGGCAATCCAGTCCCATCGAAGGAAAAGAGGTCTAATTGATGACGTCATTAAGATATCTCTTTTGTTGCCATTTAGAGTATAGCTGTTGATTGTTCCCTGAAAGAGCAAAAATAAAATCACATCGGTTTAATATACAATAATGGGAAACAAATGTAACATTTAGGAGTTATTTCAAAGTAAAAAAGTCAAGGAATTCTGTTAATTTATTGCAAGTCCTCAAACACCGAGAAATTTGAACCAAGTACACAATATATAGGTCACTAAGACAGAACTATTATATAGTTCCAAATATCTCGTACCGAGGACAAGACCAGGAAGGATTGGCGAATGTGCAAAAAGTGAAGATTGAGAAATACCGATTCCTTTGGAATGAGCTAAATAAGATGTCTACCAAAAGTGTGTTTTCTTCAGCCAACACATAAAAAGTTCACGCAACCCACCGAACAAAAAACATGCCAGTCGCGTGAGTGAGAATTACATTTATGTTGATTGAATATTAACGTCGCACTGTTCAGCTACACGATGGCTTTTGGCGACGGACCACGTAAATTTGAACCATGGTTAAGTGACGTGGACGACACCCGAGCTGGAACCCCCTCTCCTAACTACCACACCACACCAATGGGAGGACGTTTCAGCTCTCGGCAGATTTAACGTGCATCGCTGCCCTACACGGCGGGTCTTTAGTGGTACTAGGCTCGAACTCATGACATGCCTGCCATGATCCGATACCTTGACCACTGGGCTACCGCAGCCCTTAAACCGGTTGGGAAAGCGTTTTCTAATCATTATGAAAATTTGTTTATATTCTATTCAAATACATATACACAAGAATATAAAATTTAGAGACACGATATCCATTTAAATTCAATGAAATTGAAAAAGGGCGAGTGGCCAAGTATACGTTTTTGTACCAGCCTTTTTCCGTTATGTTTAATTTTGAAGAACGTTTTTCCCTGGGATTATTCTTTATAAGACCTGTACATTTCCTCCTCCCTCCTTTCGTATACTTTAAATTTCAATCTTTGAGCGATTCTCCCCAGGAACGTGGTACTATAGACATACCGTAAAATCCGGCTTATAACGCGCACTTTTAGCAAAAAATTAGATCGAAATTCAAGGGTGCGCGTTATACACCGGATATGAAAATGAGGACTAAAGATAAGAAAAGACAAGCGATAAAAAGCGACTTCTACATATATTGAGAAATGTTTATTTGAAAGAGTGACATTCCTTGTGAATTTACAGGGTTGTAATTTTAGAAATATACTTCTAAAACTTTTGGGATAATACCTCGAATAAATGGCTTCAAAACATAACAGCATTGCATATGTACATTACAGGATTCTTTGTAAAAAGTCGGTGCGCGTTATAGGGCGAATATACCTAAAACCAAAAAATGCAGCTTGAAAGTATAGGTGCGCGTTATATGCCGGATTTTACGGTACCTTAGATTTTGTTCCGAAACCCATTAGTACTTACAGCGATGATTTGACATTTTTTAAATTAAATTTTAACTCTGAAGCTTTGAGTGAATGAATATTAATGTCGCACTGTTCAGCTACACGAGGGCTTTTGGCGACGGACCACGTAATTTTGAACCAGGGTCAAGTGACGAGGACACCTGAGCTGGCACCCCCTCTCCTAACTACCGCACCAACGGGAGGACGTTTAAGCTCTCGACAGATTTAGCGTGCATCGTTTCCCTACACGGCGGCTCTTTAGTGGTACTGGGCTCGAACTCTTGACATGCCTGCCATGATCCGATACCTTGACCACTGGGATACCGCAGCCCTTCACAGCTTTGGAAAGAGGGTGAAGTAGATCAATGGATACCTCAGGGTTGTGATGCCCCGAGCTACCGAGAGAATTATTTTCAATTGACCGACAACATTTTAAGTTTTTCTATAAGTTAGAGCAGGGTGGCCAACCCGCGGCCCACTAAATTCGTTACAAAATACTATTTTGTGAAGTTTGTTCTTGGACACAAATATTGCACAAAACAAAAAAATGTAACAATTGTTTCTATTTTATCGCGTTGCTCCGTTTTTATAGATACTTAGAAGTGGACAGTATTGTTTTTTAACTAATATTTCATTAAACATTTGATCATTCCATGATTTTTATATTATTTATGTCTGTATACATGAAAAATTATGAAAATTATTCCTTTTAAAATTTTCACCCAAAAAAGTTTGAAATTTGGTTCAAATTTAATAAAAAAATGTATTTTTTTTTATATGCCCCGGGAATTTATAACGTTTTTCTTAAGTGGCCTGCAAGGTCATTTGGGTTGGCCACCCCTGGGTTAGAATTTCGGTCGTTAAGAAACCAAGTAAAATTCTTACGTCTTTCCAATCAGACCAAAAAATTATTCCTTCAGAAGCATCATAATCCATTCCTCGCATGTCTGCTGAAAAATCACTTACAAGTACCCGCTGTGATCCTGTGCTCAGATCAATTCCACGGATCTGATCTGGCAGCAAGTAGACAAACGTGGCCGGTCCACCATCTGCTTTGCATTTTCTATGGTCGTGTTCCAAAAAGAAACCATCAGCGCAATAGCAGAACCCCCCCCCCTTTGTATTTTGAAAACTGGCTACAGTTTTGGGTTTTTACATTATTATTTTTCACTTTAACATCATCGTAAGATAGAGAATATCCAGGGAAGCAGAAGCATTTGGTAATGGGAGTTTCTGGCATTTTTGAGAGCAGCCTCCGTTTTCTCCGCTGCAGGCTTTGGCGCAAAGGGGTCCTTCATCCATGGTCTCCCAGCTTAAGTTGCCAGACTTTAGCCCATGGGCCTCCGAGGGGGTTATGAAAATTCTTCGCAGTCTAGAACTAAAGAATTTGAAATTAGTTTCATGCAAGAAACTGCAAATTTGCAAGATTTGAAATGTGTACTTAAACAGGTGGGCTAATAGAGTGGAACCTCGTAATTTTGAAGGTCAAATAATAAGGACGACATCAAAGAGTCGTTAAATTTTAGAAGATGCACCTGGCTTAAAGACATTGAACGATCAAAAGGTTTCCCCGGGGGATTGCAAAATTTTAGCAGGGGAAAGTATTTTGTTAATGGAAAAAATTTAGTCCGAAACCACGTTCAACTCGTAATTGCCTTTACTAATATTTAAAAGCCATTTTAAATTAAAGTCTTGCAAATTGTATGTATTAATCCGAGAAATTCTAAAATTAACGAGGTTGCCCTTCTTGAATGAATTAAAAAAGATTCCAAAGAGCAAAAACTTTTAAAAACACGCGTCCGAATGATTTTATGATGTTTTCTAAATTTAAGTACACGATTGTATACAACTAAACTTAGACTTTAACTTTTACGCTTATAATTGCATTGTAGTCATTTAAAATTCAGTAGATATCGGTTACAAAACTCATTCTTACAATTTTTTCCCATCTTTTCAAAAATGGTATTGAGAAATGTGCAATATGCATTTCTTTAATGTAACTTCTTTTAGAGTTCGGGTTAAAATTCTGGTTAAGTGTAATAGAAAGATCCAATTTTGCTTGCACAACTCTACAACCAAAAGAATAAATTAAAAGATCAAAATATCTGTTCAACCTTTTATTCACAGTAATTTTTTTTGTTTTTATAGCTCTGTATTACTGAAAAATAACTTTCCTGTCTTTAGAGTCCTAAAACATAACATTCTCTATGCATCATAAAATATACCAAAACAAACATACATTCTGTTAAAGTTTCAATTTTGGTTTGGCTGAAAGGTTTTTCTTCGAAAAATACGAACATAATATGCTTAATTTCTATCTACAATTTATTCAGTCAATCTATCCGTGGTTTGATATCAAAATACAAGTTTAGTTTTTTGTCTCATTGGTAATTCTAAATGCAGTAATATCTCGACTTACGTGAACTCTGTGTGTGAGTCATGCAATTTTCAGGTCTCGTCAATTCATCTTTGTTTTAAAAAAAAATTTATTAAATTGGTAATGTAATTGAAGTTGTAAATTGTAATTGTGTCGCAATATTGACAAGTGGATGGAGATGACGTTCAAGAACTACTGGATTCCCTCCAATCAAGAGCCGACAATGGATGAGCTCGTAGAAATGCATAAACGAGAGCAAGACATTGTAGAACTCGAGTCTTTAGACCCACTTCAATCGGAAGATCGAATGACAGTTTGATGTTGGACAGAAGACTTCAGTTTATATTTTCTAAAATATGTAGTGCCTTTTCAATTAGACGCCAACGAGAAAAAACAGGGAATAAAATTGTTAGTATTCTACGGGGAAATTTTCCCTTAGAAAAAAAAGCCCACCCCCGAGCCTCTAGACTCTTTTGTAGATTTTATGAAACCTTCTACATCAAAATAACTTCGGTTTGCGATGTTGCATTTGTATTATCCAAGATTTTATGAAGCATTTAATATTTTCGTTTGTCTGACTACAACTAAAAAGTTTATAAGGGAAATTATACTCCATTTATGTACCCTCCCGGTCCCACCCAAGGCATGTTCGGGATATTACTATTTTTAGTCTACAGTTGTACAAGGTAGGATTCAAAAGTTGCCCTGTCGCGGAAAATTTTTTTGCGTAAGATAGACTACGATAACATTTGTGTCACCGCATTCTTCCCCTTTTATAAAAATTGTCCCAAATCACGGGGTTGGTGGTTTGCCACAGCGTCGCATTTTGTAGATTGATTCATTTAGTAGCCGGCGATTGAAAGAAAATGCGTTTGTTAAGCAGAGAATATCAAATTTTGTATTGTAAAAGAGTGCTGCGGAGACTTTCAAAGGTTGAAGCATATTTAAGGCAGCGTTTCATTACCGCGAACGCAAGGTTTTGAGTGGCATCGACGTTTCAGAGACGTGTCAAAGATGACGAACGCTTTGGATATCCACAGACTTCCCGCACGGCTGAAAACATTGAAAAGTTTTCTGCAGTGGTACGAAAGAACACGTTTCAAACAATGACGGGGTGAAAATGAAAACTGTTCCGCCACATTCTTATTCTTTATTTCGCCCTCTTAAAACTTCAGAATATTTCTTAAAGGGACATGGTACGATTTACGCAAAATTATTTAATGATTCTCATAATTTTTTGGTTGCCTCCTGTGTTTATGTATGATAAACAGATTTTGTGACCAAAATTTCATATAAAGCTAACCATTTAATTTTTTTTTAAGGGAAGACTTTAAACTTATAAGGCGATTTTAAAATGCTACTCCTACAACACAATTGACGTACATATGAAATTTGATTTACAAATACGTTAAATTATGTATAACAGAAGTTGGTATGAATTTCGTGATAAGTGAAAAATTGTACCGTTGATCAAGGGTCTTCTTGCGTTTCAGAAACTTAAATGGTAATGTTTTTTAAGTTAGACTCAGACGGGAAACTTGAATCCTACGCATTTTATATTAAAATGAAATATATATGCCAATTTAAACTGGGGTGAGGAAAAATACTTTTCTTGTGTGGTGGAAGAGTCGGTTTGACCCGTTTTGTACAGTTCTCTGGATTCTCGTCCTCCGCATCGCCACAATCGTTATCACCATCACAAATCCATCGTTTAGAAATACAGCGGGAGTTGTTCGCACAGAAATACTCTTCAAAACTGCACTGATCTGCTGTACGAGCTGAAATGGAAAATTGGATGATATTAATCAAATCGTACGTTTAACTAGTCTTGCGCTTTAAAATGTCAAAGCTTAAGAAATTTAGCTATTCATCTTGCCAAAACTCTAGAGTTACCCTGGA